>CM033405.1:27613698-28213698 GCA_019426215.1 Buddleja alternifolia | reverse complement strand
TGCATTTGGGTCATCCGTCACCCATCAACCGAAATTGCCACCATTTATCACATCATTGGGGTCGCAAAGGCCATTTTCAAACTAAAACTCACTTCCACATACGGATCCACCACTCTCGTTGGATCTGGTTACCACAACATTGTTCCTACCATTGTCAAGTCAAGATCTAACCACCAAGACCGTTTGTGGATCACCAAACGCATGCTTTCTGGTTCCCTCAAAAATTTATGTAAGGTTCATGGCCCCTTTGCTTTCTATTGAGGCATCATGGGGATCTATCAAGGGCTTGGACAACCCTTGATCAGTAAAAACGCCCTGCCACATTTGACACTATTGGTGTTCATGTGGTGTTCTTTTACTTGTGTTTATGTCTTCTACGTGTTTGTATGCTTGTTTTTAGTGTTTGAGTTGCTTTCTTGTCATAACCTTTTGTTATTGTAGCATATCATTGGTTATTATATCTTTTTGTTTAAACAGGCTTTTTTGTGGCCTTGTGAAAGAAGGTTTGTTGATTTTTTCCATATTAAAGTTGAGAAGGAGACTAAAATTTGGAGCTTGTTCAAAAGCGTTTTTCTTGTGGAGGAAATGACTACATTTAAATTTCATATCCCCCTCCTCTCCGAGAGGGAACAGTTTAGAAGACATGTTTTCACCGAGTTAGGAGGTTGTTGCGTTCGTTTAAGCGAAGTTTCTAGCAAACACTCATGTTCTTTTTTTGTTGTGTGTGGTGATTCTACTTTTATTGTCCCAAATTTTAAGTATCATCTGTATTTTGCTACCAATAGTTTAGGTTTATGTTGCTTTGTTTGCTGCTCTTTGATGTAATTGTGCTTTTGGATAATGAAGCTTTGTCATTTACTTTTAAAAAAATGAAAAGAAAAAATGTCCAGTAGGGGCTTGTGAAATCGAGTTGGTTGTGTTTATGATATTCTTGATGCTCGAAAAAGACCAGTGGAAAATGGAATAATACACTTATCCCCATGTATAATGTATAGTATGGAATTGCCTTAATTACCTCTAAGTCTTTTTTTTTTGACTCAGGGAGGGAGGGGGTACCCTTAAAAGACTATCCCGACAAGTCCGGGTTTGTAGTCGTAATCCTAGACCAAGTGGTCTCCATTCTATCTATTTCAAGGAAAAGACACGTGCAATCATTTGGAACGTGAATATCTTTGAGATGGTGTTGAAAACCACTTTTCGCCATGCTGTCAGCTGTTTGGTTGGCCTCTCTCCAAATGTTATGAAGTTTAACTTGCCAAGGTCGGTTAATCCAGTTGCGAATTTGGGAAATAGTCCCAATGAATCGGTGAGCGTATGTTGCCGAGTTGATGTCGTCAAGGGCTCTCTGCAGTCCGTCTCAAGGATAATCTGCATATGTTTCAAATTCCATGCAAATTCTAAGCCCCGTTCAATAGCGCTGAGTTCAGCGTCCACATTATTTATAACATCAATCTTACCTTGAAACCATGATTTCCAATTACCCGTTCTGTCACGTAAGAGCCCGCCTATGCTTGCTAAGCTACCAGGCACGTTGTCGTGTAACGTAAAAGCCGTATTTACATTCACTTTACACCATCCTGGGTCGGGTTTTGTCCAACCCACGTTAATCTGCATAATAGAATCACTCGGGTCTGCTAGAGTCTTTGACCCAATTTCATTAACACTTCACCGAATGCATTCCATACTCAACCGAGGATTGCTCGGATCATCTCCATGTACCGTTTCATTGTGAACCTGCCACGCAAGATTCACAATTTCAGTAAATGTACTATCCCAACATACACACCAATCATACCTGTTTACCGGGGTAGTAAGATTCCAATCCACCCACTTTTGAACATCGAGCCTGAAAAAAGTCGAGTGGCATTGCTTTAAAACAATTGACTTCCAAATCTCTTTGATCCACTGACAATCTCTAAGAGCATGCACATTGGTTTCCTCCGGGTGGCCACAAAATTGACACGTAGCATAAGGGATAATATGGCGATTACGAAGATGTGTATTTGTCAGCACTTTATCGTGACGAAGAAGCCAGAGAAGGAATTTTCTTCGATACGTCCCTTTGACTTTCCAAATCCGAGTCCATTGTTTCACGTCCCTAGGAGCTTGGTCACCATGCATGAGGTAATCATATGCACTTTTGTAAGTGTATATGCCGCTGTTTGCATAGCACCACACCGGGACGTCCTCAACTCCAGCAAGTGCGTCCAAGTCAATATGGGCTAGGTCCTGTTTGATGGAGTTCGTGAGCAAAACCAGCTTTGACCAATTCCAGCCGAGTCCCACACACCAGTAACTATCAATTGTTCGCTTTCGAGTAGTAGTATCCAGGTGGATCCCACGTTGGTGGACGAGATCAATTTGACCCAGCCAAGGATCCGTCCAAAAATGGATTTTCTTACCATTACCAATTTTCCATCTCATGTTTTCTTCAACGAAGGGAAGAGCCGCTTGGATGCTCCTCCAAGTGTGGGATGTCACCGTACGAGCACAAGCTCGATCATGCGGTACGTATTTGTGTCTAATGACCTGAACCCAAAGTTTTGAACCATCTCTCACAATCTGCCAACCCAATTTTCCAAGATATGCGAGGTTAATTGCTCGAGTGTTCCGAATTCCAAGACCTCCATTTTCTTTCTTACGGAAAAGCGTGTCCCAGGCAACTAAGTGGGCCAGCCGACGCTCATTAGAACCGCCCCAAATAAAGTTGCGATTCTCTTTGTCAATCTCATCACTTATTCCAGCCGAAATTAGCGAAATTTGCATAAGATAATTTGGAATCGTCGCGGTGACTGCCTTAACAAGAGTTACACATCCGGAAAACGAGAGTTGGTTACGTTTCCACCCTTTTAGTCTCCCTTTGATCTTGTCCACCAAAAATTTATAATCCTTCTTAAGAACCCGAGAGTGATGAAGTGGGGATCCCAAATATTTACCGAGATCGTCCGTGATAGTAAGATGGGCGCGGGTCGCCACTCGTCTTCCAAGGTGAGTCGGAGTGTTATCCGAAAAGAAAATTCGGGACTTGTCTCTGTTTATCTTTTGACCCGACATCCCACAATAAGTATTGAGAGTCTTCTGAATAATGTCAACTTGAGTAGTGGAAGTTTCCCCAAAGATATCAAGTCATCGGAAAACATGAGATGAGATATACGAGGGCCGTGTCTCGAGGTGGGGAATGCCCGCGACTTTCCTTCATTAAGATCATTGTTTATGAGCACACCTAGCTTCTCGATACAAAAACAAATAAGTAGGGCGATAGGGGATCCCCTTGTCTCAGCCCCCATTTTGGTTCGAACCATTTGATTTGTTCTCCATTCCAAAGAAGGGATAGCTTAGCTGAAGAGGTGCAATCCAAAACGAGACGTATCCAAGTCATGGGGAAACCCATCTCACACAAAATATTTTCCAAAAAATCCCAATTAATTCTAGCATATGCTTTCTCAAAATCGATTTTCAAAATGAAAAACCTTTAGCTCCTTTAATCATTTTCAAACTATGAATAGCTTCTTGGGTTATAATTATGTTGTCAATCCTTTGTCTCCCCTTTATGAAACTACATTGAGTTTGAGGGATTAAAGTATCCATAAGACCTCGTAGCCGGTTAGCCATAGTTTTCGTCACGATTTTGAGAATAACATTACATAGAAAAATTGGCCTAAATTTGGAAAGATGAGAGCATTCTTATCTTTAGGAATTAAAACAATGTGAGAATTATTAATGCTGGAGGGAATATTACCTGATTGGATCGTTTTCCTTACCATCTCTGTTACTGTATTTCCAACTGTATGCCAATACTTTTGAAAAAAAAGGGTTGTAGTCCATCCGGGCCCGGGGACTTGGTAGGGTGCATATCCCAAACGGCCTTCTTGACTTCATATTTAGAAACTTGGGTCATAAGGAGGGCTCGCTGATCGTCCGTGAGAGATGGAAAACTCGGAGTATCTCGATAAGCAGTCACTAGTTCCTCACCGCCATAAAGATTTCTATAAAACTCAATTACCAGCTTTTTCATCGTGTCATTATCTTGCACCCAGTCGCCACTATCTGTTTGAAGAATGCTGATTTTATCCCTATTTTTCTTAGTTGAAGCTATGGTGTGAAAAAATTGAGTATTTTGGTCTCCCGCTTTGAGCCAATGAGTGCGGGATCCTTGTTTCCAAAGAAGTTCTTCACGATGAAGTATTGCTCGAAATTGAATCTGGAGCTTCCTTTCGAGCTTGTAAAGCGATCGCCTATAACTCACACTTTGGGCCTTTTGAATACCGGCAATGCGAGCCAGAAGCTTACGCTTCATACGAAAAATGTTTCCAAAAACCTCACGGTTCCAATTTTGCATGTCCTTGGTGACGTGATGAATTAGAGGCTGAATATCAGACACTTCATTATTTTCCCAACTCTGCTTAATAAGGTTTAAAAATGAGGGATCTGTAAACCAGGCCATTTGCATGCGGAACGGTCGTTGGAGTCGGGGCTCATCATTGTGATCATCTAGATGGAGAAGGAGAGGGGAATGATCTGAGCCGATGCGAAAAGATGCGTTATTGAAGCCGAAGGCCATCAGGCTCTCCAGTCTATATTGCAAAGGACTCTATCTAGATGTTCTTGAAGTGTAGAGTTACCTCCTTTAGCCCACGTAAATTTCGAACCCACAAACTTCATATGAATGAATCCGTTAGTATCAGTGCATCGGGTGAAGGAACGATCACGATTAGGGTCAAAGGGAGCACCACCAATCTTCTCGCTTTCTTTGATAATCACATTCATATCGCCGCCTAGTAGCCACGGTCCTTGAATAACTTTGGCAAGTTGAGTAATATAATTCCAAAGATGATCCCGGGTACTTGGGTCGGGACCCGCATACATTGCCATGAGAAGCCAATCTGAGTGACCCTCCTTACACACTATCGCCGAGATGCATTAGTCATTGGTAACAATAATATTCAGATGGACCTTGCGAGAGTTCCAGAAAAGCCAAATACCCCCGGAGAAGCCCCAAGTCTCAACAATCTCAACCCTTTCGAAAGAACTGCGTTTAATAATTCCTTAGCATGCTCACCATTCACTTGAGTTTCCATAAGCACAAGGATATTCGGGTTATGGTTACGAATGATATCAATAAGAATAGTTGTGAAAGTTGGGCTTTCGGCGCCCCGACAATTCCAAAAAGTGCAACTCATTAGATACATAAATGAGATAAGATAAAACTGGAACAAAAAAATCGTACCTATGGGGTTATAAAACCCCCTGCAGCTTTTTGCTCCATAGTAAGAACCATAGCCATAGTATCATCCGTGTCACTTTGGAGCTCCTTGGGCACATCATCAAAATGTTCATCAACATGATTTTCATCATGTGTGACGTCTGATTCACCTAGTGAAGTGATATCTGGGCCGTGATGATGGAAATCATCTGACTGCTCGTTGGCATATGTATTATTCATTTTGACAATTTCATTGTCATTATTGATGTTCTTTTCCGCCATTGAGTCAAGAGTTGTACTTACCATTTGGTTATTATTTGATCCAAAGACAAGGTCAGAGTGAAAAGGTGGAGGTGGTGTGCGTGGTAAAGCAAACATATTAGGGGAAGGGGGGTTAAAACGAACTTTAATGTTTTTCTGACCTTTTTTCATAGGTTGTGTGAGGTTTTTCTTTAGCCTGTTTGAGGTGCCTTTTTGACTTGTTTTAACATAACTCGGGCTAACTTCATAAGAAGGGGGGATTTATTTTATTATTTATAATAGCATAGTTGTGGCCCACTTGAATTTGGGGCAAGTTCTCAGCATTTACTTAGAGGATTTGGGCCTCTTGAACTTGTTGTGTACTTGTTTGGGCTTGGTTGGTTGTATTGACTTGGGCCACTTCCGCTGATGAGCAGTTGTCGAGTATTGGTTTTTCTTATTCGTCTAAGCACGGTCCATCTCTTGGGCTTCCTCCTCTTCGTCTACCAAGATATTATAGCGTGAGCCCATGTTCTTTTTCTCTATTGGTTGGTTATTATTATGACCGTTGAAGGGCTCCTTGCTTTTAACTTGGTAGAGGTTTTTTATTTCCTTGGATTGGCTGATCTTGTCCCCTGTTTTTCGCTCCAAATCTTTCAAAAAATGTTTTCTTTCCTTCTTCTCCTTTGTTTCCTTCTTTGGTCATCTCACCTTGACCGTCCCGCATGTTTCGGGCCGAGTGTCTAGATCTGGTTGATGCTATCGTCCATGGCCCGAAACCATCAAATTCTTGTTCCCGTCGGATGTTATTCATCACTGTTTCTGCATTTTCATTTGGGGTTTGGTCATTATTCTTACTTGAATCCGAGGATGTGACGGTGATCATTTTCTGGCATATATCCTGTCTATGTCCAAATTGGTCACACGAGAAACAAATTTGATTTAAACCTTCGTATTCCACTGGCTGAATAAGGTCTTCTACCATAAGGGTTGGAACTAAGGGTTTCGATAGGTCGATCTCAACGCATACTCTAGCAAAACGGCCCGTCAAAGCTCCTTCTGTATGTTTATCCACCTTTATTACTTTTCCCACTGCACGGCTCATTCGTGATAGGATTTTATCATTGAAAAGTTCGAGAGGTAAGTCTGGGAATCGAATCCATGTTAGTGTGGTAGTAATGGTTGCCTTATTGGCTTTGAATTTTGGTTTCCGTTTTTGCACTGTTATGTAATGCCCTAATATGATCCATGGGCCATCATTAAGGACTCTGTTGTAATCTTCTTTAGAGTAGAATCTTATCATGTAGAATCCATTGCCCAAGTCCACTGGTTCAAGTTCTTCCTTCAGTTGCCATAGTATTTGAGTTCTGTGTTTAAGGGTTGCATATCCAATATTACGTCCCAAGACCTTGATTATGAGTACCTGTCTATACGGACTGCTGACTTCATTCCATTCATCCTTAGTTACACTAATTTTTTGCTCTGGTGGGATGGAAACCGATATGCCACTCATATGCGGGTCTCTATCCATTGCCGCGGTCTCCATAAGATCCATATCTTCCGTCTCTCCCTTGTCGTCATAGAATTCCTGTGTAGGAATAGGATTTGTCCAGGCCCCCTTAAGGTTGCGTGAAGTCCACGAATTGTTTTGGTTTTCTCGAGATTCTTCCTCTTTCTCTGGTGTTTCCATATCCTCCACAATATCAAAGTGGCGTGGATCTCCATCAACTCCTCTTTTAATTTTTTTTATTGTTCGTTCATCCACCACTTTTAATGGTGGTGGTTGTCCCGAGTGGACATCCGACATGGTGATCTAGTGGAAGAATAGAGGGAGCCCAATAGCTAAGAGAGAAGCCCGAAAAATTTTAGAGAGAGAAAAATTAGTAATTACTTCTAAGTCTTTAGCCTATATTTTTCTTCTTATTTTTTCCTTTCCCCACGATTTTTCTTTTTCACTATGTTTACTACATAATTTAGCTTAAGTCTACGCAATACATCAAAATTAGCTAATTAAAATTAATTGAAAATATTTTTAGTATTAATATTAAATTAATTTGTCGACAACACATTATATTAATATTTGACAAAATTCAACTAATTTACAAAATAAAATTAATCCAAAAAAATTTAATATCTTTTTATGTATATTTTGATAACACACACACACACACACACACACATATATTCAATACTTGAAGTTACTATGATCTATGTTTGGATTAATTTAATTGAATCACGTTATATTTTGGCAACATATATATGCATTTTTAATACTCTAATTTACTACAATGTATGTTTGGGATTAGGGTATTAAAAGATATATAGATACATACACACGCACACACACACACACACACACACACACACACACATATATATATATATAAACATTGTCAAAATATAACTAGAAGATATTAAAAATCTTTCTGAATTAATTTAATTTTGTGACAACGTACTGATTTGTCAAGTATTAATATAATGTGTATCACCAAATTATTAAGCGATAAGAGCTCAATATATTTTTAATTGTTATTTTAAGTAATTAATATTGATATACTAGGTAAATTTTAACTAATGCATGTAAGAAAGAAAATTACGTAAAAGATAAAATTGGTGGACAAATGAAAAAATAAAAGGAAATATAGCGGTTAAGGGTAATTAAGACAATTTCATACTATAAAAGGGGTAATTATATTTTTGTATAGTTAAGAGGTTATTTGATACGAGGGGTATAATTTAGAGGGGGAAAAATGTATTTTACGCTTAATATCGTTTAGTAACAATTCGCAATCATCCAACAATCATTATAATCAAATCACAACAATTAAGAAAATAAAAAAAGACTTAACACAATAGTGAAAATAGAATGAAATATTTCTAATATTTTAGGGATCAGATTCGACAGTAAAAAGCATCATCGGCTTGAGTTTTTTTTTTTTTTTTCCGTCTTCAACATTGTATAAAGAATATTTATGGAATAAAATAATAATTCAAGTCGGTTAAAATTGTCACTTGTCAAAAGACCGACGTGGTTTAATCATCCAATTGTACTTTAGCCCTTTGATTTTATTGGAGAGAAAGGGACAGACAAATAGCATAGTAGTTTTATCTACGCACACCACCGCGTCGCCACCGTGACTCCCACTCCCCGCCACCGTAACAGGTAATTCGAAATTACTTTTCCGTCTCTATTTATCACTCAGCTTATTTCATCCACGCAAACTTACATTATGTTAATCGGATTTGAATAGATAAGTTGTTGTTCTGTGTTTAGTCGAGACCTAGGGTTTCAATTTCATTGTTGAAATTATCATGTGAGTATGGAAAAAAATGTGAAAATCTGACGTTTGAAGAGTGATTGTGTGATTATCTTAACGATAAACCGTTTGAAGAGTGGCGTTTGGTTTCTGTTTCTTGAGGTAGCCTTTTGTCCGTCTCTGTTTGATTTTTGCGTAGAAATTTTGTTGTGTGTTTTCAAGGTGGTACTAGTAGGTAAATCGATAGAACTCGAATTATCATTTTCGTGAGTCAGTTAAGCTGGCAACAACTCATGAAGGTTGCAGGAGAATCATTGTACACATTCAGCCGATTTCGCAGGATTAGTTATTGAACTCGCAGTCATGGTAAATTTAGAAAGAAAATTGAGTAAAGTATGACGAGACTAGGTGTTTAAAATATTGGTTTTTCATGTTTTTACTATAAATGAATGCAATAAAGATCCGTGAATCTACCTTTATATGTGCATGGATGAATGATAAGGCTTCATTCAGTTTGGTTTTTAAGCATCAAGATTTGACTTACATATTTCTGTCTACATTCTTGCTGTTAAGTTGTTTCAAGTTTTTCGTTTAGTCCATGGTTTAGTTGTTTCTAATGGATTCGATGGATGACGTGACAGATGAGTTTAGCCGCAGATTCTCCGGTACACTCGTCAAGCAGTGACGATTTTGCTGCATTTCTGGATGCAGAATTGGATACTACTTCTGATGCATCCCCTGATCCTGAAGTTGTGGAAGAAGAGGAGGAGAGTGAAGATGGCGATGAGGATGACGATGATGATGATGAGGAGAGTGACTATGACTTTGACCTCGAGAGGTATACCTAAATTGTGATGAAACAACTTACTTTATGGATGATGTTTTGGGACACATTGTCTCATACATTGGTTGTAGCTTTCTGGGTGTCTAGGTATGTGATAAATTCTAAGTTTATTGCTTCAGAAGAACATGCTGTAGATCTTTATTATGATACTTGCATAATGACTATAATTAAGCAACAAAATTGTGAAGTTCTAATTAACCTACTTTATGTTATAAGGCTATAAATTGTAATGCCCTAGTATTCAATACTCGATTGTGCAATTGGTAACACATTGTCTTATGTTTGAAAGATGTTACTTTCATTTGTTATTGCATTGTTGGTGGAAACTTGTCCAATGGAAGTTTACATTCTGCAAATGATTTAATCATTGCCACCAACATATGTGAATGCACCAACTCCATTTTGTTGCTCGTTAATTTTTGAATGAATCATATTCTATTGCGATATTATTCCTACTTGTGGTGATTGTTTCAAAATATGTTTGCTCATTGTAGAGTTAAAAGGCGTAAAATTGAGTTATCTGAAGGCTCAACAAACCCACCGAGTTCCTCATGTCAAGGAGAACCAGCACAAATTTTAGTTGGTAAGATGATTGGTTGAATTTCTGATTTATATTTCACTGATTTAATCTGAACCATAAAACAACTCAATATTCTGTTCAATCTGTGCATAATGGCTATAAAATTTGATAGACACTAACTGGTCTTCCCTCCACTATCATAGGTTCCAACTTCAAATTTTAAGCATCCCCTGACCTTTTTTCATCTCGGATTTGTTCCACTTGTGCAGGATCATCATCTGAGAATGATACATGTCTGCATCCAGGCGTTTATGCAGGAATGTGCATGAAGTGTGGGCAAAAAATGGATGATGAGTCTGGTGTTGCATTTGGGTACATACATAAGGTCACTTTTCCTATATATAATGTGAAATTTGGTAGAGAAGAATTTCCTATAGTTTTCCTCAAACTATGGATAGGCTGAGATTGTCCTCTATGATAAAAGATGTTAGAGTTCTCATATGCTTAATTTTGGTTATATTTTTTCCTGGATAAGCTTGCTTTCTGTTATCATGAACTAATAATCTTCAGAAAGAATACTACTTCGATGGAAGGGAGGCCCCAACTCCAACCTAAACTTCCACCCCCTTCTTCGACTCTCAGGCCTTTGTTGGGGTAGAAAGGAATAAAGTAACTGTCTACTCCCTTACCACCATAGTTAGAAACAAATATATATGTAGAGGAGGATAGACGTAAAGTTTCTTGGTACAACTCAAAGCTTTAGTTAAAAATTAAAACCTGAGAATACTAAAGAAAGCCGTCGAATCTACAAAATTACAAAAAATAGGGAAGGGTGAAGGATAATTCATATTTAATAATATTTCTAGACCTAGGATGGAGAATGAAATGATTAGGATGAAAAGTGAAGAAGCGAGTCCAAGAAATGCATTTTTTTCTTCTCTTCCTAGTACTGTGAACAAGATTAGCACCAAATGAAATTCAAGATCATGGAATGAATCTGGCAGTCCTTGATATTTTGCAGTGTTTACTTGAAACAATATTTCATACTAATGAAGTAAATTTACACTGCACGCAGAACTTGAGACTTGCTAATGATGAGATAACCCGATTACGTGACAAAGACTTGAAGAACTTGCTACGTCATAGAAAACTTTGCTTGGTTCTTGATTTAGATCATACACTGTTGAATTCAGCTCGGTTTTCTGATATTACAACTGAAGAAGGATACTTGAATGGCCAAAGAGATGCTTTACCAGGTACTTTCTCTATACATATTCTATAGTCCTTGATTCGATAATCTTTTCTTGCATTTAAAGTTCTGCATTATTTTTGATGAGTATAGTAGTCACTTTTGTTGGTATGTTGCCCGATCTGCCCGTAATTATTTGATATTGCTACCAAGAACTTACCAGAAATGAAAACTATCATGCATTGAAGCACAAATTGACTTGCTACTCAAGTTTAGGACACAGAGTATTTATACCAGGGACAAAGCTGACCCTTCGACCATAATAAAAAAGTCCAAATAAGTATCACGGGTATATGCATGAGATACTACATTCTTTTGACGGAAGAAACTAATGTTCTTTCCCTCGCAAAATATTTCTTCTATAAGAATTAAGAAGTTAATTCCAATTTCATCCATTATCATCTCTGTACTCTAAATTTTGTTATAACCTTTCAAAGGAACTTATAGTAATCAACTTAACTTGGATTTCACCTGCCCTTTGCTTTACGGGTGAACTGAACATTATCACTCCCCAAGTCCTCAGAAGCAAATCCTGTGTTTGCCTTGCTTTATGTAGTGTGCAGTTCAGTTCAGATTGGTAGGTGGATGTTTGTGCAGAGAAGCCAAAAGGTGTTCATACTGGCAAATACAGTCACTTGTATGTTCATGCATTTATTTATGAACTTTTACATCTATGCACCTTACTAGGTTAGATAAGAGGCATTTCGACCGTATTATGCCATTGAAGAGTTGGTTATGTCATATTGATGCCTATAGTAAAGCGGTTCTTGGATGCTGTTTGTATAGAAGTTTGGGCAAATTTTGGTGGTCTGGTATGTGTTTATAGGAATCACTCGACGGAGTATTGTGATTATAAAGAAAATGTTATTCTTAGTTGTACAATTCACTCGGATAATAATAGTGCCACTACTTATTGACAGATAAATGCAAACAAAAATATTTCTTACGAAAAGGCTAGGAAAAAAGGTACTAACCAAAAACGATTTTACAACCAAGCTGATTGAAAATATCATCTGAGACACGGATAAGATGCTTTGGCAAACTCAATAACATGGAAAATTAATATGCCTGTACTCGGAATGGTTTCATTGTATTATGTATTAATTATATCTGTCCGTGTCTCTGAATTTATCTAGTAGATATGACTTGTAAGTTACTGCATTTCATGGCAATTATTAGTATGTTAAGATAAGATCTTGTCATTTAGGTTAATCTAATTTTTCTCTTCAAGATTTATATGTCCTCTTGTGTTATGCACTTAGATTAACATGCTGACGTGAAAAACTTGGGTTTTGGACTTCTGTATATAGTGGCTCAACATCTCCTTGTTATGTTCTCTGTATATATTGACTATGTATGCAAATGAAGCCATTTTGCTTCCTTATGTAATGCTTTGAAGTCTTTAAGAAGTTAATTTGCATTTTATTCTTGGTCATATGCTGAGTTATCAATTCCTGTTCTTATAAATTTGATTGAATCGTGTATCAACATCCTTGTGTGATTCTTTATGTGAACTGTGCTTTATTTGCAATGCAATACAAGCGCTCCTGGATGGTATGGTTGTTTGTTTGCATTTAAAATCTTTGTTTTTTGCAAATTCTTAACTAACTTGTGCGCATGTTATGGCTTTGATTTCAATCAGGAACTAAGTTTTACCTTTCACTTCTTAGCTTTACAGAGCTGCTTCAGTTTTTAATTTTTGTAGTGAAAACAAATTTTTAGCCTAGTTGTAGTTATCTTGACTTACAATTTTTAAATGACCAGATACGTTAAAGAGCAGCTTATTTAGACTTGACTGGATGCACATGATGACCAAGTTGAGGCCATTTGTGCACAACTTCCTGAAAGAAGCTAGTAATTTATTCGAGATGTACATATACACTATGGGGGAGCGTCCTTATGCTCTAGAAATGGCAAAGCTGCTTGACCCTGGAGATACTTACTTTAATTCCAAAATAATTGCCCAAGGGGATTGCACACAGAAGTATCAAAAGGGTCTTGATGTAGTTTTGGGGCAAGAAAATGCAGTCGTCATCCTTGATGATACAGAAGCGGTAATCTAGCAACTTAAACCTTCTAATTTAATGGCAACAAAATCCTTACGGGTTATAGATAAAAAGCATGATCTGGCTTCATTAGTGCTACCAACATTGGCATACTTGATGTTTGCACTTAGTTTTTTTAAATTATGCCATAACATTGTCTGTTTTTCTGCATTTCTTTATATTTCATAAATTTATATGGATTTTTGATGTGTAAAAGTAAAATCATTTAAAAAGTTGGACGATTTATTTGATTGAGAGTTTAAAAAAGAGAGAGAGAGCGCAAAAGGTGAGAGGAGGAGATGAGAGAAGTAAAAGCAATGATTATGATGAACTTGTCAACTTCCTCATTTTAAGATGCTAGACCAAATAAGTCAATTTAATCCCTCTGGCATAATAAATATAGACTGTATAAACTTTATTTTTGCAGCATTTGTTTTCTGCATTGAATGATTGAGCTTTATTTAATAGTCAGGTTGATACATTTGCTGTGATTCATTTTAGGTATGGGGGAAGCATAAGGAGAATCTGATATTAATGGAAAGATATCATTTCTTTGCTTCTAGCTGCAAGCACTTTGGCTATAATTGTAAATCACTTTCTGAACTAAGAAGTGATGAAAGTGAGACTGATGGAGCACTCGCTACTGTTCTAAAAATTCTTCAGCGGATCCACAGTTTGTTCTTTGATCAGGTACCGTCTCCTCCATGTCCTAAAAAAAGAATAAATAAATAAGTGAGATTTTAAACTCAAATGATCGATTTGACTTTTGTTTCAGGAACGCAAGGACAATCTAGAGGATCGAGATGTGAGACAGGTAATCTAGTAGGGTAGCTCAGTATACTCTTTCATGCAAAATATTTCTACTCTTTGTGTTTTTTTTTCTTGTTTCCTGGGATTGGGGGGGAGGCAGGAACAAAATAAAGGCTCGATTGCTCCAATGCTGTTCCCATTTCTCCGAAGAAGTCACTAGAAATACGGCGGTAAAATGGTAGAGGCCAAATCTAAAACAATTATCTATATAGCTAGATGGAGTCTCTTTAGTGTATCAGTTCATAAAGTGAAGTCTGTTTTATAAGCAATTTCATGGAGAGATTTTATACATCTAGGTAAATAGATGTGAAAATTATTAAAATGAGCAGGAAATGGTCAATACTGTTTACCAATAATTTAAACCGTCTGTCAAAGTGATTGGCTAGGTTTGTTTATGTTTGTAGACAACAATTACCACAATCTTGAATAATGAACTAATAATCCTAATACTTGCTTTCATTTTAGTTTCCCTTAACAGCTGTAAGATGAAGAAGTTCTTCCTGGATTTATTGTGATTACAGTTTTCATGCTTTTGATCATACAACAGGTACTAAAAACAGTTCGAAAGGAAATTCTGAAGGGCTGCAAAGTCGTGTTCACCCGCGTTTTTCCAACTAGTTTCCCGGCCGAGGACCATAACTTGTGGAAAATGGCCGAGAAACTGGGAGCTACATGCTCGTTAGAACTAGACCCGTCTGTGACTCACGTGGTCTCCATGGATGCTGGAACCGATAAATCCCGTTGGGCACTGCAGGAGAAGAAATTTCTGGTCCATCCACGCTGGATCGAGGCTTCCAATTACATGTGGCGAAAGCAGACTGAAGAAGACTTCCCTGTTAGTCAAGCAAAGAACAAGTGATGCATTTGTTCTTCCCGTCTAACCATCTAGTTTGACAAATTAGTTGTACTAATTTTTATGCTAACTCCTCAGTCCTTGTACACTTGATGATCATAGATTTTCTTTAGGAGATTTTTAGATCAAGATTAGGGGTCGTGATTTTTTGAAGTGGCTAACCAAACATTAATGATGGTTTTTGATGGAAGGTGTCTTTCACAGCGAAAATGGTTCTTCCATCAGATCCAAGATTTTGTAAAGTCGATAATGAGTCGAGAACTACAATCATGGGGTTTGTATACAAACATTTGCTTTAGCCATTTAGGGTTGTGAACCGTGGCCTTTGGATTGTTATAGCCGTTTAGGCCTTGGTTGTAATTTTCATTGTGATCAATATTTGAATGAGTTATTGAACCTATTTTTAAAATAATGTAGTGTTTGTTGTTAATTGCAACATAGAACAAAGGCCATGAAAGTTTGATCCATTTGGGTGTGCTCTGATCTTTTTGTTTGGTGCTGCGGTTTCCTTTTTCCTTGAACGAAGTTGTTGGCATCTCACTCATTTTGGTACCCGGAGATGATCTCCAGGATATCGATGAGCATTGCTTGATGCATGAATATAGATATAAAATATGTTAGTTCTAAAAGAATATAAAATACGATATGGGGATAATTCGTCCATGTATCTCACTGAACAATAATACATACATCTATGCGGATATATATATATATATATATATATATATATTCTCACAGATCAATAATACACACATCTACGGGGATCTAGTGAGCGTAAATATGACCAAAAAATACATAATAGTTACCAGAGATAACGAGAGCTTAAAATAAAAATATTTAATATCAAATGGCAATATTTTTCAGTGCAAAATTACTTTATTGAATCCATTTATATGTGCATTTCTTTAATCATATATCTTATAATTCGTAGTTTTTCAAAAATCAAATCTGAAAGATTTCATTATTAAATCAATAATCATATATACATTGTAAAATAGTACAAGATAATCAGTTTAATTAACTCATTTATATTGAATCACATAATATCATTTTACTTCTAGCCAACTCCACTCATATTTAATTGGAAAAGAAGAAGGTAAGAGTATTGTGGGATATAAAAAATTATAAAAATAAATTGAGCATCCCACTCATATTTAATTAAAATGTTGTTGTTATTATTATTATTATTATTATTATTATTATTATTATTATTATTATTATTATTATTATTATTATTATTATTATTATTATTATTATTATTATTATTATTATTATTTTATATAGGATCGTTGAGCATTCAATAATGTGCAATGCGATGGTTTTTTAAGTGTATAGGTGCATGATGCATCATATAATTTTAGGAAAGTATTTCTCTTACGCACTTTGGCTATAATTTTTCATTTGCAATGTACTTCTTTTTCAGCTAGAACATAAATTTAGTCACTATTTTTTTTAAAAAAAAACTTAAATCATTTATTATATACTTTTAAATGCCTCAATTTATAGCTCAATCAGTTTCCCTTCGGCCATTTATTATCTTGAAGGAAATGTGTTTCAAGTCATATAATATAAAGTTTGTAAGAAGTTGATGTGTATTATTTAATTTGTTTTAGTTGTATGTCACATAACTAATTAATCATAATCATTAATAAAGTTGATTGATATGGTTCACGTGTCGTTCATAAAATGTAGGAACATAAACCTATTAAATTCAATAACCACATAATTGTAAGGTGCAGAATATTAATTAGAGTCTATTAATTATGCTCAATTATTGCTACATAATTCGTCACTGGTGAGCTAAAATTAATTGTTCCAAGAAGGTAGGTTATACGACAGAATATAGTACCACTGCATAAATTACATATTAGAAGTTGTCTTCGTTTTATTGGCTATATGATTCCACGTGTATGCATATCAATCATATGTTTGATTGAACCATTGCAATGACACTTGCACAGATGTAAATAAATAAGTCGAATCTAACGAGACATTGTTAAAGTTGTTCGAGCTTTTTATCGAGTTTGAAAAATTATGTTTAAGTTTATTGGTAAACAAATTAAATTCGAACGAGCTTTAATTAATCAAGCTCGAATAATTTGACATTGTAAATTTATTTTATCATTTTTAACGAACTCAAATTGAATTTCAATTTTAATGGACTAAGAGAAAATACATTCAAGGTTGATTTGTTAATCAATGTGCGAAGGATTTACTTATTCCGAGTTTTGAAGTAGCATCTCTCTCGAGCATAGTCTACCTAGAACAAAGCAATCAGTTGATAAAAGCAGCGTTGAAAACGAATATTAGGAAGGTGATTGAGTCTATGTGAAATTTGAACCATATAGACAGTTGATCCATATAATGTTTTTAAATCCAGATCGGAACGGCTGGTTCAACCATTTTAACTGGAAACTGACCATGTTTCCACTCCTGTTGAGTATGTAAACTTTAAGTAGTTCAGCGACGGGTGTCGAAACGATTGAAATCATTCAAAACCTTGTCGAACTGGTCGGCCAATTACATGTTTTAATTTTTATAGTTGTTCTTTGTTAAATGGCCAAACAGTTGATTCTTACAGTATTTTTAAACCCGAACCGAACCGGCTGGTCCAGCCATTTTAATTCCGCACCGGCCATGAGTTCGGTCAAAACTGGCTCACCTAGTCACGACTTCTACAGTTTTCTTTTTCTAAGTAGCAAAACACAGACAAGAAGCCCGCAACTGAAGTAGAACCAAAATCCACTTTAATATATATATTAGAAGCAATCACCATTACACAACAAGGACTATTGTAATGTATCATAATCTTTTGTTTTATAGATAATCGATCCTTTTCATGCCTTTTATGTGGGTAGATTTTCCACCATAAGTTTTTAAGGTCTATTCCCTAATTTTTTCGGTGAATTTCCTATTGCAAAAGAATAGACGCTAGAAGGCACGCTAAGGGTTTCTCCGGTTTGCCTTCGGATGCTTGAGTTAGAAACACTATATTTCAAAAAAGGCTCTCAATGTTAAAGAAAGTGGCATTTAATATTAAAAGTTGGGCTAATAGAAGGAGTTTTAGTTGCTTAAATTAAAATTTTGAGTTCGAACTTTCATACTTAAATAGGTTCATATTGGGCTTTTAGACTTGGAACATTTATCTTCCATGTCCTAATTTAGGATATTGTCATGCATGAGTTTCTAGTTCCCAAACCCTCAACAGTTCCAAACGAGGCAATTCATGGAGACCTAGGTACTGGCCGGACCCAATCTCCACCGATAAGGAAGGTCTGGTAACACGTTTATTGGAATCCAACCCTAGGCACTCTAAAATCCTTTTTTAAACCTGCTCCCATTTCGAGTCAAGAGATAGATAAATAGACACATCCCATTGCACTGATTGGGGGCGTTCGTAGTGACTAAGGGGGTCGAAGACCAAGAAGTGAGTTATTTATACCAAGCATTCTTCTTACGGCTAGATCCAATCTCCTAGTCCATGTAGAAAGAAAAGAGAATTTCAGCTCTTCCTTTCGGGAAGGGAGGATAATGGAAGTCATATTGATTTTTCATACAAAAGGCAAAGAAGAATCTAATTCTTTAATATTACATAATTAATTATACCCACTATGGTTGGGATGAACTTTATTTTTAATATTATATTCCATGTCCAACCAAATGTGAAAAGCAAATAAAATTACTCGATATTTGGTTCAAGATTGAGAGTTAAGAATTCGTTTGAGTTCGACTAGTTAACATAACAAATCACACTTCAACATTTCTTTTGTTCGATAAGATTTAATTTAAAGCTCGCCTAAATTAGTAAGAAAGAAAAATAAAAACATGGCAAAAAATTTAGCTGTTCGGATTTAATTCGATTCAATCTGGTTTCAATATTAACATTCTAACTAGTCTAAAACTCAAAACTTAAATTTTAAATTTCAATAATAATTCAAACAAATTTGGATAGTATATTATTCGATTCAACTTAGTTCGTTTACATCACCACTCACGTATCTAATGATCTAATCCTGGAAATTGATAGCTTATCTGTGTAGATAAAGAAGAAGATAAGCATTTGCGTGTCGAGATTTTTCAAACAAGGCTCGCTATCACTTGGAAAATACTCCATTAATTCTTCTATTTTTTTTTTCTAATTTGTCCTCTATATATGGCTTGCCTAAATTAGTAAGAAAGAAAAATAAAAACATGGCAAAAAATTTAGTTGTTCGGATTTAATTCGATTCAATCTGGTTTCAATATTAACATTCTAACTAGTCTAAAACTCAAAACTTAAATTTTAAATTTCAATAATAATTCAAACAAATTTTGATAGTATATTATTCGATTCAACTTGATTCGTTTACATCACCACTCACGTATCTAATATTCTAATCCTGGAAATTGATAGCTTATCTGTGTAGATAAAGAAGAAGATAAGCCTTTGCGTGTCGAGATTTTTCAAACAAGGTTTGCTATCACTTGGAAAATACTCCATTAATTCTTCTATTTTTTTTCTAAGTTGTCCTCTATATATGGCTCGCCTAAATTAGTAAGAAAGAAAAATAAAAACATGGCAAAAAATTTAGTTGTTCGGATTTAATTCGATCCAATTTGGTTTCAATATTAACATTTTAACTAGTCTAAAACTCAAAACTTAAATTTTAAATTTCAATAATAATTCAAATAAATTTGGATAGTATATTATTCGATTCAACTCGATTCCCCACTCACGTATCTAATGATCTAATCCTGAAAATTGATAGCTTATCTGCGTAGATAAAGAAGAAGATAAGCCTTTACGTGTCGAGATTTTTCAAACAAGGCTCGCTGTCACTTGAGAAATACTCCATTAATTCTTCTATTTTTTTTTTCTAATTTGTCCTCTATATATGGCTCGCCTAAATTAGCAAGAAAGAAAAATAAAAGCACGGGAAAAAAAATTTAGCTGTTCGGATTTAATTCGATTATATTCAATCTGGTTTCAATGTTAACATTCTAACTAGTCTAAAACTCAAAACTAAAATTTTAAATTTTAATAATAATTCAAACAAATTTGGATAGTATATTATCCGATTCAACTCGATTCGTTTACATCACCACTCACGTATATAATGATCTAATCCTGGAAATTGATAGCTTATCTGCGTAGATAAAGAAGAAGATAAGCCTTTGTGTGTCGAGGTTTTTCAAACAAGGCTCGCTATCACTTGGAAAATACTGCATTAATTCCTCTATTTTTTTTCTAATTTGTCCTCTATATATGGCTCACCTAAATTAGTAAGAAAGAAAAATAAAAACATGGCAAAAAATTTAGCTGTTCGGATTTAATTCGATTCAATCTGGTTTCAATATTAACATTCTAACTAGCCTAAAACTCAAAACTTAAATTTTAAATTTCAATAATAAATCAAACAAATTTGGATAGTATATTATTCGATTCAACTCGATTCGTTTACATCACCACTCACATATCTAATGATCTAATTCTGGAAATTGATAGCTTATCTGTGTAGATAAAGAAGAAGATAAGCCTTTGCGTGTCGAGCTTTTTCAAAATAGGCTCGCTATCACTTGGAAAATACTCCATTAATTCTTCTATTTTTTTCTAATTTGTCCTCTATATATATTTGCAACTCGTAATTCAACTTATTTACTATAATTAATCATCTTTTCATTATTATAATTGGACCACGCAATTTTTTTTTTTTTGGATACAAATTGGACCACGCATTTTTTCTTCCAATCGTAGTTTCTAGCATTGATAGCCACGTACTTGATATAGTTTGACTCCCACGTAGTTATCAAAATTAAGACATTCTTCTGGCCAGTGCCTTGTGTGCAAACGTTGGTAACAAAATATTTCATTGATTTCATTGTAGATATTCTGGGTAGTTTAAAATGACACTTAAAGTTTTGGATTTACGTACAGAATATTTTGTTGGAATTCTTGAATTTGTGTTCCTACAAAATCACAATCAAATCACAATTAGTGAAACACAATTGCAAATGATATATATATATATAAACAAGAAATTAAAGTTAAAGAACGCTAGTCCTTTTGGGAGTCACGACAAAGTCGCTATTCTAAAGTAGTGATGCCTCCCTACGTGCGTGTTTACACCCAAAATGAAGTGGGCTTTGCCAGATAAGAAAGCCCAAACCATCCTTTATCCGAAGATGGGCTTGAAATAAAATATCTCTTACAGCCAGGACTAATTCGAAGATGGGCTCAAATCAAACAAGCCCAATTAAAGTCATTGGATCAGTAAAATACGAAATGGGCTTGATGGGATCCAAATCTGAAGGCGAATCCAAAAAGGAGAAAGTTACCCAGTTCAAAGACGCGCCAATAAAGGAAATTTAAAAGTACGGTTGGGAAGCAGTTTTCGGTCATGATGAACGTGGGTACGTGATAAAAGCAAGGCCAAGAGAAGAAAGAAAAGAGGACAGACTAAAAATTTCATCAACTCTGCTTTTATTTTTTCTCTCCAGGAGTAGACATAATTAGGAGTAGTCGGTAGCAACAATTAGCGGTAGAAGTGTAGATCCAGTAGAATCGATATTTGGTGATCCTGTTTGAGTTTATCAAGTTGCTCGAGCAAGCTGTTTGTATTCAATTGGAGATCAATATGGAGGTATAATGTTTATCTTTTTATCAGAGTTAAATATTTGATGTATAAATTCTGTATCTGGACTTGTATCTTCAATTCCCTTTTTTTTTGTTTAATTTCCTTTCATCGAATAATTGCGGTCCGAACAACTAAATTAAACAACACATCGAAGTGTTAAAGTCTGAACCACCGTCTAGCGTATCGAACTCGAACGCGGGGGTTGTTAGATAATTCTAAGTGGAGAATTATCACGGGGCTCGAATCAATCATATTGATTCATCCCTATTCAATTTGTTTTTATCCGAAAACAATTTTTTGGCTACCACAGTGGGAGCAGGTTCCCGTGAAGTTAATTTCTTGAAGAACATTTAAATCATAATAACCAAATCATTATCAATGTCAGATGAGTTCTCTCATGATGAATGCACCGAGGAGTTGGATATCCAACCAGTAGCAAAAAACAAGGTCAGAGCCGACAAAATGTACGAACAGTTTGTCTGTCTCATGAAACAGACCCTGGCTGGTGCTCGAGAAGATCAAAGAAGGGAATTCAATGATCAATACAGAGCATTAGCACAGGAGTCCGCTTGAATATTCCAGCAATCGTGCAAGACATTGCAGTGAGTGCTCGAGATGGTTTAGCCAGGGAAGTCACCAGAGTCATATCCGAACTCGGTGAAATCTTTAATCAAACTTGTGATGTTTTCTCGAATATGATAAACACGCAATTAGCATTAGGTCTCGAACCCTTAATAAGCAAGCATAATATTTTAATCGAGAAAGTATCACAATTGTTGGAGCCTAGGACCCAAAGTAGGTATCTTAACCCGAACGAAGTTCCTCTGGGGTATCCTCGAGAGAACGGGCCTAGAAATGGTCAATTCGAAATCGACCAAACTTCAAGACCCTTACCTCTCGAAACTAATAATAACAATAACAACAATTTTCAGAATATGAACTCGAATCATAACCAAGCACCACATCCTAATGTGTATAGTATAAGTTCGTACCCGCTTAATACACAAAATGTGAGGCCTAGTGGTCCTCTACCACCGAATGGAATGGGATAAATCCCAGCAGGGTATCCTCCGAATACGAATTTTGGGGGACCCGAGACAGTATTCAACTTTGCCCCAGAGTATGTAGCTGGGGGGCAAGGCCGATATCAGGGACCGAATTTTCTTGGAACCTCGAATAACAATATGAATACAGGAAATCAAAGTTTTCCTGGATTTCCAAACAACCCGAATTATACATACACCCCAAATAATTGCTAGATGCCATTTGCTGGGGGGCAAGCCATTCCCAACAATTACATGGGGGGTGACCTTGGACCACAAGTGCAAGATCCTCTAGGAAATCAAATTAAGTTAATAATTGAGAGAATGTATAGTCCTGGCTTCCGAAGGAACCAAAGACTGATTCCAAGGAATCCGTACCCCGAGTGGGTAGATAGGAATTTTCCTTTTCCTAGAACATATAAAGTTCCGAACTTTACACTATTTTCTGGAGATGATAACGTATCAGCCTTAGAACATCTATCTCGATTTACCTGTCAGTGTCGAGAAGCAGCCGACCAAGATTACCTTAAATTGAGACTGTTCCCTAGTTCTCTCACAGGGTCAGCATTTAATTGGTATATTAACTTATCTCCGAACTCAATACATTCTTGGGACGAGATGCAGTTCCAATTTCAAAATCACTTCGCTCAAACGGATCCTGGGATATCCGTGAGTGATCTGGCTAAAATCAGACAGATCATAAGGGAGTCTATAGAAGAATTCCTATCAAGATTCAAAAAGGCTCGAGTCAAGTGCCATTTGAATCTACCTGAGTCTGAGTTTGTGCAATTGGCACAACAAAATATGTCCTTCGATTTTAGGATAAAATTTGATGGGATGATATTCCCAGATTTTCGAAGCTTGGCAGAAGGTGCCACTAGATACGAAAATATGTTAAGGGAAGAAAGTCTAAGGAAACACCAAGGACTTAATACCTTCGAAATATCTGCACCTTGGGTATTTGAAGATGCATATGAGGTAGACCTCACAGAGTTCATAAAAGGGCCCCCATATCAGTGTGGGGCACTCGAACCAAAAGAATGTGAAGCAATGGGTTCTTTACAATCGAAAAAAGATAAGAAATATACTTTTGATGTAGCAAAAACAGAAGAGATATTCGACTAGTTATTAGCTAATAAAAAACTAAGAGTTAAAGGGAAACACCGGTTCCCAACTAAGGCAGCATCCAAAGGAAAACCTTATTGTAAATGGCATAATGCCTTTACACACGAGACAAAAGAATGTGTCATGTTTCGAAATTTAGTACAGTCAAAATTAGACTCGAATGAGATAACCTTTCCTGGTAATCAAAAAACGAATATAGATGAAGATCCTTTCCCTGTTTTAAATTTCGAAATTAATACTGTGCTAATTGGTTCACTCAAGAATTCTGACACTTTATCTGAATCTTTTAATGAACAGGTCTCGAAGGAAGCTAAATTGGCTAATAGGTTCTTTAATAGACTCATAGACGAAGGAGTCTTGACCTTCCCAAAAATCAATGATGACGGACTCGAGGGCATGTGCAGGTGGCACACGAACATGATGCACACCACTAATCAATGCCAAATCTTCAGGCGATTTGTGGCCAAATAGCTCGAAAGGGGTAAGATTATCTTATCTGTGATAAACAAACGGATCTTGGAGATTGGTCAAGATGAGAGACCCAAGGAACAGGAGTCGCTAGTCGAAGTGATTCCTCGGGCCCCAAGGGCTGAGGAGAAAACATATAAGGAGGCATTCGAGACCCCCAGGTGTGAAATAATTTATCAGGTCCCTTCGAGGGTGGTTGAGAATCTTACCCAGATGCAGAAAGTACTCTGCAGTCATTGTGCCGATACTCTGCACTATGAGTTGGTGAGGCTTCAAGTAATCCTGAATGACCCTGATTGGATCCCGGCTTATCAAAAGGAATGGAACAAAAAGGCAAAGGTTCGATAACAACAACTTCTCCTTCTAACCTTATAACCGGTATTTTTGAGGAAGGGGGGGCAGAGGTTGTGGAAGACCACCATTGGCAGGAAGAGATTCACCATTTAGCCGTCTAAGTGAATCTAGCGGGCAGATCGAGAAGAAGAAAAGTAGCCACCCGAAGGCTATCAAACAGCAAGTAGCTTACTCCCGAGTTACCGTGGCCTTAGAAATGCAGCAAGAGGCCGTTATCGCTAATCTCCGAATCGAAGAGGAGGATTGAACAAAGGCCTGTTAAAAGCTAAGGTGGAAGCGAGGCCTGAAATGGATGAATACGAAAAGGAGATGGACCAATTGAGTGACCAATTCAAAGAGACCACTCTGAATTGAAAAAGTGCGAAGTTCGAAGAGGATGAGGACTTAGATGATTTCGAGTTAGGTGATGACCTGGACATCTTGTTGGGAGATGACACTTATGGAGGTTCGGCAAACGAAGCCGAATTGAAAGCAAAGGAAGCTTCCCTAAAGAGAGCCTTGCAGTTCACAGAAAACAAGGACGTGAATATGGTGACAGTGTTACCAGCATCATTCGCTGCAAAAGATGATATAACAGAAGAGGAAGAAAAATCACTCGGGATGCTGACCATTTCGGACTCAGGTGATAATTCTAAATCTCAACTTTTGAACCATAGGTTGTCTGAAACGAAGTCAGAAAATGAAAATTTAATTGATCTTTTATTTTCGAAAGAAAAGATCAACAACAACCATATGAGGCCATTATTCGTGGAAGCTGAAATCGAAGGTATTAAAATTAATAAAATCCTAGTAGATAATGGTGCTACTGTTAACATCTTACCCGAAAAACATTAGCACAAATAAGAAAGACAGTGAAAGACCTAGTCACTACTGATGTTTCGGTATATGGTTTTTCCGGACAAGCCACTTGAGTGGTTGGAGTCTTACCTTGTCGAATAAGGGTTGGGACCCAGATCTCGTACTCTGCATTTTTTTGTGGTGAACACGAATTCACCATCATTTAATGCCTTACTAGGGAGAGATTGGATACACCGAAATTATTGTATCCCTTCCACCCTACATCAGGTTTTGGTCTGTTGGAATGGACATAAATTCGAAATAATCAAAGCCGAGAAAAATTCCTATTTTGTTGACACCCATATTGTTCATGCAAGGTACTTGGCCAGAGAGGTCGAAGTGAAGAACGAATAAGCTCCACAATATCCGGCCATCGAAACGGCAGGGGCAGAAGGTGGAGATGGAAGCATTATAGCTAGAGAAGAGGTGGAACAGTCTACAGCCGAAGTAGACGGTAATTCAACATAGGTCGAAGTAGAAAATTCTATAAATCTTTAGTTTTAATGGACAAAGTTAGAAGTAATGATGTAACCGAACGCTTAATTAAGAAATCGTAATCGAAAAAGTTATTTCTGGTTTATCTATTTACAACCATGCTTTACTTGAAAATTTTAGTACAGCTACTAGTGATAACGCGATCGAATGTTTAGAAAACAAAGAAAACTGTGAGACTGATATGTTCGAGCAAGGAGTTATAGAACCTGATAAAGATATCCGAAAGGATATCCAAGACCCTCTAGAAGAGGTCAATCTCAGGACTATAGAAAGTCCAAGAGTGACTTATATAAGTGCAAAATTAAACCAATTTGAAAAGGAAAAGTTAATCGAGATCCTACAAAAATTTAAAGATTGTTTTGCATGGGCTCATCATGAAATGCCTGGGATTGACATGAACATAGCCCGACATGAGTTTCCAATTAAACCCGACTTTAAGCCAGTAGTACAAGTGCCTCGACGAATGTCCCCAGAATTAATGGGAGCAATCAAGGATGAAATTAAAAAATTAGTAGAGGCTAAGTTCATAAGACCAGTTCGGTATGTCGAGTGGCTGGCAAACATTGTCCCAGTAATAAAGAAAAATGGAAAGGTGAGAATATGTATTGACTTTCGAGACTTGAACAAAGCCACACCGAAAGATGAGTATCCTATGCCTATGGCAGACATCTTGATTGATGCAGCTGCGAGGCATAAATTGATGTCTTTTATGGATGGTTACTCAGGATATTATCAATTAAAAATATCCGAAGAAGACAAAAACAAAACGGCTTTTCGATGCCCAGGCTCCATAGGAACCTTCAAATGGGCAGCCATGCCCTTCGGATTAAAAAATGCTGGGGCCACATACCAAAGAACAATGAATTATATGTTTCATGACCTTATAGGTAAGTCCCTCGAAATATATATAGATGATATAGTGGTTAAAGCTCAGACCTATCAAGACCACTTGAACTCTTTGACCAAAACCTTCGAATGAATGAGGCATTTCAAATTAAAAATGAATCCATTAAAATGTGCTTTCGTTGTTGAAGCCCAAAACTTTTTAGGTTTCCTCATTCATAATCGTGGCATCGAGGTGGATCGAAATAAAGCTAAGGCCGTATTGGAGGCCAAACCTCCAAAAAATAAGAAAGAACTTCAACGTTTTCTTGGGCAAGTTAATTTCTTGCGAAGGTTCATATCTAATTTTGTTGGGAAAACAGAAGCATTCTCGCCCCTCTTATGTTTAAAAAATGAAGACGAGTTTGTTTGGGGAGACAAACAACAAGAGGCTTTCGAAGCCATAAGATGTTGTTTGACTCAACCCCCAGTATTATTCCCTCCTCGAAAAGGAAAAAAGTTGAGATTATATATATCCGCGGCTGACCATTCGATTGGATGCCTAATCGTGCAAGAGAATGATAGTGGATATGAGCAATCTGTTTTTTTTTTATCTCAGTAAGCTCTTAAATGATGCCGAAAAAAGATACACCTCAATTGAAAAATGGTGTCTAAGCCTATACTTTGCATCAGTTAAGTTAAGGCGCTATTTCATTTCCTATTCGATTGAAGTAGTCTCACCAACTGATGTAATTAAATTTATGATCAATCAACCTATGATAAAGGGACGGTTAAGTAAATGGAGTCTCAGTCTACTCCAGTTTGATTTATGCTACGTGCCTCAAAGGGCCATAAAAGGTCAAATAATAGCCGATTTCTTAACTGATCACCTTCCAATGAAAGATGAATCGCTCGAAATCTTCAACGTTGAAATGTTGACTTCGTTGACAAAGTCCCTTGGGTTTTGTACTTCGATGGATGAAGCACTCGAGATAGTGCTGGGGTAGGGATATACATCATATCCCCATCAAAATTGATTACTAAAATGTGCGCGAAGATCGAGGGAGATTGCACAAATAATAAAGCAGAATACGAAGCTCTCATTTTAGGTTTGGAAATACTACTCGACATAGGAGCAAGAAACATTGAAGTAAAAGGAGATTCCCAATTAATCATAAATCAGGTAAAGGGAGTATTTAAATGTATCAGTCCAGTATCAATAACTTCATATGCTCGAGTGCATCAACTGATGAGTTACTTCGAATCAGTAGAGGTTGTATATGTTCCAAGAGAAAAGAATCAAACTGCCAATGATCTGGCCCAAATGGCATCAGGTTATAAAATCGATCCCAATTTACTCGAATCAACAATTCAACTCGAAACAAGAATTTTATTACCGTTCGAACAAAGGACGTTACTTATTAATAAGGTCGATATCTTCAAGGAAAAGGAAGATTGGGGTCTCGAAATTATAAAATATTTAGAGAATCCAGCCGAAAGGGGGGTTCCAAATAAGTTGAAACTACTGGCCCACCATTACTATTATGATGGTCAAGAACTTTATCAAAAGGATTCTCAGGGACTATTATTGAAATGCCTCGATCTAGAGGATGCGTTGATTATCATGGCTGAAACCCACGAAGGGATCTGCGGTGCTCACCAAGCTGGCCAAAAGATGAGGTGGCTAATTCACCGATACAGTTTTTACTGGCCCACTATTCTTTGAGATTGCATAAAATATGCAAAAGGGTGCAAACAGTGCCAAAAGTTTGGCAAAATATTAAGGCAACCGACAGTTGCACTTAACTCGATCATAAAGCCATGGCCATTTCGAGGGTGGGCTATGGACATCATAGGTGAAATAAAACCAGCCTCTTCAAAGAGGCACAACTATATTTTAGTAGCCACTGATTACTTCACTAAGTGGGTCGAAGCCAAAGCATTCAAAACCATAAATTCAAAGCAGGTGGTTGATTTTATTAAGGAGAATATCATAACTCGATTTGGGATACCTGAGTCTATCACTTTTGACTAGGCTGGGGTGTTTAATAGTACAGAAATGCTCGAATTCTTAGAGCAATTTAATATAAAATTGTTAAATTCAACTCCTTATTATGCCCAAGCAAATGGCCAGGCTGAATCTTCGAATAAATTAATTAAAGGATGTATCTCGAAAATGATACAAAACAATCCTAAAATGTGGCATGAATTGTTAATTGACACTTTATGGGCATTAAGGACTATCAAGAAAGACAGCCTAGGGGTTACACCTTTTCAATTAGTGTATGGTCACGAAGCTGTTATACCGATGGAGATAAATATCAAGTCACAAAGGATTTTGGCGCAATCAAAACTCACACAAGAGGAGTATATCGAGAATATGACCATGGAGAAATTGGACCATGAAAGGATTCAAATAATGGCATTACATCAAATCGAACTCCAAAAAAAGAAAATAGAAAAAAGCTATAATAAAAAGGTCAAGACAAGGTCCTTCGAAGTAGGGGATTTAGTCTGGAAAATGATATTGCCAGAAGGCTCGAAAGATCACTTTTTAGGAAAATGGTCGCCTAAGTGGGAAGGGCCATTTTCAATCTCAAGCAAACTATCAGGAAATTCATTTAAACTTCAATACTTAAACGGAAAAGAATATGGAAGGAGTTTAAATGCTAAATATCTAAAGAAATATACACCGAGTACGTGGCAAGAAAATGTAGAGATAATACTCGAAAGATTGCCGGAAACTGGTAATTTATTTATAAATGGTGAGTAGAATACAAGGATAGTCGAAAATACCCTACTCTACGAAACTATTCTATAAATCGCAAGGAGTCTATCAATACGTTGATAGCCATAATAAAGGCGTCTTTCTCAAGTAAGTCTGGCCTAACCAAGGTCTCGAACTCACGAGTGAGAAGAGTGATTTGCTGGTGGACGGCAACCAACTCCTCTCCAGGTTTGATAGCCAGTTCGAAGAGTCGATCCCTCTCGGCTTGGAGGTCGGCAATCCTGGCGTCCAATTCGGCAACTTGGGCCATGTACCCAGTTCGTGTATTCTCCAAAGTGGGGACTCGAACTTGGAGTTGATCTAGTTGGGATGATCCTGTGGGGTGAATCACTTCTCCGAAGGGAGTGAAACCTTGATCTATCAGGACTTAGATAGCAACAAGGTGACTCTTGAACATTTGCCTCGCCACAATACACATAGGGCGACACTGGGTGGCGATCCTAGGCGTCGCACCATCCAGGAGCTCTCGAAGCCTCTCAATCATTTCATAGTTAGTTGGATCAAGTTTGATCGTGTTGAGAGACTCGTTTAAATCTTCCCTTGAGAAAGGCATGGATTCAGTGGTCCCTGAAAATGTTGAACGAAGTAATTAAGGAATATAAAGAAATGAATGAACGAAAACATGGAAATATGGCGCGATCACTTGCCTTCGAGAAGGGCAACATTTGTCGTTGAATCTAAAGCAGGAGGAGCATCTTGAATCTCGAGAGATTGAGCCGCGACTAGGTCTTCCAATATCTCCTTGGAAGTAAGTTCGACACCTAGATCCAGAAAAAAGGTTAGTGTCGGGAGAAAGTTTCGATAAAAGACAATGTCGAAGGAAAGAGTCACTTTTTACATACCTTCGAAATAGGGAGGCTCATGAATTCCCTCGGTTGGTTTCGAACTCGAAGCTCCGGCATCATCAAACCCTCGAGGTGGGAGGTTGATAGGGAAACTGGTCTCCAAGATACCCTCAGTCACAAGTCCCGGCTCTGCCATAGGGCCAAGCCTCTCGGATGAAATTTTGTCACTTCGGGAACCTACAAGGTAACAGATTCGAGTCAAGAGTTTCAATATCAAATAAAAAGAGAGGAGCTATTTACAAGAGTGAAATACCTGAAGAAGGATCGTCAAGGACTTGAGTATGTTCCTCAGATTGAGGCTGAATGGCAAGATTATCAGATTCGGTCTCATCCCCAAGTTCGATTAGAGGGGTTTCGATGGGGGCAATCTCTTCAGGAGGAACTTCCCCAGAAGGAACCACTTCAGGATCAAGTGTCCAGCTCGAAGGACCTATACGTATACATTCTGTAAGTATAAACGAGAGAGAGTATCCGAAAGATGTACGTATAAATCAAAAAGGAAAAAGATGATTACCAGCTTCAAAAGATCCTTGTATCCGCTGGGATTTAGTGTGCCTATGGATTATCAGGGGCACGTCATCATCACTTTCGCCCTCAACATCAGTTTGAGGGTTTGGAGAAGGTTCTTGGATTGAAATACCCTCAGTCCTGGCAACTGAGGCCTTCCCTTTTGCCGCCTTCAAGGGAGGATCAGGTGGAATAACTCTGAGAGGAAGCACCGCCAGAGCCTCAGATGCTCGTAGAGCCGGGAAAAGTCCTTCGAAGCGAATTGAATAAATCGTATTAATCGGACTGCCTATTTATTTCACTCCTTTCTCCTTCCAGGGTGACCCCGGTGGACTGCCGAGCTACAAGTCCTACGACACAGGAGCGGGATCAGTCGGTTAGGCTGGACTGGGGTTCTGGGAAAATATCTACGAAATGTCAGATATACGCTGAAAAAATTCACACGCCTCCAAAGTGACGATTTCGTTCGCCAATCTAAGAAAGAAGTGAGAACCTGAGATTGAAGAAAGACTACTTTCTCTACCTATTTACTTGCATTAACCCTTCTGTAACTATCTATCTTTAGTGCTCTATTATTGCATCCTACTTGTTTAACCAAGATCCATGATACGAAAACAAAAATTAGAATGGTCAGTCTCATCCCGTGCTTAGACTTAAACCTGTAGCCTCATGCCCTGACCTGAACTAGCTCGCGCCCACTTAGGAAATGGAGATTCTCGGAGATAGAGCACAGCGCTCAGAAAGAGATCAACTTTAATATTCACAGGATTTTCATAATTGAGCAGGTTAGAGCGTCTAGACTGAGACCTGGGGATAGATAGGCGTGTCAGGAAACAATATGAAGTCACCCCGGTTGTTGAGTCTTATTCCCCCATATGATCTGAGAGCTTTGGCATCGGGACGCATTACGATAGCTAGGCTCGACCACACGCCCTAGCATAGCCTTTCCCGCAGGAACATCCAACGGTGAACAGCTGCCCAAAAGAAAAACCGCCTGGAATAAAGCGTATCTGCGATGCTCTGACATAGATCCGAGCTCGAGAAATCCAGGAGATGAATGAAGCCCGGACAAGCTTCTGGTTTCAAGTTCACAAGTACGAAAAGACGGCAACCTCAGATGCTATCTTTCCATTTTCCTGCCTGGTGGGGGCGGCTCCTCCGTTGTGGGTAGGTGCCTGAGACACAGCATGGAAAAGTCACAATATTCAGAAACGAGGTACGGTCATTCGGGAAGTCCCTCCGAGGACGACTCCTCTTCCAGTTCGAGTGGGAGTTGGAACATAATGCTTGGCTGGCGAAGTCATCACAGTGGAAGCCATACGTGGGGCGAAAAGAGCTTGTTCCCTGTCATGATGTGATCCGACTCACCAGGGATAAGAAGTGGGGAGGCCGCGAGGTTGGGGTTTTCGGCTCAGCCAAAAAAGGTAAGCGCCTAGCGCGAGCCTTTTTTGATTAGTTTAGTAAAGTCTTGCCTTTTAGTAGATCGTGACTATGATTTGAAGGAAGGTGGTTAGACTCTTCTCTTGCTATAGGTTAGGGCTTCTATCGTGCTATTCTATAAAAAGTACGTCTTTCAGTACTAGGACTCAAGTCAAGTAGTTGAAATAAACAAATATGGCTCACTTAGGCCTTACGCCAGGACTTTTGCTATCACCAAGGAGTCTTCTCCCGTCTCACTTCCTCCTATAGAACTGGGTGTCGCTTCCCCATCACCTCCTCCAGGTCAGGATGGCTCTTTTCGAAGGAGTGAGCGAGCGGCTCCCCCAGGGGACTGGATTTCTCACGGGCTGGATTGAGATAGCCATTTTCAAGACTCGGCCATTCCACACGCTGCCTAGCAGAGGCGTGATTGGCTTTGGGTTGGGATACGTTGAATCCGTTCCCAAGCTCTATGCTGTTGGGGAATTCTGCAGGGGTCAGGTGAGGCTATATCTAATATTCCTTTGCAAGACTACCGATCGAGTCTCCTAGACTTGAAGACTGCTGCTGAGACTAGCTTTACATTAAGAAAGACCACTCAGGGAGAGTGCCCCTTCCTTGAACCGGCTCTCTCTCTTCCTTACCGACGAACTGAATTCACCATATCGATGGAATCGAGTTCTCTCCTTATCAACCACTTCTGAAGCGCTGTAATGTCTCGCAATGGCAGAAGAAAGAGATATCGAGGGAGAAAGTTCAAATAGATCAATTTATCCACTCAAACAGCCGGTACACTTTTCGGCTCGCAACGGCTCAAACGGGCTCTACCCTATCAAGCAAGAAAGCGGCAGCGGAGAAACTGCTGCGGGATTTTCCGCACTGAAACCGATTCCCTTGGTAGCAGAAAAAGAAGGGGCTAAGTCATCTTGCTTATTTGGTGAAGGTGCCAAACGACTCCGTCGATAAGAGCTCTTGGGAGTCATCAGCCTGTTATCCCCGGCGTACCTACTCGTACAGGCTTGACGGAGTCTGGAGGGAATCATCGGAAGGGAATCTATGAGAGAAGGTTCTCGAACAGGGTTCCGACCGAATAGAGCACGGACGTAGATCCCGAGGCTTCATTTCGTTACGAAGAACTGAAACAGTGGGCTCCGTTCCTCATGGATGGAATAAGATAGTGCTGTCATGTCCCCCATTCCATGCTCTAACTCAGTCTGAAAAAGTCTTTTGATCCCTGCTTAAAAACTTCTGTCACAAGTGGGTAGCGATCAGATCTTCCTGCTTCAGCGGTCAGTTCCGTTTTTCTTCGAGAAGAAGGTGGACAGATCCCGAAATTCCAGAACGAGCAGCTTCTCCTCCGGAGCATCGTACTAGTTATAAATAAAGTCTCCTACGTCATTTCGTGAATTTCATCCACTCAGTGAGGCCGGGCAAGACTTGACGTCCGATATAGTTGTGTGCTCGGCTTGATGCCATCTCAGATGTCCATTCATCAAGATGGAGAAAATAACGAGATTTATAGGAGTGGGCAGGATTATGGTCATCCATTAAGGCTTCGTTGAGGTGGGGGAAGAGAAAAGCGTACGAGCAAGTTGGAGAGCCCTTTTTCAGCTGTAGTGGACCTAAGGTAGGATGCGGCGAGGGTTTCGTGAGGGGATCCATCTCTTTTTGAATGTAGGGGCTCCAGAATCCACTAATTCTGCATGGAGGAGATAAGCACCCTCCACTATTTCGGATAGTATTTATGGTTCTATCTCCTGCTGGTCTTTCTCGGTCAAGAACAGGGGATATCCATTCCAAGGCGGTCCATTCGAGGCAATAAAAAAGGCTAAGTAGGGGTACGCTTCAAATAAAATAAGCTGGAAAGGCAACAAGTCTGCGACTTTGTTACTTTATTTCCCTTTATGCTTCCGGCTTTCCTAAAAGGAGATCTTTGTCGATGCTCCTAGCTCAGTATCATCTCTCTCTTTTATCTTTCGTTCGTTTCGATAGTAGCTTTCCCCCCTATTAAAAGCAAGGGTGTCAAGAGATGTCTCATCCCGAGGACGCTTCTTTGTCCACAGCTCTTCAGGTGAATAGCCTTGAATAAGTCAAGGAAATCACATGAGCTATCCCTCTTGAATCTCCACCCCGAAGTGAGTGAATAAGGGATAACATATGTGTCATCATGCATAAGCAATTCAGAGTAAAAAACTAAGGCATTTAAAGTTTGTACAGAAACGAAATTGCTTATAAGATGAGTATACCTCAGAAGGCAAAAGTGTTGACAATGCCGTCATTTCGACAGACCCAACACCAAAACTTGTAGCGTCCATAACTAGTCTTCGAATAATTTGTCTCGAGAAGGCACGCTGCAAAACTCGGTTCCAAAACTCAGCGAAATGTGGATCCATTCGAAAAATCCTACAAAAAACCGGAATAGGAGAAATGACCACTTGGCTAGAGGGTTTTCCTCGAATGGCTGCCTCCGCCAATTCCCTCTTGGTCCTAGGGATGGTGTAGGATCTCCTGTACCAAGGACGGTTCAAAGTACCCAGAAAAAAGAGGGCAAAACTTTGGCTAATACCAAATTGCCTCGAGCACAACTGCGAAAAACATAAGGGTAATAGGGGAATAAATAAGAAACATGTATTCAAAAGACAACACATAATTTTTTTTAAAAAAGTAAAGTATAACTGAGGATTGTAAACCTCAACTCCTGGAGTATTATCCGCATATAAGAGATCTCGAGAAGAAAGAACGGATCTCCAGTAAGGCCGATCTTCATCGGTACGCCTCAAGGAGTCGATATCCAGCATCCAAGAGGGTAAAGCTACATGAGACCAATGGTTCGAAGCTTGGTCATGTCTCATCTCGAAAAATGGACACCAAGTAGAAATGTACAAAGGATTGTACACGGTGCTTAATGCCAACAGATAAGAAGCCTTTTGAAGGGGCATCAAAAGATTGATGGCTGCTTCCCCGTCGCATACCCATTTCGAGACAGGCTGAACGGTCGTCGAAGAAGGGGATTCCTCTTCGAGGGAAGGAATCCTGATGTTTAATAGCTCTGGATAGTATAGAAATGCCCAGCAAGACAGCTGCCACAGTGGACCTGCGACTCTCTTGACCTTCGAAGGGTCTTCATAGATGTGATACATCATCCTGTAAAAGTGGGCCAGAACAAAAAGACCTAGTTCGACAGGCTCCATTGTTGTGGCGATATTGGCAGCAAGCGGCAAGAAGGTTTTATTGACTGCACAGATTCATGAATAAGCGGCAAAAAACATAATTTAAAAAGAGTACCTCCTCAAAATCGGGTACTTCGTCCTCTGTGTCAATAAAGTATTTGACCAATCCCGAATAAGAAATATTGGCACCCCCAGTTTTGCCATGGTTTTTAAACCAGAGATTGGTGGCCTTTAGGAGTGCTCGAGCACCCGCCTCTGCTTCACCAGTACGCAGTATCATCCCATGAGGGGATGCTCTTGTAATCAGGGCCACATCTTCGAGGGTGACGGTCTGGAACCCTCGAGGCAAAGCGAAACAGTTGTATGAGGGATGCCACGAAAGAGCTAGGGCATCCGTCATAACTTGCTCGAAAGGGATAGTTTGATAACAGGCTATTCGAATTAGACCATTACTCGATTATTCTCCCATTTCGCATGGAATCGATTGAGGCGATTGAACCAGGGAAAGGTGTCGGTATTGCCAATCCAACATATGGTTGGTTTTGTTGGGCTAGTCCAAGAAAATTTATGGGCACCCTTTAGACAAATCGGAGCTTTATCGTACTCGAGGTCTGGCCATGTCCCGAGCAAATTAGGTACATGGGAGGCCTCATCTTCAAAGGCAGATGACTCGAAGCAAGGACCCAAAGCTATATGGCTAAGGGTTTGACCCCGGTGGTCGAAAGCCCATCGAGGGACAATATACGGTATGTTGAGCGGAAGGATTTTGGTATCAGAATAATGGGCTTCGAATGCCCTAATCTCATCATAGAGATCCGATGTTTCCTTACAATCCAAAACGAATGCTTGAGGAACTAAGGAGGTTAGATTGTGTATTGAACGATGTGGAGCAAAAGCCATTTCTGTGAGAAATTGAAGTAGACAAAGAACTGGTGTAACAAGAGGAATGTTGGTTTTTAGGTCCAGAGAAGAAGGAGGAATGAAATTTGAATTCTTGTGTTCTCTAAAACTGAAGCACAACAATTTATAGGTTCCTTATCACTTGTCAGTGAAAAGACATGACCATTAATAGAAAGGTCGTGGGGTGAAGGTGAATACAGAAAGACGTGCCTCTGCATGGCTGCCAAATTTATGAATAGTGTGTCACAAAAAGGCGTGACTTTTGACGACCTGGAATCCGAATGGTCACCTAGTATTAAATCTGTTACAAAAAGGGGCGCGACCTTTGATGACGTGGAATTCAAACGTGTCCTTTAATACACATAAATCCGAATTAATTCACGTGTATTAGGGGGCATTTGTTTACACCCAAAATGAAGTGGGCTTTGCCAGATAAGAAAGCCCAAACCATCCTTTATCCGAAGATGGGCTTGAAATAAAATATCTCATACAGCCAAGACTAATTCAAAGATGGACTCAAATCAAACAAGCCCAATTAAAGTCATTGGATCAGTAAAATACGAAATGGGCTCGATGTGATCCAAATCTGAAGGCGATCCAAAAAGGAGAAAGTTACCCAGTTCAAAGACGCGCCAATAAAGGAAATTTAAAAGTACGGTTGGGAAGCAGTTTTCGGCCATGATGAACGTGGGTACGTGATAAAAGCAAGGCCAGGAGAAGAAAGAAAAGAGGACAGACAAAAAATTTCATCAACTCTACTTTTATCTTTTCTCTCTAGGAGTAGGCATAATTAGGAGTAGTCGGTAGCATAGATTAGCAGTAGAAGCGTAGATCCAGTAGAATCGATATTTGGTGATCCTGTTTGAGTTTATCAAGTTGCTCGAGCAAGCTGTTTGTATTCAATTGGAGATCAATATGGAGGTATAATGTTTATCTTTTTATCAGATTTAAATATTTGATAGATAAATTATGTATCTGGACTTGTATCTTCGATTCCCTTTTCCTTTTTTTTTGTTTAATTTCCTTTCATCGAATAATTGCGGTCAGCACAACTAAATTAAACAACACATCGAAGTGTTAAAGTCTGAACCACCGTCTAGCGTATCGAATTCGAACGCGGGGGTTGTTAGATAATTCTAAGTGGAGAATTATCACGGGGCTCGAATCAATCATATTGATTCACCTATTCAATTTGTTTTTATCCGGAAACAGTGCGGGTACCAACGGCTTGCCACCACTCCAAGATAAAACCCAAATGCACACTACGAGTCTCCTATTGTGAGCACGTTCACAATGAGACGAATGAACTTAACCACTCAAATTGCCCTCAAAAGTATAAGTATATATATATTATTCTTATGTATATGTATAACTAGTTGATAAGTATAGTTTTTACAAGTAAGTGGGAGAGTATAAGAAATATTATAACGTTGATGTGTATATGAAATGCTAGAAAAATCTCCATTTTTATAGGCATAGAAAATAGGAGTTACATATTATAATAATGATCATTTTTAATATTTTGTAACCACTACAAATATAATAATTATTAGTTTAAATATTTTGTAACTTATGTAATGACTCTTTGACTAGGAGTTAAAAAGTTTTAAAATAAAACAATCAAGTTTTAAAACTTAATTTCAAAATTATAACAATCCCCCACAAGGTTTAAAACTTCATTAAAATAATAATAATATAAGAGGGCAATATAATACTATGCAATGGGTACAGGAGCCTTCCGGGCTTGAGCCTATACTTAGTGTTGACAATTTTCATTTGAGGGAGCCATAATGGACTTGGCCTTGAATTAGGTCCCTTTGGCCAAATTTCAATATGCCACACACATAGTACTGAGTTTTGGTTTTTTAGTTCGTAGCGGGTTGCGCGGTTAAGGGCCGTGCGCATTATCTTGATTCTCATGAGAGTATCCAGAGTTGCCCAAACCCATAGCCACGGCCTCATGGCAACTCTCACTTAGGTGAGTCCTCCAAGGGTACGCGTGACCTCTACCCTGCAAAAATTCTGCTTTGGTCTCATTAAGGGCAAAGCCCAACCTCAACATCACACAAATGTAGCACTATCATCATAGAGATGGGAAGGATGTATATCTTAGACACTTTCCTTAGTTTTGTGCTATACATATATGAGTCACGCTTTACGGGTTGTTTCTACCCACTGAACCTTCTTCATAGGATCGCCAATCACAAAGGTTGGGTTACTCCTATTGGTGACTCCCTTGTGGGCATAAACCCATCCCCCTCAATGATTACGGATCTAGCCTTAATGCTAGTCCACATATGCTCACAGCATATAAATCATGCATGATTAATGATCTAACATCATTGCTAGTCAACATATGCTCACAGCATATACTTTATATAGCGCTTTATTTCTTATCTCATTTCTCTTTTCTTCTTGTCTTGTGCACGTGCACCTGTTTCAAGACAAAACTCACAAGAGTGATATATTAGATTAGATAAATCAGGAAATCACGGAATTCATAAGGACATGCTTTCTTTAGTCCTTTATTCTTTGTGGATTGTCCCACTTCATTTAGATCCACCTTTTGCTACCAAAATGTCAAATTTTTGGTATTTTGCTACTTATGTTTGCACTGTTTCAGTTCCTCTAAATCTTCTAATTAGACATTAGCATATATACAGTAGCATATAAATTTGTTAAGAATCTCATATTTCTTAACCTAAAAAAATAATAATTTATATTTGCAATTAAATTTGCTCACACATAAATGCAACAAACCCCCACAATTTCTTGCGCCTTGGAGAAATACTCCATATTAATTTTATTTCTAGCATCCATAAAAATTTAAGGCAATTTCCATAATATTTTGTTTCCACAAAACAAAACTTAGATAAAACTTTTAGGAGACACTTACCTCTACACTTATCCGTATTTGGAGAAAAATTAATTTGAAAGGCATTATCAATGTTTTTTTAATTTTAATTTTAATAAGTGTAAGCTTGCTAAAATTAAAACAACTCTATTTTGTATATATATTACATCTCAATAACTGAACCAAAATCATCAAATCTCATCTTAGTCACTATGAACAATCATTTTTTTTTAATTTTAATTTTAATAAGTGTAAGCTTGCTAAAATTAAAACAACTCTATTTTGTATATATATTACATTTCAATAACTGAACCAAAATCATCAAATCTCATCGTAATCACTATGAACCCTCACATTTCTCAAGGATTTTTTTTTTTTAATAATAAGATCCAATAGTTTAGAAATCAATCCAATTAAAATTTTACTTCTAAGATTTGATTATTGCACCTTGCAGGACATAGATGATAAAGTATGATTCTAGTGTAGCATAGAGTATCTTTATCACTTGAATCTCACATCCCATTTATAGATCTTGTAGGGAGTTTTGTAAATAATTTTACACATACAAGAGAATCTCACAAAATATTGTCCTCTGTATATATATATATATATATATATATATATATATATATATTAATTGAATAAACATACGCAACATATAATTCATCTCTTAATCACATTTAAGGTTATAGCTTTATATAATTAATGAAATAAAGAAATTAACCAGTCTTCAAGTAAACTAAGCACATACCAACTAAGAACCATTATAAATGTAAACAAAGTTTGGTGTAATCTAACTAAATCATTATCAAATTTATCTTTGTGTAAAACATCATTTTTTTATTTTTATTTTTTTAAAACCAATTAGACCCACTCATAAATGATTGGAATTATAATACTCAATTTTCTGCATATATCTTACTTCCAAGCAAATTATGAGATGCACTGTTGTGATAATACTATCTTTGTTATTTAATCATATTTCTTCAATAACCATGATTTAACTCATTTCTGTTCAACTCAATGCAAATAAATGCGTAAATCACAAAATTTAGGGGCTATGCATATCCTTTCTTTTTTTTTTTAATCAAAATTTTTTAGAACATACTCCAAATTTCCACAATAAATATGGATTAATGAAATACTTTAAAACTTGGTCCAATCACGACTGACCACTAAAATGATTGGTTAATTCTTTGGACATAGCGTAGAAGCCTTTCATGTCTAGGAACTCAATTTAACAAACTATCATAAGTTCATAACCATGCAAGCAAATAGCTCAAACCTTTCTCATAAAATGTTGTAGTTAATTATGTTTTAGGAAAACTTAATCCACAATAATTTGTAGACTCACAACCATTGAACCGCAAGAATCTTTCATAAAATAGGAGCAAATCAGCAAACCTACCTAATTTACAGAGAACTCCTCTGCTAAAAATTTTGATGGTAAAACAATTAATAGCTAGTACATGAGCAATGAAAACTAAATTCATTTTTGAACCACCAAAAGTAATCGACAATAATTATGCTAGCATACTAACTGATAATGGTGACAACAAATTCATTGTCGAATATATCAATTCACAATGACATTTAATTTGTCAAAATAGCCGATTAGAAATAGAATAGGAATCATGAATATATACTAAATAATTTATTCCTTCCACAAACTAAATTTCCTTAAAAAATTTAAAACATTCTCTCGACGTTGTAAATATTTACCAAGTTTTGAATCACATAGAAGACAATCAATCTCATAAATGCATGAATGTGACTATAACAAATAATATCATATGCAAAAGGAGTTACTTGATATGTATATTTTTTTCTATCCATATTACCAAATTATTATTTAAGATAATTTTAATCATTTTCCTTTCGATTTTACTTTAAAGAATAGAAGATTAAGTCACATTGACTAACTATAATGGTGCACATAAAATAAAAACATAATAGATTCACTAAAGTTCCTTTTCTTTTAGTCATAGAAAATCACTTAATGAGAAATTTATAATTCTAGGAACCAAATTTAACTCCAGATGAGTCTCTTAAAACGTATTAACACATACTTATTTCTCAAACATTTATTTTTTTAAATATTGAAAAAAAAAACTTATTGAGTTTATAAAAAAATAATTAAATAGAATAATTAACTTTCTCTTTCTAATTCAAAATTTAACATACGTTTATGAACAAGATTTGTTAATCATCAAGAAGTTTCTCACACTAATCAAGAACAATAATTTAGAATTACAATATATAGAAAACTTTGAAACTTTTAACCAAGATTTGAACTAAATATCAAATGTAATATCAACCACTCAAGAAGTCACGAATAGACTAATCCAAACTCAAAATTTTCACAATTTTTCAGATTTGTAAAGATGCACAAGTAATACCGTATTATTCCTTTTCCTTTTATTTTCTTTAAAAGAGATATTAGTAATAGAGAAATAATTTATTTATTTTTAAAATAGAATACGAATTCTGCAATAAAAAAATGTTATAACAGAAATTTTTTGTAACAATAGCTGGCCCTTTTGACTTTAAAACATAACTATTAGTCCAACTTCGATTTTTTCTTAAAAACATATTCAATTCCAAAACCTTGCTATTATTAAATATATATTTACCTTTCCCTCTTTTCAGTTATGATAAAATTATGAAAGAAATTTTTCTATTTAACAAAAGAAGCTTAATATGTAATTTTTAAGGAAAACTTTACTTAAAAAAAAACTTTGGCAGAAAGTTTAAAGCTTATATCAATACTTAATTTTTTTTTGATTAACAATTATACCTTCTAAATTAATCTGGTGTCTTTAAACAGATAATAGTAATCAACCCAATATATATATATATAGGGTATGGATCAAATACATACCTTGCCATTAGGTAAGACCTAAGACCCAATCTAGGCCGTTGATTCAATTTGATCCAAAGGTGTAAAATTATATCATTTTTTCGGATTATTTAAATATTTTTAATGCTGGGAGGGCAATTTTGTCAATAAAAACCAACAAACTCATGCACATTTAATGCATGATCAAATCAAATCCCCATTAATGCGTAAAAACAGAATTTACCATATATTTCAACTCGATTAAAATCAATATTCATCACCAGAATCCATTCTTCATCGGTCCATCATCGAGATCAGTTCATCATCAATCCTATCGAATTAATCAGCAAATATTATACAGTATTCATCATCAATCGAAGTAATCAGCAAGATCGCTTCATCATATTCGTCTTTTTCATCGTAATTGATTGGGTAAGATCAATTCATCATATTCGTCCTTTTCATCGCAATTGATTGGGTGAGATCAATTCATCATCAGCAATCACAATATCCATCGCAATTGAATGGGTAAGATCAGTTCATCATTAGCAATTAATCAACAATATCAGTTCATCGTCAATTCATTCGTGAGCGTCGTGGATTATTGATTTCCGTTTTTATGGCTGAGATGGACACAGGTATGGATTATAAATATCGCATCGATTGATGTTATGAACTCAAAAAATATGCGATAGATATTGACATATGCTGGTTTACGGTATACAGCAACATACACACCAATATACAGTTCGTTGAAATATGATATATCTAGCGTTATACATGAATATACAGTGAGCAATGCATTATTAATTAGTGTACTATAGATTATTCAACGTTATACAGCAATTATATTGGTGATATAAGGTGTGGTATTCATTTGATTTGTAACTATTAGTGATTGGAATTCATTATACAGCAAGATATACGCCAGTATACAGTTATTATAACGTGAATATACAATATATATCAACAGTTAGATGAATATATTACAACGAGTAGTATATGTTTTTTATACAGCGTCTCACACACCAATATACATTAAATGGACCATTGTTATACATCATATTATATATTACTATACAGTGTTGAATTGTATATATTATACATTATAATATTCAGCATTGTAATGTATAATAAACAACATTATACAGTTCTTTATACATTAATATACAGTTGATATACTATTATTATACAGTGTGATTTTGTTGTCTTATATTATTAACACGATCACATGCAGTCAGCAATAATACAGTTGAGGCTCAATGTGTCCACTCGGCTTCGTCATCCAATTCTATATCGACACCCGGCGGTTCCAAATATTGGATTCTAGTGTGTTCACCCGACGTTACTCCGTTCGTTGACAAGGCATTTGAGAGCTTGAAAATTGGATATGAGTTTTACAAAATATATGCTCGTGTAAGTGGTTTTGATGTCCGTAAGTGTTCGCAAAAAAGCCATAAGGATGGTACGGTCATATCGAAGCATTTCGTATGTAGTCGTGCCGGGATTTACAAAAAATCTGAGGATGTTAGTAGTAAGAAAAAGTGCATGATTGGTCGATGCGACTGTAACGCGAAGATTGTTTTGAGGTTTAGTGCATCAGAGGGGTACGTTATAAAGAAGTTTATTGAGCGGCACAACCACGAGTTGGCTACTGACGAGGGGAAACAGTTTATGCGGGTGAATAGGAATATTGACCCGTCACAGATCATGTTCTGCTTAAATGCATCAAAGGTGAACGTAGGAGCTGTTAAATCACATTCATTCATGAAGGAGATTGCAGGTGGTTATGGTAATATTGGGTCGACTTCTACGGATTTCAAAAATGCAAAAAGGGACGTGAAGCAATACGTCGGTGAGAACGACGGGGAAATGATTGTTAGGAAATTTATGAATTTGAAAAAAGCTTGTGAAGGATTTTCGTTTGATTACGACACTGATGCGGATGGGTGTATGACTAAGTTATTTTGGGTTGATCCTATTGCAATAAGGAATTTTGAACTTTTTGGCGATGTTTGCTCGGTCGACGCAACATTTCGATCAAACAAGTAAGCACATTTATTTGATAATAAAAATATCAAATATTAGTATAATGCCATATTAGACACTGTATACCACCCTATTAGACACTGTATAACACCACATTACACAATGTATACTGCCATATTAGATACTGTATAACACTACACTAGACACTGTATAATGATGCATTATATGACTGCATAATGGCATATAATTACTGATTCAATAACTGCATAATGTCTTATAATGCTTTTTTCAGGTACCAAATGAAGTTTGTTCCTTTTACCGGGTTAGATAACCACAAGAGAATAGTCACATTTGGTGCCTCACTAATCGCAAAAGAAGACATTGAGTCGTACACGTGGGTTTTTGAAGCTTTTACACGTGTGATGGGACGTGAACCAATATATATTGTATCTGATCAATGTCCCGCAATGAAGCAGGCTATTCCTAGTGTTTTTAAAAATGCTAGGCATCGTCTGTGCGCGTGGCATATAATGAAGAAGTTCCCAACCAAGGTGCGTGTTTTAATTACATACTGTACAATGTGTTGTTTTCATTCTGTATAATGCTATATCATGTAGTGTATATTATTAGTTTACACACTGTATAACATGTTTTTATTTATACAGATTTCACCACATACAGGTGAGTATGGTGAGGTGGTGAAGAAGCTTAATAATTTTGTGTATAATGACAACATCACTCCAATAGAGTTTGAAGAGGGATGGAATGATGTTATTTCAAAGTATGGTCTAAGACATATCGAATGGCTGTCTGAAATTTTCGAGAACAGAAATTCATGGGTATCCGCGTATTATCTAAATGTTCCGATGGGTGGATTATTGAGGACTACTTCGATTTCAGAGTCAGTTAATTTTTTCTTCAACCAATTTTATGTAAAGGGCGACACAATAATTGAGTTCTACAGTAGGTTCGAAAGTGCTATGGACAAACAAAGGAATACAAACGCAAGATTAAATCACGAGTCGTTGGTATCTAAGCCATCAACCGACACCCCTATGCCGATAGAGGACGATGCTTCAGAGGTATATACGCGCGCTGTTTTCTACGATGTACAAGAAGAGATCAAAAATTCAGTGTATAAAGTGATTCTTCATAGTCTAAGCGTTGTCGATGGTGTGAAATCGTTTGTCGTATCCGACTCCGAGAACGAATCAAAGTTGTATGAGGTACATTATTTCTTTATACTGTATGTTAATGTTATATTTGATGTATAATTAGATTTCCCACGCTGTATAGTATAATTATGTTAACTGTATTGTATGCAGGTGATTATTTCTTTATAATGTATGTTAATGTTATATTTAACGTATTATTATATTCCCCACACTGTATAGTATAATTATGTTAACTGTATTGTGTGCAGGTGAAACATGTTGTATCGAACAATCAGGTTGATTGTTCTTGTAGATTGTTTTTGAGGCGAGGCATTCTGTGTAGACACGTTTTCTTTGCATTCAACCAAAGCCGAATACACAAGTTGCCGGCCGAGTACGTTCTAAGGAGGTGGAGGAAAAATGCAGAAAGTATGGCATCCGATATAATCAATAACCACGTCAGGCAATATCGTGCGGTGACTGAGAAGAATACAAATGATCAGAGTCAAATTTGGATGGACTTTCAATCATGTTTAAATCTTGCAGGTTTTAACAAAGAAAAACTTGATTACATAAAAAATCAATTGGTGGACATGAAGTCTCATTTGAGTGTCGGTGCGGACGACAATCCTAGGAATAACAAGAATGCTGTTATCGAGAGTCTAGTGGGACCCCAAATCGAGAATGAGATCGGGATCAGAAACCCTCAATTGAGCCGAACTAAAGGGTGTGGTAAAAGGATTAAGAGCAGTATGGAGATAGCCAAGCATGTTCCTAAGAGGAGAAAATGCGCCGTATGTGGAAAATTTGATGGGCATAATGCAAGAACTTGCCCCGCAAAGGAAAAATAATTATGCCTTTTTACATTTCATTAATAGTTATGTTGTATACATTTCATTAATTCGAATTTTTTTTACACCGTACAATGAACAGGCTCTTTTTATTAATAGTTCCGTACTGTATAACTTCATTTTATGAACTGTATAATGTGCATTTACTTACAGTATAATATGCATATTATGTAATGTATAAGATATAAAAGCATATTATGAAATATACATCAACATATACGACCGTATACAGTCCTTATAAAGTGAATATACAGTAGATTACTCAACAGTATACAGTAAGATGAATATATAACGAAGATGAATACGTTTATTATACAGCGTATTATACACCAATATACATTAAATGGACATTATGTTATACAGTATACGATATGTTAATATACAGTGTTGAATTGTATATAGTATAAAGTAGATTATTCATCATATTATACAACATTATACAGAGATTGTGTGATTTTAGACATCGTGTGATTTTGTTGTCTTGTATTATTAACAGGATCAAATGTAGCCAGCAATAATATATGAACAAAAAAATTAATTAACGACTAAAAAATCCAGTCTCGCAATATCTAACTAATAATAAAAGCTGTACATTGAAACTTAAAAATTTAATCTATCAAGTACGTCTACCCCTTCTTCCTCTTTGTCGTTGGTGCCTGTGCCCGTTCCACTTCTCTGGATTGCGTGAGGATTTCATCTTTCAGTTCGTTCAGATCAGAAGTGAGGATCTTCTCAAGATAAAGGCCCCTCAGTCTAGTTAGTTTCGCAACTTGCGTTCTCTGCATTGAACAAATAATAAAGTTAGATGGATAGGAAATAAAGAGTTTGATAAGATTCCACACACGTAACTAATAAAAGTGTAAAACAGTACGTTTTCCGGCCCCAATCCCGTATCCCAATTTTTCAATCCTCCACTGAGGTAAGTCTCCATGTGACGCATCACAAAAATACCGCAATCCAATGGATTCTTGTATGTACGCCACGGCATTGGAAGCCTGACAAATTCGGCCGTTGACAACGCAATCCCGGCTGGATGGTTGATATGCATCAGGAATTTTGAAAACAAGCATCTCTGTTTGAAAAAAAACAAACTAAAAATGTAAGATTCAGAGTATAATTATATTAATATACAGTATATTAGTATACAAATTAACAGCAGAGTATTAACTTCATTATACAATGAAAAACATATGATTATATAGTATAACACTATCCAATATACAGAATATTCATATATAATTATACAGTGAAAAATGTATGATTATACAGTATAGCACTGTTTAATATACAGTATATTTATATATAATTATACAGTATATTAATTGTACCAGAGTGGGTGGCACATGTTGATATTTGTCCTTGATCGACACATCTACCCTGCTGTTGTCCAGTATCTCAATAGTTGGTTGCTTCAAATTAAAGCATATAACATAGTAATGCCCAGCGTGATGTATTGGAAAGACGGCCTACATATCGACAAGAGGAACGCGGTGTTAATAAAGTTACATATAAATACGATAATTGTAATAAAATAACTCTTCATTAACTTACCAATGTGACGTCGTTTATGTTTAATCTTGGAAACATGCTCATACGATGTTTAATGGTATTCACAAATTGTTCGAGGAGCGCATCAGTACAGTTACTTTCTTTTTTTGATGTGAAAAAAAACTGTTTTACATTTGAAAAAAAATGTAGTTAGATGGTGCACATTATAACGTAAGTATTAACAAAAGATAAGGGATATATTTCACCGTGTCGGTCACATGAAAATAAAATCTGAGCGGCGACGTGGGTGATCTTGTTGCCTCGGCGTTGTTCAACATGTATGACCAAGTGTCAATGACACCAGATGAGAGTTCGGTGCGGTCACACAATGATTTTATATCCCAAATAGTGCACATAATATCACCACTCCTGAAAACAATAGCCCTGAAAAAACAAATATACAGTATGTAATGAGTTATTATACAAAACGGGTATTATGCATCATATAGTATGTAATGGAAGAATACAGTATTATGCAGTGTGTATATGTAACATTATACAGTGTGTATATTTAGCATTTTACAGTGGATATATGTAACAGTATACAGTGTGTATATTTAACATTGTACAGTGGATATATGTAACATTATACAGTGTAAAATGTAACATTATACAGTGTGTATATGTAACATTTATACATACAGTGTGTATATGTAACAGTATACAGTGTGTATATTTAACATTATACAGTAGATATATGTAACAGTATACAGTGTGTATAGGTTACATTATACAGTGTGTATATGTTACATTATACAATGTGTATATGTAACATTATACAGTGTGTATATGTAACAGTATACATTGTGTATATGTATCATTATACAGTGTATACATGTGACATTATGTACTCACATGGTGTCCTCATCTACAATGTATACATGTAACACTATGTACTCACATGGTGTCCTCATCTACAATCTTTACCCAATCAGAGAGCCTTTTTTCAATGGGGCTCGACTTTGTGTTTAGTTGTACAATTCGTTGTATGTAAGGAGAACACGTATCTGGCCCTGGCTTCATTTGTCTCCTTTTATCACCAATGAATTCCACCGCAACAGGTCCCTTCCCTGCATCAGCCTTTGTTGCCACATCTGAAGTCGACGGAGGCACTTGGTCAGCAACATTGGTGGTGTCATCCTTGTATTGTCTAGCAATTGACAGTACAGTCCCTTCCGGCTCGTCATGATGTGGGTTCTCCGGTGTTTGTTGCGATAGCAGGTCAAAACTAGGCATTGAGGGGATCGCTACTCCCTTTGCTGCAACGGTGTCTGGTTGTTGGTCCTTCTGTGGTGTTATCTGTGTCAACAAGTGGAAAGTTGGTCCTTCTGCAAAGTTGAAAGTTGGTCCTTCAGTTGGTGTGCTTATTGGTTTATCGGGTGCAAATTGTTCATGTTGGAGAGGCTGAACATCTTGGACAGCAGGATGTGCGTGTGACGAAGGTTCTCCTTGGTGCTCGGTAGGTGCCTCTTTATGCGGTCGATACAGCCTCGCAATCTGATCGAACACCAGCTTGTCAATTTCTTTCAACCGTGGATTTGTCGGAATAATCGAGTCACACGATTGCATGTATCCATTGTACTTGATAATAACATCCATCAGATTGAATGCATATTTTTCCAGACTGCTCATCAGCCCCTATGAGTAAATGTATAACAAAGGATTATTTACTGTATAATTATATTATATGAACTGCATATTATTATGTTCAGATACTGTATATCAGTGAGTCCAAAAAACATTATACAATAGCTCACAATTAATTATACAGTAGATAACACACAAATGTACACTAATTAACAATCAATTATAGCTCATAAATACACTAAATAATTAAACAATATACATTACATATTAAACAATACCTGTTCAACCTTATCGTATTCCATGATGGATTCTTGTGTGTCTGGTGGAGCTTCTAAAGAGGCATTGGGTTGGTGTGGAGATTGAACTTGATCAACAGTCTTCCCTTTGTCAGCCTTCAATTCCCATTGCCCCTTCAATATCACCCCATTCCCAAAAACCCCCGGACCAATCTCAACGGCACCCTTTTCCCGGAGTTTAGAGTCTGACCATGCAAGCCAAGTTGGAATTGATCTTTGTACTGTCAAATGGCCCTTGTAATTGACTCTGTCAACATATAATATCTGAAATTGTACTGTATTATAGACTATTATACAGTAGATAATATATCATTATACAGTGTCACACAACACAAAATACAGTATGTGATAGACCATTATACAGTAGGTAATATATCATTATACAGTATTCATTTACACATCGTGCAGTTAATATAAAATTACTAATTAAATGATATACAACACAATAGTGCAACATAATCAACATCACAAGAGGTAACGTAGACTTACAATCAAAAACAGGAGAGGTCCCGTATACATGCGAGTTGCGGGATCTGCTTCCCAAACATCTTTTGTGTCCGCCAAACTTCGTAGAACAAGGGATGGCCAGTTGTAAGTTGACAACTCATCAAGTGATCCTGTGAAATTCAACATCTTCTTGTTCAGAAATGGTGTACCAGGCGCCTCTACCAAGCAATTGTATATAATCATCATAAAATTGAGCTTGAGTAGCTCCGTGACTGCTTCCTCTTTTTCAATTGCGTCAACGACCATTTTAGCTGAAACCTTGAACTTGTTGGACTTAGTAAGTCCAAATTGTGCACTCCATGCGTCCGACCTTTCTGGATTTTTTGATGTGAGGTCTATAATTTTATCCCCGTGTGGAAAACCCAAAACCTCGGCCACATCATATTCTGTAATATTAATCTTTCCCCCAGGCAAACTAAGAGTGAAATTTCCTGGTTTAAAAGCCTTTACAATTTTAAACCCAAGCTTGTGTGGCATATCCTTAATATTGAAATCCAGAAAGCAACCAAAACCGGACTGTCTAACCCATTCACGTTGTGGTTCCGTGAGGTTTGAAACAGCTTTAATTAACACCTTCAGTGATACTCGTATTTGTGTAAAATCAACCGTACGCTTCTTCGCTTTATTTTTGGTCACAGAAAGTATTTTATGTTTTTTTGACGGTGTTTTTTCCAGTTGATGTTTCGATCGTCTTTTTTTCGGATTGGTGGGGTGGTCTGTTTCGGTAGCTTCATCGTGGTTAAAAGCAGGCCGTTCAACACTAATAGGATCAGCGACGTTTGAAGCCACAATCTGAAACCTACTACCTGAAGACTCAGATGATGATGACCCTTCTTGAGTAACTGCATTATACGGTAGATAGTTAGGATTAGTCAAAGTGGATTAACTAATTATACAGTATATCATAAGTTAGTATAGAACAACCTTTATCACATTATTCAGTGTGTGATAACATATTATACAGTAAGATATATAAATTTATACTTTATGCATATAAACCAAATAATACACAGTGTGCAACAAACCATTAGACAGTATGAATCTATCCATTATACAGATCATACAGTTTGTAATATAAATATAACATACAGTATTACACAGTACCCAATAAGCAAATATACAGTATAAACTAAGTTATTATACAGTGTAGTAAACGGTATTATGCTTGATTATTCAGTAACAGTGAAAGAAGCACCCCATAATGCAGTAGCCAATAATCCAAACAAGAATATAAATGAAAGTTAATCATTGTATACCAGTATACAGAAGAAACATTTATGTAAAACAATTATACATGCCATTTTACACCATTATACAGTATATGATTACATAGTATACAACACATTATATCACTACATACAGTATGTTACCATACATCAATCAGTTACTATACAGTAAGCCATTATACAGTCCATCAAGCATGATTATACAGTAACATTGATTACATTATACAACACATTATACAGTCCATTAAGCATGATTATACAGTACCATTGAATACATTATACAGAACATTATGCATGATTATACATTGACAGTGAATTCATTTCATTACACAGACGAGTATTCGAATCATTAAATCGCTCCTTATTGGCATAGAAAAATCAACAAAAACATGTTTAGGTGTTCCAAATAAATTCGTAATGATGCAGAAACGATCAAAATCAACAAAATACACAACATTATCACCCAAGAACTTTTCGAGGATGAACTGAAACGGTATTTTCGAATGTTACCTGAAAATTTTGATGGATTTTTTGACCTCATTGTATGCGATCAAAAAAATCGAAATCGGGAGAAGATGACAGCGTTTGGAGTTATTTATGGAGTTATATCTTGCAAATAATGGGCGTATTTAGTGAGATTCTAATCGTGGGTACTGTTAATTGATCGTGGGTTCAAAAAATGGGAGAGATTTCAGGGATGATTGTGGAGCGAATGTAGGATTTGATTTGTTGTATAATGGTATGAATTTACCAGTTTAACCCTAGGCCAGCCTTTTTTTGTGTTTCCCGCGTGGTTCAGTGATTAATTTGGGCTGTTGGATTTAATTGATCCAATGGTCTATATTGGGTCTTAGATCTTATCTAGGTGATGGTATGTATTAGATCTTGACCCTATATATATATATATATATATATATATTACTGATCTATAAAACACTTGATCTTGGTTAAGATGCATCACTTTATAACAAGCTTTGTTGATTAAACAATTAAATGGACAATAGATCGAGTAAGCAAAATTACTATATGTAAAACATCTTTTCCTATTATTTCTTAATAAATAAAACTGAAGATTACCCGATCCTAGCAAATAACATCTATGTATTATTTTATTCCTATTAGTGTTAAATTTCTTCTAAATCATGTTGTGAAGAGATGAGCTTGTTAACACCGATAAAGCTCAAGGAAATATAACTTGAGGCTACAATAATCAAATATTTGGTGATCACGTTTTTCTAAACACAAGAAAGTGTACCAATTGTCGTATATCAAAATAAAACTGAAATAATCTTACAGAATTGGTGTCATCACCGAAGACCACTACAAAGTCAGAACACAAATCCCATCACTACTTTAGATTGTTGGAATTCTTGAATTTGTGTTCCTACAAAATCACAATTAGTGAAACACAATTGTAAATAATATATATATATATATAAACAAGAAATTAAAGTTAAAGAACGCTAGTCCTTCGACAAAGTCGCTGTCCTAAAGTAGTGATGCCTCCCTACGTGCGGGTACCAACGACTTGTCACCACTCTAAGATAAAACTCAAATGCACACTGCGAGTCTCCTATTATGAGCACGTTCACAATGAGACGAATGAACTTAACCACTCAAATTGCCCTCAAAAGTATAAGTATATATATATAGTATTCTTGTGTATATGTATAACTAGTTGATAAGTATAGTTTTTACAAGTAAATGGGAGAATATAAGAAATATTATAACATTGATGTGTATATGAAATGCTAGAAAATCTCCCTTTTTATAGGCATAGAAAATAGGAGTTGCATATTATGATAATGATCATTTTTAATATTTTGTAACCACTACAAATATAATAATTATTAGTTTAAATATTTTGTAACTTTTGTAATGACTCTTTGACTAGGAGTTAAAAAGTTTTAAAATAAAACAATGAAGTTTTAAAACTTAATTTCAAAATTATAACATATTTGTACATTATTGTAAGGTTACATGAAGTTACATATGACATCACATCCGAACATTTCACTGACTACCGAAAAAATTATCTAGAGAAAAATAAAATTAATTACATACATATCTACTTATTTATTGTGTAATTACTAAAAAGCTCTTTATGTTTTAAAAATTACCAATTCACCCTCTTAAGAATCTATTTGTAAGGTTTATTGGAGATAAAATTGTAAGAATTTCGAAAAAACACAGGGGATGTAATTGTAAACAATGCCTTAATATGAGGGGGACTTATATGAAATTTTCAAAAAATGAGGTTTTTCTTTTGGTAATTATTCAATAAGTGAGGCGTATATGTAATTTTTCCAATTATCAATATACATATTTAAATTTAAACATAGGAACTACAAAATGACGACATTTTATTATAACATGAACTTTATTTATAATTAATAAAATATCTTCTAAATTTTATGTATTCTTTCTTTGATTGTAAGCCGTTAATCAACTAAATATTTTTATTTGATCGTATAATGAAGTTTATAAATTAACAAGTTTCATTTCTTTTCCATTTCCATATTTTTTATTAGTTTAATGTGAGTTTTATTAGATTAGGGTCTAAAGAATTTTATATACATATATCCCGCCATCTCTCTAAAGATTAAAATGAATTTTATATGTATAACATGTAATGTAATTATGTAAGGCTATAAGAAATTCTAAATTTAATGAAAGGAAACTGAAATTTTTTGTAACTCAAATCCAAGACCTTTTTCTTATAGTTTTGTAAGTGATAAAAATAATATTGTTTCCTGATAATAATGTTTCGACAAGTACTTAAATGATTTTTTCTTAGATCAAGTAGACTTAACAATGCCAACACATGTTCGCTCAGTTGTTCACTTCCTTTTAGAAGGTTGTGAGTTCGATTCCCTCTGTCTCGATTTGAAGACGGTGATAGTGGGCGATCTGTAAAAATACATCTGTAAGTAACCTTTGGTGCCGAGAATATGTCCTAGTTCGTGGTAGGTGACCCGAATCAAACTTATTTTTAATGAATCGGTTACATGATTTATGTCACGAATATCAAATTGCGTCAAATTACAACCAACTAACAATTATTATAACCATCTAGCAACTACTATGAAGTGGAATACTAACAACTATTACACTCATCTAACAATTATTATAAAAGTAGAGTAAAATTCACACCCTTTCAGTGGGAGTCGAACTCAATATCTCTTATATCTTGAGATCTCAATTTCACCAGTAAAATCAGGCTCTACCAACCTGGCCAAACTTTCTGTCGCCAAAAAAGGACTTAAAATAGTTTTTGTTTCAAGCCGACTATACTCGATAAATTATCGAGCTAGGCCGTGTCATATCGCAAAGGCACGGATAGAATATAGGACCCAAATGTCAACAATAGGGAAAAAAATGAGTGAAGTAGAAAAATGTCGGGTGATATTTGGTAGTTTTCGGGAATTCAACTCTCGGGAAATATCACCACATATAGTGTTAAAATATGTGGGGACCAACAAAAAAATATATATTTTTTATTGTGTTTTAACACTTTATGTAGTGAGTATTTCCCGAGAGTTGAAATACCAGAGTCACCAAGTATTACCCAAAAATGTCCAAGCATAAAATGAAATAATGGAATTTCATGTTGATTGACAGGCTCTTCGCTGCTTTCAAGTGATTGATTAAGTTAGTCTACAAACATGTAAGGCTTCGATTGGATGAATGTTCGTTCTATTCTTGTATTTTTTTAGAGAAAAAGTAAGAATTGTTTTTCTAGAAAGTAGAGAAATGATGATGAAAATATGTTTGATTGAGTTACTTTTTATAGAAAAAATTATAATGATTGAGTGTGGTATTATATGTTTTATTTTTGGTAAGAAAAATTGTTATTACGTGAGAAATTAGTATGGTTAAGTTTTTGTGTTATAAAAAAATTTAGATATATTTAATTAAATTCACGATTAAGGTATTTAAAAATAGGCAAACTGAATTTTATTTCATATGATCTTGCATCGTGACGAATCAAGATATGTAATTATTTTGATGTCATATTGAGATATAGGAAAATCAAAGTCTTTTAATTGTTTGTGTAAATTGTCTAAATCATGAATAATAGAAAACAAGATTTTCCTGAGAAAAATATGATAACAAAACCCATTTTTAAAGAAATTTAAGTTTTTTTTTCCTTTTTTCTTTTTGAAGGATATCTATTGTAGCAATTCTTAGGGATATTTTTAGGAGGTGCCAAACAAATGTAATTATGATGATAAATCTCTGAAAAATTAAAAGTGAAAAATAACATGCCATCCAATGGGCACTAAGTATTTCTATTGTTGTGTAACTCATCCTCGATAAAGAAGTTATAATTATTTTAGATTAAAAATTAACCTAATTAATTCACTTTTATTTGAGATTACATCGGTACAAGCGCTCACAACATGCATCTTTCGTTCATATTTCATTTAGGTCAATTTTAGGGATCGAATTATCTCAATTTGGACTACTTCATAGTTCAAACAACATAAAATGGGGGTAGTATAATATTAGGACTGCATTTGGGATATAACCAATCTACCTAACATACTTGATGATCAAATCTAATGTAGTTCATTTAATTAATATGTATCTAGCTAGGCGGGCCAAGCATTATTTTGACAACGTTGGGAATCGATTCTGGGAGCACACTAAGTCGACTCCAAGTTGTTCCAGTGATAGCTTTATACCACTGGGCCAAGCGACTTGATTATAGTCAATATATCTAGAAAGTACGATGTTAGTTCAAGAGATTAAGAAGTAGATATTATAACCCTTAAACAGTTGTGGGAGTTTTTTTTTTTTTAATAAATGTTCTCATGATGTACGAACCATGACCTTACACTTGGCTCGTCCAGATGATGATACATGGTGTCAATAGATGATTCAGATGATGGGTTGGCGGATCGGGTTGTGTGGACAACGACACGTTCGATTCAGAACACGTTCAAAGGGACCATTTTACAAACTTGGGTATTATCAACATCATATAGGCATTAAATAGTGACTTCGTATTTAGATTACCTCCTAATTCTGACATGGTTTGGTTTTGAAATCGAACCCCTGAGTGTAATGCCAAGACTTATGGATTAAATTAATTTTTTTTGTTATGTTGACGGATTTGTTGAACATAGCAACGATTTAGTTGTAGTTTTTGTACCTGTAGTTGTATTATTAATTGGGATTTTGCCCATTTTCAATGCAATCTAGTGATATTAATTATAATAAAAACAAAAAACAAAAAGCTATGTATTACTTGAAAGGAAAAAAAAAACCCACCTAGCTAGAGGAAAAACCGTTTTCCATCATGATTAAGTTTGGGTTCTTCGTCATTCTTTATTTTTTACTGACAAATCATGGCATGTGTCCATAATGAACTTAATTAAGAAATGAACAACCCATATTTGTTGTCCCCAAATAGTACTTCTTAGATTCATTTATGCGAATATATATATATATATATATATATATTGGAATCTTTGTCTAATTTATCTGCCTGCAAAACTCACTCACTCAGTTTAAATACCAATATATATATATATATTATGCAAATTGCTTTTTATAGAGAAGTCTAGGAAAAGGAATTTTGAGAGATTTATATTTTAATTTGATATTTTATTTTATATTTCTATTTATATGCATGCACATGTTTGAGTGGAAATAAACAATTACGGTTAATAACAGAATGCAATTGTCCATAGCCTTCTAATTAGACTAAGAATTAATCAATTTTATTTTTTGTATATAAATTTATTATAAAATTTTTAAAATGCAATCGATTCGAAATAAAGATCGTTATATTTTTTATGAATAACTTTTACCCTAATAAATCAGTCAATAGAAATATCAACACATAATTATATTTGAGTGGATAACTAGGCAATAATTATCTTAGGTTAAGTTCTGAGAACAGATATCTTTAATTTTATGTTGTTTATTATAACTTGTCACAATAAAAATAAAATACAAAATTAATCATAGTTCATAAAAAAAAAGAAAAATAAAATATGGGGAACCGTCTTCGTCAATGAAGAAGTGAACAATTGATTTCCAGTTTTTATTAGGAAAGTTGTTAGGAAAGAGATTGACAATCGGGTACTTGGGGAAAATTCTTGTAGAATTGGGACTTGGGCTCATTTGTGAACATTGTGGTTGTGAATAAAACACCTCACTTATTTTTTAATTCAAAATTATATATTAAGTGATGTGTATTATTCACATCAAAAAAGTGCACAGGTGGGGGTCCAAGACCTGATGTATACAAGTGTTTTCCGGATACTTTTTTTTTTTGATAGTTCCGGATACTTAGGCTTTGTTTGGATGTGTTTTCATTTCATTTTCAACCGTCATGTTCTAAAATGTATGAGAGAACGTGTTTTTTTATTTTCGTGTGAGAAAAGTGAAAAAAGTAGGTATATTTAGTTGTGATTTTTAAAATGATTGAAATTTGTGAGTGTAATGTGTGAAATGATTGAGAAATACTGATTAGATGAATAATATTGGATTTAATATTGAATATTGATGAGAGAGGAGAGAGAAATGATGGTGATGAGTGGATGAGAGAGGAGAGAGAAATGATGGTGATGGATGGATGAGAGAGAAAATATAAAATAAGTGATGTGAAATGTAATTTTAAATAAATGATTGAAATTTTTCGGGAACGTAAAAACAAGAATGAAAATAAAAATATTTTCAGTTAATAACAGTGTAAAGTGTGCATTTTCATTTTCAGATGAAAATATAAATGAAAAAAGTGTGATGAAAACATAAATAAACATAGCCTTAGTACTTGCCATTATTTCAAGAGGAGAGAGATTGATAAAAAAATATTCCTCAAAAAGGGGAATTTAACAATTTTGCTTTGGCAATAGGAGAATTGCTGTGTCTATATCATTAGCCAAGAAAATATATATGCACATAATAAAATATATACTTAATATTTTTGGTTCCAACTCTTGGTGCAGGCCAAAAAGCACAAACATTCACCAAACCCACAACATGCACAAATTAATAAGTTATTATATTTTATAACAAAATCAATCTCTCCATATTATCATCAGGGAAACCCCATGGTGACGCGAGCAGATTCCAATAATGCATGAATCTGTCTATTCATGATTAACATACGACAATTAATTATATGTTCAAGATTCCCCGGCCCATATATTGATTTTGTGATATAAATTAAATAAAACTTTTTTTTTTTGGTAGTTTGATATAATAAAGTAAATAAATTTAGCTATTTATTATGACAAAACAAGAATTATTGTCAATTAATGCAGATTCATATTGACAACTCTGATAATTATAATAACTTAACATTTTGTGAGTAATACTAATTTTTCTTGTAGTTCGGGTAAACAATGAAATTTTTGTGCTCATGCCAAAATATGTGACTTTGCAAGAGATTATTTGCAACATTTTGAGTCATAACCTTTTGTATATATCTATCACACATAGTAAGATGCATTATGCATGGTTCGTGCTCACATAGAGGCGGACCCACAGGAGAGCTGGAAGGGGCACCCATCCCCTTTTTAAATTTTTAGAAAATTAAATTTTTATCCTATTAATTTTTGAAATTTGAAATTTCGCCCCCATAAAATCCAAATATATCTAATTTTGACCTTATTTTTTTGTATTCTCCCCTCCCCTCCCCCAACCTCAAATCCTGGTTCGTTCCTGCGCTCACACTAGTCTATATAAAAAGCTAAATACCTAAAATACATTTTATATATATATATCATTGTATCTAGTGTTATACATATATAGCATTTTTTATACTTTTTTCTTGTTATTCTTTTACTTCTGGGAAGGTCTGGGTGGGTACGTAGTGTTTGATTGTAATTATATATGTTGAATTATTATCAAAGATATGAATAAATTGACAAACATACCACGACCAATTTTATCTCTCAAAGATAAACTCAGAAATGGAAATGCGTAACTTGATTTTCTTTTCTGATTTGTTAAGTGTTTACTAATTTTCCTTACGCACAATATTTAATTTTATTCAAGTTTGAAAATGTGTTTACTAATTGGTTTGTGCTGGGCAAGCACATGAAGCTTTTGTAGTTAAAAAACAAACAGCACAGAGAACCGTAGCAGCTGAGATTGCCTGCTTACACAGCGTTTGTATAGATATATGTATTTATTTGAAATTATATATATCATATATATGTGTGTATATATATATATATATATACACATTTAGATTCTTGTGGATGCAGAGATGCAGCCCGAGGAAAGTTGGCATCCATGTGAAAGTGTTCATTCATCTCTTTTTCTTTAACCTCTCTTCATCATGATTGAATTCGGACGTTAGTTGATACTATATAGCTAGTTGCAAGTCCAAGGCTCATTATAAAGAAATTGATTATTAATGACAATATGTCCAAAAGCATCATTAAAGTTGTAACAAATTATTTAGGCATATAAAGTGATAACAACTTTTGTTTTATCACAATAATAACTTTTATAAATTTAATATATAGTCAAAAAATTGTGTGTAAAATTTGTCATTTCTTTACAATTAATGAGACAATAATTGTGTAAAAGTTGTAATTTATGACATATAGTGATACTAGGGGTGATCATTGATGGATCCGACTTGATGAAATTCTTACCTCGAGCTCAATTTGATCAATTTCGGATCATATACACCCTAAATGATACATGTATTGTCACTTATTATTCATAATAACAATTTATACACTAATTATTTTCTTCATTAATAAGTTTGTGAAAATAAGGGATGAAATGCAAATGAACCCCCGTGAAATATGAAAGCAAAGGCTTCATAAAAAATAAAAAGGCAATTGATCACCTCATTGTGAAAAAAATAATGAAGCAATTTAGCTTTCTATCGCGCCACTAAAGCATTTTGTGAATGTTCATGCTGTTTTTGCCCTTTTTGCAATAAACTTGCCCCTAAAATTACAACCATTGGATCAAATGTGTTAGAGATCATCAACGGTCACATTAAATTCCTCTACATTTTTGACTGAATAATAGCAACCATAGATTTTGATAGAGATCATTATCCCATATTTAATATCCTATATATTATATTAAATCTTAATATAAAATATTTTATTAATTATAAATTTATAATCTATTAATATATTTATATATATATATATTTGTATTATATTTATATCAAGATAAATACATGAACAGAAAATAAACAGATTCGTAGATGTACGAGTATAGTACAAATACAAATAAAATATTCGGGAGTAAAAATACAAATTATTTTTATATAAGTTTCTAAGGTATATTACTTGTAGTTGATTCTAATCTGTGAAAATTGTATCTTATATGAGTAGTAGTTGTTAATAATTAATTTTTTGATAAATTCTTAGCTTATGTTTGGTTATGTTTCCATGGTCATTTTGGTCCAACCATGTTTGGTTCACAAAATTTGGGAAAAAAATACACTATTTTTTGGTTAAAAAAAATATAATAATTATTTTACATCATCTATCTGCAACCTATTTTTCTCCTTACATTTTTTTGTCCCCTATTTTGTCTTTTTCTCTTTCCTTTAATTTACTCTCAGCGGTCTTATCTCGCTCTCTCTCTCTCTCTCTCTCTCCTCTCTATCCCTCTCTCCTCTATCTTGCTCTCTCTCTTCTGTCTCCTCTTTCTCTCTTTCTCTCCTCTCTATCTCGCTCTCTAGGGGTGTTCGTGGTGCGGTTTCGGTTTTTTTTTACTAATTTGAAACCGAATTGCCAAGTGCGGTTTTTTGGTAGAGAAATCTCAGATTGCCACTTTGAAATATAAAACCAAGGGTGCGGTTTGAAACGGTTTTGGGCAGTTCGGTGCGGTTTGATGGTCAGGATATTTGCATAAAAGTGTCATTTTTTAAGCATTACCTAACTAAACCTAATAATAATATTTCACATAAATAAAAGTTATGCTTAACAAAAATTATTTATCCAAAAACTACATAACATAATCAAAGTTTCGCAAAACTTAAAATATTGGACTAAGTCGTCCTATTAAACAGTCCATACATAATAATGAAATCAAGACTTAAACGAAAACAATACTAAAGTTGGTCTACAAGGCTAAAATTAAGAGAAGTACAAATTTTTGGGTACTTTTAACTTTCAAAACAACCTATTAATAGTTAAAAAAATATATATAATTATATATGAAAAAATACTCGCGAGCCTTTTGAAAGCCTTAGAAGTGACTCAATCTTTTAGAATGAAACTTGTTTCCTTATTTTAATATTAATCATTTTTAGTTCCATGATTAAGAATTTAAGATGAATATGAATTCAATTTTTTAATATAATTTAATTTTTACCTATAATTTTTATTTTGAATTAATATAAAATTTTAATTTTATCTACTTCTCCGATTTGAAATTTAAATTTATATTTTCATCTCTAAACTCCTCAAATTTATAAGGTTGAGACGAGATATGTGTTATATGTGCATTATATGTATTATACGTGCATACTCTCTATAAATTGGTATATCTAAGATTTCATTTATTTTCCCAAGTCCATGCTTCAAGAAAATATGGACACGCATCTTGGGTCTCAGTTATATACTTTTTATTGGTCCATATTAGATAAAAACTCATTCTATTTAAGTATTTATTTAATCTATCATCATTTAGAGTTTAGGGTTTAGAGTTCATCTAGAGCTCTTAAGGTATCTCTCATCTCATGTTATTTGATATATCTAATCTAGTATACTTTAATCCTAATTCAAAATAAATATTAGTTATAGCCTCAATATCAATTTCAATATGATTAAATAACTCTCATGTAAAATAATGAATAAATGTTTAGAAAATAAAAATAAATATGTATATAAATATAGATATGTATAAATATAAATAAATATATATATATAAAGTAATCGGTTTTGCGGTTCTGGTCTCCTCTTTGCGGTCGGTTATCGTTTTCGGTTTCAATTTCCTCTGCGGGCTATTGTTGCCCAGCCCTATCGCTCTCTCTCTTTTCTCTCTCTATTCATAAAAATTAGGGAAAATTACTAAAAAAAACTCTTAAATAAATTTTTATATCCAAAAAATCCATGATAATATTTGTCAATCCAAAAAACTCATTCCATCAACTTTTCATTCCAAAAAACCTAATATTTAGGGTTAACAAATTTATGGACTTAATTGCCCTTAGCCTTCTAGATTAAAAATTAATCTATTGTTGTTATGCTATAAAATTTATTTATATAAAAATTTTGTATTGATAATTGATATTAATTATGATTTTAATTTTAAATTTTTAAATTTTTCAATCTTTTTAAAAAATTTAAAACATATATTTATATATAATTACCATATTAAAATAAAAAAAGATTATATACAAATATTTTAAAAAATTAATATTACAAAAGAAAATCCGTATTTTATGATTCATCAATTTGAAATAATCAAAACAAAATGATACATTAAGAAAAAATAATTGATCAATTATTAACTTAATAAATGAAGGGGTAGTTTAGTCCAAAAAGTTGTTAATCCTCACTTTTGGGGTTTTTGGAATGAAAAGTTTGTAGAATGGGTTTTTAAGATTGAAAAATATTTTCATGGGTCTTTTGGATATGAAAAATTATTTTAGAGGGTTTTGAGTAATTTTCCCTAAAAATTATAATATATATATATATATATATATATATCAACTAATATTAATTACATATTACATATATATTCATCTATATAACCATTACTACAATCTTAATATTATATTATAACTTTCAATCATTAACAAACAAAAACTTCATGATTTGACTGCTATAGTATTTTTTGTTCTAAAACAAAACCAAATATTATCTCACAAAAAAAAAAAACCCAAAAACCAACTCCAAAAATAAAACCAAACACAATCTCATCAAGTCTGCACGTGTCCCCTTAAGTTTTTCACCAATAATTATCACCAAAATACCATCCCAAAATATAACAAAACATAGCCTTAATGTTCGTAGTTTTTGATAGTATAATACTCAATTAGTTCTTATAAATATTAATAATAATTTTCAAGTTTTAAAAAAATAATATTTATTTGGTCAAGCTTAGAATATTATTCATCAAATATAATATGGGATACGTAAAGTACGTGTACTAAACTATTCAACTTAAATCTACGAGTATTATTCGTTACGTTCAGAACATATATGGGAAACAAAAATATTATTCGAGTATAAATAAGTATAAGTATTATATGGGTATAATATGAGTTTTAACTAATAAAGAAAAGCAGTTCTCTAATCTTCTTCAATTATGATAAGAGTATAATTTATCTAATTGATTTATGGATGTCATATTTGACCTTTGGATTAAAAACATCGTTATCGTTATATATGTATTTTCATTTCTCTTCTAGTTGTTGTCCCGATTTTTTTTTTAAATAATGTGTTTAACATCCTATATAGTTTGTTAGGTACAGGAAGGGAAAAATGTGTTATTAAATACGTACAAATATATTAAGATTTTTTCTTGAAAGTTACGATGACAAAATCGAGTAAAAAAAATACAAAAACGAGAAATAAACGGATTCATAAACGTAAGAGTATAATACGAATACAAATGAATTATTTTGGAGTAAAAATACGGGTTATTTTCATATAAATTTGAAAGATATATAGCTCGTACTCGCATTTATTTTATAAAAATAATATTATATACGAGTCTCTAGTTAACAATAATTAATATTTTGATAACTTATCAAGGTTCGTAGGTTTTAATTGTAAAATACTCAATTAGTATTTATAAAAATAAATTATAATTTTCAAATTTTAAAGTAAAAATTATTTTTCCCCCTAAAATTAGAGTATTATTCATGAAGTATAATACATGATACGTAAAGTACATGTACCAAACAATTTAACTCAAGAGTCTCACCCATTTAGAATTCTAATGTCACCAAATATGGCATTAAATCCAACTCAAATATGGATGTCAATTGGATCAAGGGTCCAAACTCGATCCAAGTTCCTACGTCTCCCACTCATACATATTTGACTCGATCTCTTCGAATCTAATCTCTTGAACTTCTCAATCTTACATTCCTTCTTCCATACAGGGAATAAGGCATGCGACCAAGCGAGAAAGGAACAAGTAAGAAGAGTTATATTAAGTCATCACCTAACTAATATAACCATTCAACTCTGAGAGAAACTCGTTGTGTACTCCAAACTAGATGGTCGCACCAGATCAAGTATCTCTGATTCCTCTATATATAATAAATAGAGCATGTTTGACTCTCTCAAATATGTATCTATGTTGATGACTAGTCAGACATATTCTGAAACAATCCCAGTCAATGAACCATAGAACATAAGTGCATTACCATTTTAGTTATTCCTCAACCTCTCATGCTAATTAGCTTGGATTTGACAACTTTCCTAGACATGCTTTGACAGACCGAATCATCCATGACCATTGGAAATCATGCTAAAGTAGCATCATTAAGCTTACACCTCATGACACGGTCCAGAGGCCCAAAGGGTACAAAAAATAATGAGGACTCACACAGTGACGAAGCAGGGACACATTCAACCTCTTCTCTTAAGAGGTCGCAAAGCACATGTGTATGATTTACATGCTATGATGGAGGGCATGTCACGCTCTACATATCATACGAACCTTAGACCAGTCTCTATCTAAGCATCTGACTTGTACACCACCAGACATTCACTACTTCCAATAGTTCGCACCTTCGGTTGTAATCAGGCTTTTATGAAGTTTGAACATACTTCATAATCGATCAAGTATAATCTCCTCTTAGTCTCATTGCTAAAGCGACTATAAATTATATATATTAGCCTTCCACGTTGTTCCAAACGTGAAACCGATCCATTCGCATGTCTTTTACTAATGCGATCAATCTTTAATGCCACTATAAATTTGTTATCGGGTTAAATGAAAATTCACTTTTAAGATACAACAAACCAGCGAAGTCTGCGAATAGCAATTTTGAAGACTTCCATCACGAACTAAAAAGAGAATTAATATTATTATGTAGAAAGTAAGAGAAATTTGAATCAATTGAATGATTGGCTTTGATTTATTTATAGACTATTGGCAACCATTCGAATCATTGCAATGATTTGATCAAAAGTTTCTCCAAAATATTGTAAACGTTCATTATAAAAAAGAGAGTTTTTCACAGTCAAAAGTTATAACTTTTCGGAATTAATTTAAAAAATTAATTAAAAATTAATCTCAAAATAAATAATATATTATTATTTATTTCCACGTCCTCATGCCACGTGCCATATATTTTGGACTTCTTCTGAATTTTCTCTAAGCTTCTATTCAAACTTACTATTGAATATCTACTTATAAAGTAAACAACACTTGTTTATTTTTTTTATGTAGAGTAAGAAATATCACATATTACAAGCTATTTCCAACACGAATTGCGGTTAGAAAGGTCACTACTAGAATCGTTGTAGGGAGTTGAAGAAAGATATAAATCAACACACGGATGATAGATCAACAAATGCTACAATGGAGAAAATTGCTCATGTTTTGGTTTGTTGTGCAAACAGTCCAAGGATGTTTGGATTTTAGACTTCAAGGTATCGTATCACTCTTTACGAAGCACAATATTATTGGATAACTATATTGCCTGGGATTTCAGAGTTATCTGTCTACGAGGGATGGATGATTAAACATGTGGGAAATGTAAAACTTAGATAGAGACTGCTCAAAGAATGCAATTAAGATTGCAAAATGTCAAAAAAAGTCTCGGGATTTAGGAAAAATTTTAGATCCATGAGTCAGATTAATTATTAGATAGAAACTTTTTGCGGTATTCAGATTCAGAAGTGGACCATGGAAATTTATTAAACACATTAGTGGCACGAGATACAAGGGGAGCACATCGTACTAATTTTTTTACGTGGTATTTAGAAGTGGGACCATGAAAATTTACTAAACACATTTGTGGCACGAGATACAAAGGGAGCCTTAGGTATATATTCACATGGGATCCATGTATATTAATTTATATATGTGGCGAAGATAACCCTAAGCGGTGCTGTATTTTTTATTTTATTTATTTTTATACATAACAAATGTATAAAAAAAATTTTTTTTTAATATATAAAAAATTTATATTTTATACATTTATCATGCATAGAACTGAATAGAATATAAGATACAATATTATTTGCAATAGATAATCTTATGTGCTGAACTTGAGGTTCTGTAACCACCCAAGTATTACCCATTGTACACAATGAGAAATAACAGGGTGGAGATTTCATCAAATGATGACGCATGAAGAGAGAAAGAATTCATAGTTAAAGGATCAAATTAGATATAGCAACTTTTTTCTTTAATAATTTTTCTATTATTGGTAGCCAATTTTGACGACGTCATTGGCCATGCGCATGTTTACGCAATAGAAGGTTTATATTTTTCCTGACCACATAACCACATACATTTCTCAGTTCATGAACATGCAAAATAGTGAAGGTTGCGAAAAGCGCGATATAATAATAATAATAATAATAATAATAATAATAATAATTTATAATTATTATTATTATTATTATTACTTTGTCAAATTATATCTACTGCTTTGCAATGATTGTTGAAAATAATTAGGGTTGCGTATTGGAATGTGATACTAATAAGTACATGGGTAAAAACTTTACTAGATATGATTAAGATGAGGTGGGGGCACTAAAGCATCAAATTTGATCAGTATATATATCACTATAATTGAATATTCTATTCAAAGAAATTTTCACAGAAAACGATCACATCTCCTCATCAATAATTGAATACAAAATCACAAAAGAAATAGAGAAATTCAGGAGGTCTAGGAGCAAGTGAGATCTTCTACTGCAATTCTTAGTGCGTCTTTTATTTTAAGGGTATTAAGTGAATTATACGTGTAATTGTTGAAATTTTATTGGACATATGTAATTGTTGAGTTTTTATTAGGCACATGTTATTTACTCGTGTGTTACTCAATTTAGATTTTTTATTGCAAACGCTGTTGCAATCTCCTATTGCACTTCATATATGAATGACATGTATATAAAATATTTATTTAATTATAAATTTAATATGAATTATATAAACTTGTCGGGCAGACATGATATACAACACAAAAGAAAACATCATTTGGCAATAGAAGATCTCGTGTTTTACGATAGGAGATACAATAGAAGATCATATCTTGTCAGCGAGTCCCTACAACAAAATAGTAATATGTTACATGAGCAACATAATTACTTATCTATTTACCATATGCAAAAGTTAAACTAGTAAATCAGTGATAGGAAAAATAACGCTCGGCATCAGTGTTAGGTTAATGGTTTCAAATTATTAATTTTATTCATTTGTACATAATAAAAAGTTAATTACGTTTTACATCAATAAAATGTTAGTTACATTTTTCATTCTTACATAAAATACAGTAACTGAAGAGATTATACTAATGAAGAGGTTCCATTTAATGAGTAATAATTTAAGATTATGAAGGGTAAAATGTAGATTCCCCTAGCATATGATCACATATTTTGCATTTTGCACCCTATTCTAAATTTTTTCGCACTTTGCCTTCCAACCCTTGATTTTTGTTGTAGCACGATCCTTTAGGTGGAATATTCCATGAATTTTCCCGTCAAAAGGGGTGTTCTGCAACTAAAAACAATGATTAGAAGACAAATAACGATTTTTTTTTTTAGAATAAACTGTAAAGTGCTCAATGCGACATAATTTGGAAAATGCTTAAAAAAGAACTGCAGGTTAGACTGGAATAAAAAGAACCAGTCTGCTTTGATTACAGGACATTTATTATGTCAGGTAAATTTTAAAATGCTTTATTGCTTACAATTAGATATAATATTGGCAATGGAAAATAAACTAAAGTTTGATTGCTTCAAAAGATGAATCAACTTTGCGCAGTCTTGTTCAAGCTCAATTTTATCCGTGCGGGGAATTAAACTAGGCCATCTCCAAGCAACACAGTTGCCACACTAACAATATATAGTCTAATTGTGTTAAAGTAGAGCAAAAATGAATTAATCCAACTCAAGTTTTTGAACAGACCGACTAATTATACCGATATCTTCGGATATTAGAACTGTTGGATTCTACTTCCACCGGCAACGTGTGAGTTGTTTTCTACTTTCATAATAGTTTTTAATTGGTTGTAATAGTTGTCAATTGATTGTAATTTGTTAGATTTGATATTCAGAATATGAATCATGTAACCTATTTTTTCAAAAAACGAATTTCCACATGAATGAATCACCACTGTCGACGTCAAAGGGTTATACAAAATTCCAATCATATTATATCATCAAAGAGGCTATAGGGTTCTCTGGACTTGGAATGTGAAGATTTCAAACAAAGTAGTTACAAATTTGTAAATACACAATTTGAATATTTAGTTGCAAAATATTCTTTTATCTTGTATTTCATTTCATGCATGTTGATAATAGTAAAATATTGTTAAATAGAAAGTTCATGATATAGATTTTATACATGCACTTAGCGTGTATACGTAGTATATATAAAGAAAAATAAATATCAGACACTCTTGTAGGATAAAGAATATGAGGTGATAAATACATAACCAACAATTTAGGACAGGTCAAATGAACAAGGACATCAATAAATTCCTCCGACCATAGTATCCAAAAAATGGTCCAGCCCTTGCAAGTTGTTGTATCTTATGCTACAAGAAAACATCCAAATAGCAAGGGAGGGAATTCCATGGTAAATGATGAATTTCGTTGCTAATTTATGTTAGCAACGAAATCAGCAACGTACATGTTCTCCAAGCTAAATCGAGCCTAGCTAATTTCAGCAAGGTCAGTTTTCGTTGCTGATTCAGCAACGTTATGCACCAACAGAATATTGCGTTCCTGTTTATCAAGGTCAGCAAGGACATTTTTCGTTACTGATTTGGGGAAAAATTCAGCAACACTAAGAATTCGATGCTAATTTATTCGGAATTATTAAAATATATTATTTAGATTTTTGGTAAATCCAATATTCAGGAATTAGCAACAAAATTTTCTATTGCTAATTTCGTTGTTAAGTATTTCTAATTTTTTTTAATCAAATTATAATTATCTCCAAATATACCAATTAACCAATTAATAATAGTACACATTCCACTAAACTACCAAAAAGAATTCCAATATTAACACAAAATATAATCAAATGTCTACATAACCAACATCAATTTGTATACAAATATAAAATATCTACCTTCATAACATGTAATACAAAGTCATAAAATAATAATAAAAAAAAAGTCTAGTTAGTGAGCAACCGACTAGTTTTGAGAATGATGCTTGAGGATGAAATGTTGATGACCCTTTGTGTAGACAATATCATTCTTCTACATACGATTGATGGGAATGATAGCAACAATGCCTCCGCATACGAGCAAAACAGGCCAAGATTTTCCAACACCAACCACATATCTAGTTATATATCTCTCTGCAAAACACAGAAGGGAAGTTTACAACCGCTGAATGATATGGCTATGGAATAAGTCATAAGCTACGAAATAAATCATAAAATGCATAATATCAAATTAATATGAGTATTTTGACATTGTCAATCAATTCTCAAGGGCATGGAAGTTCATCTAACCTTTTACAGTGACCCAGAGTTGATAGATCTTTGGACGGACTTATCAATTGCCACTACAAAAAAAATGGGATATCCAAGAGATTATCAATTACATGAAATTACTATTTCAAATAACTCAATTGAATACACTAACACCAAACACAAATACTTGTCTAGAAAAAAACATATCATTTCTTCTCCATGCTACCGTCCATCCAAGAGATTACTTCATTCGCATCAATCTTCTTCACGTGCCACCTTCATCGAAAATATATGCACCAAAGATAAGCATATTTTAGAGATAAACACTAATAATGCATTACATAAGGATAAAACGAAAATAAAATGTAGAGAATTACAAATGATTTCAGTCTTTTATGTAGTATATTCTTACATTAATGGAATTAAATGCATAGAAAATGAAGTTTAATCACGTCATGTTACTTCTTGACTGGTCAAACTATATTGTCTACTAGGGACAACGAACAAGCTTGCGATATTTCACTCTGGAGTCATAATGTATTCAATTCAAATTTTTAGGAGTTAACAAGTAAGAAAACTACTATTTCTACACTTTAAAACTTCACTATTAGCCCATATCATGACCCCATTAGATGCACACATGAATTTACTTGTAAGATATCAAGAACATGTTAACTACTACTACATGATGCAACATCAAAATCAAACAATTCAACTGGTAAACAAATCTGGAAGTAGTACTAGCAGATAGAGTAAAGATAGAATAAAGAGCCAGATGTACAAAAGATGTTATCAAAGGAAATTGCTAAAAGTTTATAACTTACATAGAAAGCCGTGTACGCACCAACTATCCATATAGGATTCCATCTGTTCATTGATAATATGTAATTAAGAAGATTAGAAGTGGTCATCTACACATGTATTATGATAAACACATAAATATAATCATGAGAAGCCAAAGCAAGAATATCTAGCATGCCTCCAAATCTTAAAATTTGATCTTGTTAATTGTGGAAGCTTAAAAGAAAGTAACAAGTTAGCTCTTGAACTTACATAAAAGGATGTGGTTGTTCAAGCAACAGAATACAATATTTGAATAACTAAAAGAAGAGATACTTATAACTATATCAAATTAAGGGTAGAATTAAGTTTAACTGTTACCACCATGGAGATTTGAGATTATGAAGCTTAAATCCCAAGCTATACTTGATCCATTTGAGTGGAGACTTAATCCCACTGCAAAGTCACACATCAATTAATTCCTGCAACAACATTGCTATGACATGAGAGAAGGCATTGAACAATATCCTGATAGCTAAGAAGTTTGCATAAAAGAGGAAAGGAATGATCCTCGCATAAGCGTATGACCACACTTAGATTTTATTTATGAAAATTATGACAGATTACATCTACTTTTTTTCCAATTTGTACATTTATAAAAACAGAGAAAAACTAGAGCTCCAACAACAAATGCGAATGCAGTTAGAAGGAAATGGTTGAGTCCATTATTGCTAGAAAAGATCTACTTCCTGCAGTATGCTGTCAAATTAAAAAGAAATTGATCACTTGTGTCAAAATCCAATTATGTGTTATATTTTAACAAATAAAAATGCGAGAACAAAATACCACAAGCAGATTCTTAAGGGTTATAACCTAAAACTGAATCAAGAACAAGAACTAAACTATAAATTCTTCCAAAATTCAATTGACGAACAAATAAGGAGGAAACCAAAAATTCAATCCACAAGGCCAAAAAATTAAATGAAAAAACAAAAAATCTGTCCTAACTGATACGAGAAATGTGTTTTGTTTCATAGCAAGTTTGAAGGTGCCACTATAAATGTCGAAGTCTAATGCCTTTAATTACCGCGGAACAGAAACACACCACCACAAATTTGATTTTTTTCTAAAAAAAAAAGTTAAATTTAGTACCTTTCTGTCTTGCATCATGAACAAATTAGAAAAATACATAGTTCTACAACATACAGAAGCAGAATATTGTGTTAATTAGAAAAAGAGGAAAAACACTTTTATGCAAAAATTAAATTGAATCTGTACGATAGCTTCAATTGAAGCAGTAGAGTAACCGGTCCAAGAACCATTGAAAATATTATATGTCTTCTCTTCAAAACTTGGTAGAGCTCACCACATGAGAGAATCCGTTCTTGGGGATCCAGGGGGAAAGTTTTGAGGAAAGAGAGGAGTACAATAGAGAAAATGAGGGGGAAAGAAAGGAAGAAAAGAAGCAGATTTTTGTTTTCTGAGATTATTTTTGATAGTATTGGACTTTGAATTTTTTTGGGGCTAGTTTGGCGCCCATCTAAAGCGCCAAGAGTAAATTTGGGAGGGAAGGTTTCGACTCTTTTTTAGAGTTGACGTGACCCCTTTTTTTTGGATAACTAGGACGTGACTAGTTTTCTGTTCCTCATCCTATTTCTTTCTAATTAATGGGTTTTTCTTTTCTTTTTAAAATTAGTTAAATAAATTCCTAAATTATAATCTGAAACAGTGAGAAAAATCACATTAAAAGTATATATATTATGACTTGTTACATTTTAACAAAAAATGTGTGAAACTACTTTTTGTGTTATACTTATATGATATATATTGATAAATGTGTTATATAAAAATATAGGAAGAAGTAGGGGTGCCCACAAGCCGAGCTCAAGCTAGCCTGGCCAAAATTCTGAGCTCGAGCTCAAGCTTGTTCGAACTCGAGCCTGGGTCAAGCCGAGCCGAGCAAAGCTCAAGCTCAAGCTTGAACTCAGAAAAAAAATTATTATTTTTAATTAATATATATTATATTATTAATTTTGTATTAATATATATAATAAAACTAATCATCATAAATATTTAATATTTAATAACTAATACATATATAATATCATATGATATTATATTATATGTGTGTATATATATATATATATTAAAAAATAAATAAAATATTATATGATATATACATTAAAAAAATTATTTTTTTATTCAGACTCGCGAGCTTTCGAACAAGCATAGTTGTGCTCGCACTCGAGTCGAGGTTTTTTTGAGCCGGCTCGGCTCAGTGGTCACCCCTAGAAAGAGGTGTGGGGATAATAATATCCTATTTTTCTTTTAGTCCGTGTCCCTTTTCGTGTTAATTGTGACAAATTTAAATTTCTCACATAATTTAGTCACAAAAGGAACAATTTATTTTCTAGTGTGCTTCCATTATCGGTATTGCTGTAAATAAGTTGAGTCGAGCCGAGCAAGTTGTTTGTTAAGCTTGTTTAAATTATCATTGAGCTTTAAAATTTGTGCTTGATTTGATGGTTAGTCGAACAGAGCTCAAACGAGCTTTAATCGAGTGGATCTCAAGAGCTTGAAAATTTATCGAACACACAAAAGATTGTTCAAACTTTGATTGATATGTTAATAAACTGAACACAAACAAGTTTTTAATAATCGATCTCGAGTTGAGTATACATCCAGCAGCTTGAGTCGTCTTTCAGCCCTAATTATCAAATGCATAAAAAGAACATGAATAACAATTAAGATTATATTTGTGTTAGACTTATACGTGTTTTGTCCCTCTATGTCTTATGCCTATATCTTAAGATCTCAATCAAATTAAAATTGACGGCCCCTGTATATCAAGAATGCATTTGGGGCTTAGGGTTTTGAATTTAGGGGTTAGGTTTTAGGGTTTAGGGTCAACAATCATAATATACTTCTAATTTGGTATATCTAATTCATCCTTTATTTTAATATCATTCTTACATAGATTAGATATGGCAAGTGAGATTTAGTGCGGTTATCAATTTCAATATTGTTGGCTTAATAATAAATTCATAATTTTCATAGTAATAAAGTATTAGTTAGAGATAAATAAAATTAGTACTATTAACATGAATACTTCCCCAAAAAGTTCCCTTATAAATTATATATATATATATATATATATAATATCATGGCATTAACTTACTATACATTGATAATTTCACAATATATTTTTCGAGACATAGGGGATTATTAATATAACATTTGCAATCACTATATATTTTTCAATTAGTCATAAATATATTTAGCCATGATAATTTTCATTCGTTCGGCTAATCATTTTCCCTTTTTGTATTTTGCAAGGAACGTTTTCATTGCTAATAGTTGGTTTTTTTAATTTTTTTTTGATAAAGTAATTAGCAACGAATTCTGCAATGAATTATTTGGCGGGAAAGCTCCCTCCAAAGTTTTATTGAAACAAATATTTCGACCAAAGCCAGCTACGAATTTCAGCAGCGAAAATAATGGTTCCTGAAGACAGCAACGAATTGCAGCAAGAGAAGAAATGGATCCTGAATGCAGCAACGAACAAATACGATGCTAATTCTAATTTTTTAATTTTAAGACCAGGAAACTCTTATCCCTTGCTAAAATCGTTGCTAATCACCAACCAAATAACTCTCCTTGCTAATTTACGTTGCTATTTAGATGTTTTCTTGTAGTAGTTCGATTGTAGCGCTAGCTTAAGAAGAATATAATAGTCTACAATAAATTGAATTTTCTGGACTTTCTTACTTCAATTTGGATCGATTGTTTCAAAATGATATTTCATTTTATTTATGCATGATGCGTGTATGAACAAATTTCAAAAAACTGTCAAAAGCATCGACTCGCCTAGCGACTGGAACGTCACGTAGTGCCAACAAAATTTTCAGATAATATAATTGAAGTTGTTACTAATAATGTCAAATGACCAAATTTATCATGTTAAAACAAGAATTTTCACAATCTTGTAATGATAAATAATAAGTAGCACTATTCATAACTTGTAACATTCATAACATGAGTAGCTTGATGATAATATATAGTAGTCAATATTAACGTGACAAAAAAAAGTATGTTGATTGATTGTCTATACATAATGTCATTAATTTCAACATCGACAAAGTATAAATAATTTTTGACCCTATTAATTAAGATGGTTAAAAATATTATTATAGTCATACAAATTCTATAGTCACTTGACATGTGCGATTAATTACCACTTTGTAACTATTATTTTTCATTCTATTACTAGATTTAGACATATAAGTTCATGTGTATTTGTGTTTTATCTAAACTCAAATTACGTGGAGATTTAGTGAATTATGGTGGGAAATGGGTTAATTGATTAAGAGTTTGTTTGATTAAGCCTATCCAAAGATCTTATAGAAGATCATTCTGAAAATGAGTTCGTGTTGGATAAGGTTATGGAACTATAAAATGATAGTAAAGATAATTTGTAAAAATTGGAGATCTAGTGTTACAAATTTTAAAAAATAAGTTAGAATCTCCTTAAAAAAGTGTTTGACTAAACTTATTTTTAGAGCTTAACAAGTTTATAAGATTTGAAAAAGAAAAAAGAGAATTAGGTTTTCTCTTTGGCGACAAATAATAAAACAGCAACCAACACGGAAGACGGGCAGGACTCTTCCGCCGGCCAACTGCCGCCGGCGGTGACAGTGGACGCCCACACCATGAAGAAATTCAAAAGGGGTTTTCTTGGTGATGAGAAGGGCTATGTTCCGCCCTCTACGTCACCTGACGGTGATGCCAACATGGAGATGCATGACGAGAATGGGACGGAAACGCAGCAAAACCGGTGGAACTCCGGGAGACTCAAGGAATCATGGGCTACTGTCATGCCTCAATGTCCATACTACTATGGTATTGGCGAAAGTGACGTCGCAAACCCTAACCCTACCATGGCAATACCTTTGGTGGTTGAAGCTGGGAAAGAAAAGGAACTACCATGGCCGAACCTCAATGTACCGGTAGCGGACTGGCAAAAATACTCGATCCCGTATATGCGTGCGCTAGAGGTCAAGGTATTGGGCAGAACAATAAGCTACACTACATTGAAGCAGCGGATGAAAGTGATTTGGCAACTCAAATATGAACTCGAACCCGTCGACTTAGGGAACGATTTTTACAAGGTAAGGTTTTACGCTAAAGAGGAGTATGATCGAGTACTGTCGGGGGGGCCACGGATCGTGATGGGACATTACTTGACGGTGCGGAAATGGCATCCCGACTTTCAACCCTCCATAGCCCACATTTCACCAACGGTGGCTTGGGTCAGGTTCCCTAATCTACCCAATGAATTGTTTCATCCGGATGTCTTCTTTAAGCTCGGCTCTCTGCTTGGGAAGGTGGTGAAGGTCGACAAAAATACGGAGCAGTCGATTAGGGGAAAATTTGCCCGTATCGGAATTGAGATTGATTTATCGAAACCGCTCACCTTTTGTGAGTATTAATGGCAGACCCCAAGCTGTCGAGTATGAGGGGCTTCATTTAGTATGCTTTGGATGCGGACCGTATGGTCATCTCCAAGAGCACTGCGGGACGGAACAAGAGCATCAGAAACAAGCGGAAGGTAGTAAGGGAAAGGACGTGGTGGGACAACGGGACACGGATTCGACCTATGGCCCATAGATGTTGGCTCCATCATGCCGGAGGCTGCGAAATCCAACGGGACAAGGGGCGGAGACAGCGAAGGAGCCGAATATCACTTTTACGGTGACTAAGAAGACTGGTCCCAGGACCGAAGAGACTCACGTGTGGAAAGAGGGACAGACGGGACGACAAAACAAGAAGAACACCGCAGGATCACGCTTCAATGTGTTGACTGATGAGGACGAGGAGGGAAGTGGTGCTATTCGGATTCAAAGAACAGGGAAAAACAATGGCAGTTCTACAAGTGGCACTAAACCCACTTTTTGGGCTCCTCGGGCGAACAAGAATAGGGTAGGAGACGGTGGGTCAATGCCCCATGGCAAAGAAAACCAGAATCCTAATGTGGAGGTTCACCTGACCCAAGTTCCACCAATTTCGAAAGGTACCACATACTCCATAGTGAATAACTCAATTTCAAATATTCCCGTTGATCCAAAAATTACACATGGACAACACACACCACACAATAGCCGAGACGTTCTCGTCGCAGATCACCACCCCTCTTTCCTTGACACAAATGATTTTTTGCAGATCAACCATGGGGACCCGTGCCGTGTTGCAACACCGGATGTGGATCGTGGTCCCATTCACCTCTATACCGAACAAAAGCACGATGGTAGAAGTACACCCCATGCAATGGTAATGGACACGGGTGAGCGAATGCGTGGAGACCTTGGCCTTGGCATGGGAATCGACTTGCATGAACAGTTCCACGTGGTCACTAGGAGAGCGAGGGAGGATTCAGACATGTCTGATGAGGATAACTATACCGACCTGGGGGACCAAAAGTCCCCCCGAGGTTAGAGTTTTAGTTTGAGTCAATTAATTATTTTTTTCAGTTTATTTATGAAGCTTTTTATATGAAATTATAGGGGAGCTGGTAGTTCTAGCTTCGTCAATACACTGATGGATTTTTTGCGTCTTCACAATCCTGATATCCTTGTCCTCATGGAAACTCGCAATCAAGGGGATAAGGCGAATGGAATTTTACGTAGGAGTCATTTTGATAGAGTTGAAGTTGTTGAGGCTCGGGGGTTCTCGGGAGGCAGTTGGATTTTTTGGAATTCAAGTAACACTTAAATAGGGTTCCTAGAAGCTAATGACCAATGCATCACAATGGTAGTTCAACAATTTGGGAAGCCGAACTGGGTCTCTTTTCAGCCATTTATGGCAGCCCGCAGTTAGACATTCGGGACAGCCTTTGGGCCCACCTTGAATGTATGTCTCAAAGTATTAAAGGCCCGTGGTTATTAGCAGGTGACATGAACGTTGTGACTAACAATTCGGAAAAATCAGGAGGAGCGCCCATTGATCTTGCTAAATGCCGTAAGTTGATGGATTGTATGGATAATGTGGGACTCATTGACTTGAAGTTTTCGGGACCCCCCTACACGTGGGCGAAAGGGAGTAATTCTACTTTACAAGAAAGACTTGATCGAGCTGTCTGTAATAGTGACTGGGGGTGGAATTTCCAGGATCCACGGTGACACATCTTCCCCGCATCTCCTCTGACCCCTCCCCATTGCTAGTGGATCTTTTGCGAACGTCTGGTCTGGTCACAAAAAAATAAGTGTTTAGAATGCAGACGGCTTGGTTTTTGGATAACCGATTTCGTCAACTGATCAGCAACGCCTGGCAGAGAGCACAAAACCATGACATCTTTGACTAGCTGGCTCACGCACGGACACAAGCAGATAACTGGAATCAGGAGGTCTTTGGCAATATTTTTCGCAAAAAGAAGGAGTTGGTGGCCCACATAAATGGTATACAGAGAGCCCAAGGGATTCAATTTAATAGGTATTTGCAGAAGCTGGAATTGAAACTCACAAAACAATACCAAGATACTCTACACCAGGAGAAAATATTTTGGAAGCAAAAGTCACGCATCAGGTGGATTCAGTCTGGAGACCTTAATACACGGTTTTTCCACACAGCTGCGACTACTAAGCAAAATAGAGCCACAATCCGAGGACTATGGCGTGCTAATGCACAGTGGGAATCTAATGAGGATGAATTGAGGCAGATGGCAGTCGACTTCTATAAGAACCTGTATGGGGCAGGCCCGGTGGTGAGCACTTACAGCACTACTAGAGATTTCCCGAAGCTAGACGATAGTCAGATTGATATCCTTCTAGCTCCGGTTACAACAGAAGAGGTTAAGAAGGTAGTGTGGGAAATGCATCCTATAAAATCCCCGGGATCGGATGGCATCCAACCAATCTTCTTCCAAAAATGCTGGGATACTGTAGGAAAGGCCGTGACTCACACGGTACAACATGCACTGAGCACAGGTACAATAGATAAACGTATTGAGTTGCTCATTGTGCTAATCCCCAAAGAAAATAACCCTACACATTTAACTAATTTTTGTCTAATCAGTTTGAGCAATGTAATTCTCAAAATCATCACTAAGACTATGGCTAATCGACTTCGAATTATGATGGATAGTTTGATCCCCCAGACCCAAAGCAGTTTTATCAAGGGGAGACAAACTATCGATAATATCATTGTCATACAAGAAGTCATTCACAATTTAAGGGTGACAAAGGGTAAAAAAGGCTTCTTTATTGCGAAAATTGATTTTGAAAAGGCATATGATCGAATCGATTGGACGTTTTTAGGTAATGTGTTAGGTGAAATGTGCTTCCCCTTGTCTTGGACTCGGCTCATTTTGGAATGTACCACATCAGCTAGATTATCCCTGCTTTGGAATGGTGTAGCAACAGATTGGTTCAGTCTAAAATGAGGACTGAGGCAAGGGGACCTCCTCTCGCCTTACCTATTTGTTTTTTGTGTAGAAAAGATAGGGTCTCTGATCACAGAAGCTGTGAAAGAAGGAAGGTGTCACACTATCCCCACATCTCGCACGGGGCCGAGAGTCTCACACCTAATGTTCGCGGATGATTTGATTTTATTTGGAGAAGCCTCTAAGAAATAATCGGATGTCATTAGTACTACTCTACATAGATATTGCTCTATGTCGGGGCAGTCGGTTAACTAACAAAAGTCCCGTATATTCTTCTCCAGGAATGTTTATCGGTCCCGTGCCTATTCTATTAGCAGGCGTGCTAACCTTAGTATTACTCGGGATCTTAGTCGGTACTTAGGTGCGCCGCTGCACCACATGAGGGTCCTTAAAAAAGACTATCAGTTCATATTGGATAAAGTTAAAAAGAAACTTAAAGGGTGGAAACGACACCATTTATCTATGGCTGGTCAGATGACACTAATTAAAGTCGTCACTGCTACGATGTCCTAAGCCTCTTATCACATGCAGACATCATTAATACCGGTCGGCATTTGTGATGCAACTGATAGAGCTAACCGGACGTTTCTCTGGGGTGGGTCCGAAGGAGCTAGGAAGATTCATTTGGTTGCGTGGGATAAGGTGTGTCGAAGTAAATCGCTTGGCGGGCTTGGTCTTCGACGTACTCGGGATGTCAATCTAGCATTTCTGGGAAAATTAGGGTGGCAGATCATCCTTGATGCACCTCGCCTATGGGTACAAGTTCTTCGGCATATTTATGTTTATTGTTAAAGAGCTCGATCCCGTAGTTCCACTTCGTACACGTGGAGAAGTATTCAAAAGAGTTTTCCGCTTTTGGGCTTAGGGCTGAAATGGAAGGTTGGTAATGGGAATAGAATTCGGTTCTGGCGAGATAATTGGCTGGGGTCGGACACTTTGGATAACCACACGGATTGTGCTGTCCAACCGGAGGATTTGGAACGTACGACGGCTAGCTACTGATCGGAGCAGAACGGTTGGGCGTGGAATGAGCTACAATTGCTCCAGGAGGATTTTCGCACCCACCTTCTCGGTATTGATCTTGTAGCACGTAGCCATTTGGAGGATACAGCTGTGTGAAAGTGCATGAAAAATTGAAAATACACGTGTAAAAGTGCTTATGCGTTGTTACATCCCACGAATGGAATAACCATGCAAGAGGAAAGGAGAGCCTGGGACCGTATATGGCAGGTGAAAGTTGCGCACCGGAGGAAGTTCTTTCTTTGGCTAACTTGACATAACAAACTCCTCACCATGCACACGTTAGCTTGTCAGGGTATCACGAATTGCGGGACATGCACAATTTGCAATCAAGAGGAGGAAACGATAATGCATGCTCTTCGCGATTGTCCCCGAGCATCTAACCTGTGGCGAAGCCTTGTAGCTCCTCGACACCAGAGCAAATTCTTTAATCTTACTAACCCAAATTGGGTGGATTGGAACCTCGGAACGGCGGTACACATGTATGAGTGGTCCCGAACTTGGAATATCACTTTTACTGAAGCATTAAGTTTCTTGTGGCAGGTACATAATGATCAGGTGCATGGAACAAAGGAGGGAAACCCGGCTGCGGACGTTGACCAGCTTCTGACCCGGGTCGATGAGGCTTTGCGAACACTATCTCGTGATACTAGTGAAAGTGATAATGTTACTTGTATTGGATGGGAACCACCCATAGTCGGCACATGGAAAATTAATGTTGACGGTGCGGTTAGTAGGGGGAGAGGGGGGGAGAACTCCAAGCCGATAGGGGGAGCATCGGAGGAGTTATTCGTGACCACCATGGTCACTGGATTCGGGGATTCAGTGGTGAAATTGGCGCACAGACGCCGCTTGGTGCGGAATTGACCGCAATACTGTATGGCCTAGACTTGGCTTGGGACAGTCATGCGAAGGATGTCATTATTGAGTTGGATAGTGGGGAGGCTATCTTGAGCATCCGTGAGGGAACTTTCTCACATCACCACTGGGATATCATTGATCGAATTCGGGAAAAGATTCAGCTTGCATGGCACGTGGACATACGTAATGTATGGAGAGAAGCCAACCGTGTGGCGGACGGATTGGCGAAAAGAGGTTTTGCGAGAACCCTTGGTGTCATGCAATCCCCGAGTCCGGATCTGTACAATATATTGGAGCAAGATCTTAGAGGCCTCATTTGGCACAGGAAAACGACTATAAACTTGGGTCTGTCGAGATAAATCGTTAGGGTCTCCCCTTCTCTTTTGTATTAAAAAAAAAAAACAAAGTTCATAAGATTTGAGCATATAAACTTTCACGTAATTATTTCAAAATAATTCTCGGATGTTTGGATAAAATAAGCTTTTATAGTACTGTAACATAACGTAGTGTTTGGTAAAATAATTGCAATAAATTCTTTTTATTTGCAATCTGATAGATGTCACCAGCAAATTCACATAAACAATTAATATGTAAACTTATATTTTTACATCAAATACGAAATGTTAAAGTAACTCTTTTTCATATAAAAAGATGTTCTACGATTAATGTTGTATTAATTGACATGTACGTAACTGGTACACGTACGTACACATAACAATATTAGTGTGAAAAATTAATATCTAGTAACATATATAACTGTAGGGTAAATTCCACCTTGTCCTCTAAATTATAGTAAAAAAATAGGGAAAATTACAAAAAAACCCTCAAAATAAATTTTTATATCCAAAAAATCCATGAAGATATTTTTCAATCTCAAAAACCCATTCTACAAAATTCTCATTCAGAAAAACCCAAAAGTTAAGATTAGAACTTTTTGGACCAAATTACCTTTCATTTATGAACTTAAGAATTGTTCAATTGGTCGTTATTATCGATCTCTTTTTTGTTTTAAAATTTTCAAATTGATAAGTTGAATAATACAAATTTTTATTTTTAGTATTAATTATTTTGAATATTTTATATAATTTATTTTTTATTTTATTATGGTAATTATCTAAATAATATCTTTTAATTTTTTTTAAGAAGATTAAAAATCTGAAAATTTAAAAATAAAATTATATTAGTCAATTATCAATATAAAATTTCTAAATAAATAAATCTTTATACAAAATTATAATTAATTAAATTTTAGTCTAGAAGATTAAGGGCAATTAAGTTCACAAATTTATTAACCCTAAATTTTGGGGTTTTTTGGATTGAAAAATTTTATCATGGATTTTTTGGATATAAAAATTTATTTTACGAGGTTTTTAGTAATTTTTCCTAAAAAATAAGATTGTTCTTGGAAAAATTTCATTTATGATCTCGTAGGTATTTGCCCATTTGAGATTTAGTTCTATTAGAATTTCAGTTGTACTTTTGGTCTCATACGACTGAAAAAGTTACATTGTTTGCCCCATCTGTCAAAAAATGAATGGAAAAAGGCGAGTGTCGTATACATGACGTTATCTCAAAAAATGCCAAAATCGATACATAAATAAGACTCATTTTTTTCCATTTATTTTTTGACAGTTGGGGCAAAAAATGTAACTTTTTCAGTTCTATGGAATCAAAAGTACAATGAAAATTTCAGTAGAACTAAATTTGAAATAGACGGAATCCTATATCCTTCTATCTTTTCATTGCATCATTTTCGAATTTTTAAGTTCAATTAATTGAAAAGTTTCAAATGAAATACAAGGCAAGAAAATTATTTTAGCATAAGATAATTTGGTGTGCAAAAGCAACTCAAAGGAAAAGACAAAACGAAAATGAACACAACCAGAAGAAACTTGCTTGTACACGACTCTATAACTAATATTTTTACTAAATATAGATATTATTGTTGTGCATATACAAAACGTTATGTTTGCATATTTGGTGAAGTGCCTACTGATAACCACTTGGTTTAAGAAATTAAACTCCTTTAATAGTGGTTACAAAAAATTCTATGTACTATATTATTGGTGGCAAATTTGACCTTTTATGGCCGCCAATAATACGGTGTGCTGTTTTAATTGACCGATATTGATATATATATATATATATATATATATAATCTCCCTGGGACACTCCAAAGAGTCCACAGCCGTTCATTCTAATATTATTAAAATAAAATATATAAATAACAATTTCTTAGCAGGTTCTTAATTTTACATCACATGGCCTAATAAAGTTGAGATTTCCTTTTTTCTTCTTTTTTAATTTTTTCTTGATTAAAAAAAAGGAATTATTGGTAAACAGCTTGATTCAAAGATTAAAAAAACTTATCTTTTATTTATTTTTCATGTGAGTGTCCAAATAAGTCGATCTTATTCCCTTGAAAATATACTTAACATGGTGATGAAGTTTTTTTTTACATGAATTATTGTTGTATGATACACCTATAAATAGTTTCAATTCTACCCCATTTGTGGGGGCATCAATTACTTTTGAAAAAAAAAAGAAAAAATAACGGCCATGTTTGTTTTTGTATTTTAATATTACTTTATGTTTTCTGGATCACAATTTGTATAAAATTACAACGACAAATTTTTATTTTTTTTTAATAAGAAACATAATGAAACACAACTAGAATCACATGATTTTCACAAACATGCTCATAATACAAATTTTTCAGAATTTTTTTTAAAATTACTCAAATACATAAACAAACATACCTAAAACAAAATTCCATGATGAGGTCTCATGATATTATATCTTGATGAGAAAAAAGAAGAAGTATAATGTAAGCTTTGTTAATAACGTGTTTAAGAATAATACAAAGGGTTACACGGTTGTTTCTCAACTCTTTAGTAATATCTATATTATCTAATAAAGAGACGAGGCTTTAGAGTAATCATTCTCGTTTGTTATCCATTTTTTGGTATGTTATCCATTTTTTGGTATGTTATCTTGTACCCTTTAAAACTTTGGCAAGTGTTCCGCTTCTCTAATTCCCCACCCACCCACCCAAAATTCTCTCCAAATATCTATTTTTTTCCCTTAACTTTTATATCCATTTTCTCTGTCTTTCTCTTTCACTGATTTTTAACTACTACAATGATCGAAATATATCACATGTAGAATTTATGCTTACATAATTTGAAACCACATATGTAATTTTGAGAAACTTTTTATATTACAAAATAATATATTTATAAGTTTTAAACAATAATTAAGCACAAGTATATATCAAGTGTGCTTCCACGACTGGTTCATTTTAATTAAACGCTGTGTACATGAAATATTCATATTACACTGAACACCTCTTGTAAAGGACAATATTCACACAGGTGTTACATTCCATTTATGTTCGTAAAACTATGCTACCTACCAAAAGAAGTTGGCTTGAGTGATAGGGCTTTAGTTATTTAAGCAAGAGATTTTGGGTTCAAACTCTTGTGAATGCAAAAAATTTCTTTGGGAAAGGTCTTCATAATTGCGTCCGACAGTACCTCGATAAATTTATCTTGGACATTCGAGTTCGAAGACATTTTGAAAAATAATAATAGAAAGAAAAACTATTACCCTCAAAAAAAAAAAAAAAGAAGAAAAACTATTCTACCATGCAGTCCTATTTTCTATTTCTTCTATCTCTGTACTTTGAATTTACTTTAAGTTGATATCTTTCTTTCTTAAAAGCAAAATTTGATTGAAATTGCAAGACTCATACGAATTGCATCCTCCAAATGAGGTACTTGGAGAATTTAACGCGTGCAAGTCAAACTCATATATTCAGTAATTCAATAATAATTTAACATAAAAAATCATTCTAAGAGGAATTGCAATCCATGTTTGATGCCCAAAAAGATAGAAAAATTTATGTTAGATCAGTCCAATGGTCTTAGTGTGTATATCTCTCGCACAATAATATATATTATATGCGATTCTTATACAAACTTATGTAGAAAATATAAACACAAAATTTATATTTAAAACATTGAACTCGACCTATCATAGTATTACCCCAAAAATCTTCTTACTCTGATTAATTTTATTCGACTAAAATTTGAGAGCAACGAATTGGTTACTTGGAGGGGTACACTTGTCTCAATCTCACCCAAATAATGGGCAGGGTCGGGTGATTCTATGGTGGACCGAGATCATTGATCCCGATCCACTTTTTACCATAGGATCTCCCAATAGGAGGGATAATTTATTAAATTACCCCAGATCTTATGGTGAAAAATGGACCAGGACTAATGGTCTCGATTCACCATAGAATTACACGGCAGGGCCGACCAATTGTTAGGCTGCGTCAAATTTGTCTGGCTTTCGCAATAAAAGGAATTAAGCAACCACAAAATGTTTCTTTCGCCAAATCCGAAACATGTGGTCATATTTGATCACTGCAAATCTAATTCCTGTAATTCAAAACTACAAGAGGACTATATAAATTCACATACAATGACGATCTTTACGTGGTCGATGAAGTTCTAATTTGTAATATTCAAGTGAAAAGCTAAAGAATTGAATTATAAATCACCATATTATTTGTTTCTTATGGTATGTTTAAATAAAAAATACCACCAAGGAAAATGAAATTACAAAAAATTAAAGCATAAAGTTCATTATTTGAGGGGCAAGTAAATTTTTGTTTTCCAGTGAAATCCAAACATAAATTTAAAAAGTCTCTTCTGATAAACTTAAAAATAGCAGAAAGTAATTAAGTCTAATTTAGCAGTGAATAAGATTAAATTCATAAAAAACTTAAGAAAACACATATTTTTGATAAGTTCTATTAAATCTAACTTTGAGTACTATAAAATTGATATCTTATATTATATATTATTAAAATAATAATATAAATCCAAATAATATTTTAAATCCTCAAAAAACAATTAAATTTCAATGAGTATTTTGATTAAAGTCTTGCAAACTTGAGCTGAAAAATGAGAATTCATTTTGGATGCCAGAAAACTCGAAATTTTAAACTTTAACAAATCTTCAATGCCATGATTCTAAAAACATTATATATGTTATGAAATAACCCCAAATATTATGAAATATATACAAATATTCTAAAGTAGAGAGACTAGAGAATTAAGAAGAGAATTATTTCTTTGATTTTGGTGTCTTTCTCAATACAATGGCAAAGCCTATTTATAGGCACAAAACAAGATCAAATATTGATTATAAAATGAGGTAATGGAATTGTAGGTGAATCCACTAAATGAGATATTGGAGTTGTAGGTGAATCCACTAAATTATGTATTGGAATTGTATCGACATCCACTTAATGAATTATTCATAACACTCTCCCTTGGATGTCCATCACTTAAGAATATGCCTCGTTAAAACCTTACTAGGAAAAACCTTGTAGGATAAAAATCTAGTGAAGGAAAAGGAGTACATAATTCTTTCAATACGCAATCAGATGCTGCCTCATTAAAAACCTTACCAGGAAAACCCAGTGGGAAAAACCTTGGTTAAGGGAAAAAGAGTGCAGCGCGTATTATCTTCCCCTCATGACAATATCAGTCAAGATGTTTAAGTCTACGCACGCCAATATTGTAGACTAGTTTTTCAAATGTTGTTGTAGGAAGTGGCATGGTGAACAAATTAGCAAGATTATCTCTGGAACGGATTTGTTGAACATTGATATCACCATTCTTCTGAAAATCGTGAGTGAAAAAGAACTTTGGTGAAATATGCATTGTTCTATCTCCTTTAATGTACCCTTCTTTCAATTGTGCGATACATGCGGAATTATCTTCATATAAGATCGTCGGGATCATTTTTCCAGAAGATAAACCACAAGTCCCTCGAATATGTTTAATTATAGATCTTAACCAAACACATTCTCGACTCGCCTCGTGAATAGCTAATATTTCTGCATGATTAGATGATGTGGCCGATATGGTTTGTTTCATAGACCGCCATGAAATGGCTGTGCCACCACATGTAAATAAATAGCCTGTTTGTGAACGACCATTATGAGGATCAGACATATATCCAACATCTGCATATCCAACCAATTCGGACTTGGGTACATTTGAATAAAACAAGCCCATATCGATTGTTCCTCTAAGGTAGCGGAGTACCTATTTAACCCCATTCCAATGCCTTCGTGTAGGAAAAGAACTATATCTTGCTAATAGATTAACAGCGAATGCTATATCAGGTCGAGTATGACAAGCAAGATACATTAGTGCACCGATTGCACTTAGATATGGTACTTCAGGACCAAGGAGTTCTTCATCACTTTCTCGAGGTCGAAAAGGATCTTTGTTCACATCTAATGACCTTACAACCATCGGGGTGCTCAATGGATGTGATTTATCCATGTAGAAACGCTTTAGCACCTTTGATATATAAGCGTCTTGATATACAAAAATTTCGTTCTTTAAATATTCAATTTAGTCCAAGGCAAAATTTTGTTCTTCCAAGATCTTTCATCTCAAATTCTTTCTTTAAGCAATTAACAGTTTTTGAAATCTTTTCAGGAGTTCCAACGATATTTAAATCGTCAACATAAACTGTAATTATAACAAACTCATTTCCAGATCTTTTCATGAAAATACAAGGACAAATTTGATCATTCTTATATCCTTCATTCAACAAATATTCACTGAGACAATTATACCACATTCATCCAGATTGTTTCAGTCCATACAATGACTTACTTAATTTAATTGAATAATGTTCTCAAGAACTTGAATTATATGCTTCAGGCATATTATATCCTTCAGGGATTTTCATATATATATATCATTATCAAGCAAGCCATACAAATAGGCCGTAACAACATCCATTAGACGCAAATCAAGTTTTTCATGCACTGCCAGACTTATTATATAACGAAAAGTAGTTGCATCCACCACAGGAGAATCAGTCTCCTCATAATCTATGTCAGGTCGTTGCGAAAACCCTTGGGCAACAAGACATGCCTTATATCTTACAATTTCATTTTTCTCATTTCGTTTTCGCACAAATACCCATTTGTATCCTACTGGCTTTACATCTTCAGGTGTACGGATTACAGGTCCAAAACTTTTACATCTTCAGGTGTACGGACTACAAATCCAAAAACTTTTTACATCTTCAGGTGTACGGACTACAGGTCCAAAAACTTTTCGTTGGTTCAAGCGAGTTTAACTCTGCCCTCATTGCGTCTTTCCATTTTGGCCAATCATTTCTTTGTCGACATTCATTAACAGACTTTGGTTCTTGATCCTCATTATCATTCATCATATTTAGCGCTACATTATATGCAAATTTATCATCAACGTTGACTTCATTTCGATTCCATCGTTTCCCGTTCATAACATAATCGATTGAGATCTCATTATTTTCACAATTTTCAGGTACCTGAGGTTCTTCTGGAACCGAAATATTAGTTATGACTGGGGACTCTTCTGGAGTTATTTTATCCTCGATTAGACCATCTTAATTCTTAGCTCCTTTTCTTTTTCGAGGATGACTATCTTTGGAACCGATAGGTCTACCACGCTTCAGGCGTGCAATAGACTCATTACTTTGACCTTCAGGGATAACAATTCTTACTGGAGCATTAACAGCTGGTACATGTGACTTAATCACCTTTTTTTTTTTAGGTTAGTAAATGCGTCTGGCAGTTGGTTAGCTAAACCTTGCAAGTGAATTATCTTTTGAACTTCCAGTTCACTTTGTTTTGTTCGAGGATCAAGATGAGATAAAGATAATTCATTCCAACTCATTTTCTTTTCCAGCTGCTTATTTTCTCCCCCCTAATGTTGGGAAATCTGATTCATCAAAATGACAATCAGCAAATCGAGCCGTAAATAAATCGCCAGTCAATGGCTCTAGATACTTTATTATCGATGGAGACTCGAATCCAACATATATTCCCAACTTCCTTTGAGGACCCATCTTATTTTCCTGTGGTGGAGCAATTGGAACATATACCGCACATCCAAAAAATTTTAGATGGGAAATATTTGGTTCCTGACCAAAAACCAAGTGTAATGGGGAGAATTTATGATAACTTGTTGGCCTTATGCGAATAAGTGCTGCTGCATGCAAAATAGCATGTACCCAACAAGAAATAGGAAGTTTTTATCTCATAAGTAAAGGTCTTGCAATTAACTGTAGACGTTTAATAAACGATTTTGCTAGACCGTTTTGTGTATGAACATGTGCTACAGGATGTTCAGCATCAATTCCAATAGACATACAATAGTCATTGAACGTTTTGGAAGTAAATTCACCTGCATTATCAAGGCGTATCTTCTTCATTGGATAATCAGGAAAATGTGCTCGTATTCTAATCAATTGAGCAAACAATCTCGCAAACGTCAGGTTGCGAGTTGATAACAAAGATACATGTGACCATCTTGTTGATGCATCAATTAAAACCATAAAATATCTAAATGGTCCACACGACGGGTGTATTGGTCCACAAATATTGCCTTGAATACGTTCCAAAAACGTAATAGATTCACTTCCTATTTTTGCTTATAAACAAGCAGCACATGAGAAATCATTCGATTGAAGAATCTGCTGGCTCTTCAATGGATGACCATATGAATTCTCAATTATCTTTCGCATCATAATTGATCCGGGGTGGCCCAATCGGTCATGCCAAACAACAAACTTATTTTGATTTGTAAACTTCTGGTTTACGATAACATATGTTTTAATAGTTGATATATGCGTGTAGTACAAATCGGAAGACAATGCTGACAACTTTTCCAATATACATTTGTTACCAGATATTGTATTAGTGATGTAAAGATACTCAATATTGCCATCACTTGTTGTCTCAATATGATATCCATTTCGGCGGATATCTTTGAAGCTTAGTAAATATCTTTGAGACTTAGTAGAATATAAGGCTTCATCAATATAAAATTGTGTTCCTTCGGGTAACAATATATTAACTCTGCCGGAGCCTTCAATTAATTTTGCACTACTCGATATAGTATTAACATTGGCTTCTTGCATTACTAAATAAGAGAAGTATTTTTTATTTTTGAGGATGGTGTGAGTTGTTGTACTATCAGCGAGACATATATTTTCATTATTGATGTTGTTGCTGATCGAGTAAATACTCATTCTTTATTGAAACATAAAAAGAAATAAATCAATATCAATCAATATTATTTAATATAAGAAACGATAATCTTATGAATAAATTCATTTATTGAACTTTAAAACAACATACTTAAATATTTATTTATAAATTACTAGAATTAAAACTTAACAAATTTGTTTTTGAACACTTCCATCTCCAATCAAGTGATCAATTTTTTCATTAGGATCATCAAAGAAATCAGCAACATCTAAATGAGTGTCATCAAAATCGCCTTCTTCAAAAGTAAAATTTGTTTCTATTTTCTTTCTTTTACTTTTTAGCGATTCTTGGTAAAGGTCAACAAGATGCTTTGGTGTACGACAGGTACATGACCAATGACCTTTACCACCACAACGATAGCATAAATTTTTCACAAATTTGCTATTTTGGCCACTTTCATGTTTCTCTTCATTATTTTTTCACTTCTGGTGGAAAGATGTGTTCTTTGAATAACCACCACGATTTCTATGACCATATCCACGACCACGTCCACGTCCATGATTTCTTTAATGATTAAAATAGTTATGTGTTGCTACTTTCACTTCAGGGAATGTAGCAGAACTAGTTGGAGGAGACTCATGATTAAAATAATTATATATTGCTCAACACATTCACTTCAGGGAATGAAGTATAGTTATTTGCATCAAGATGAATTTCAATATCTAACGCCCAAAAAAAATAATTTTTCTTCGTAATATCAAGAGTCACAAAGTCAAGTTTTTCAAGATTCGTCATTATAATACTATCATCAAAGTATAAGAAAATTTAGATAACAAACATCCAATTTCATAAAATACTTGCAACAATAATTATTCCATACAAGTAATGAAGTGAGCCTTGATAAAAGAATGACTTGTAATATATATACAATATCTCATCATATAGTCATAGTTTCAATATCAAATTGTATTAATAATGAAACAAAAATCATATATATTGAAACTTGTAAGTACCGTGCATGTGACATAAATATAGAAAACACATTTTATTTTCTAAACATCTAGTGTACATGCTTTTAACTGTATAGTTGTTAATATTTACCTCAAAATTAAGAAAATTGGTAGCCTCATGGACCTTACCTTCGTTGTGTGGATTTTGCTAAAAAAAAATCCGTTCATTAGTTATTTCAATTCCTCAGATTAAGGTGCTAACAACTTGAGACGGATCGTGCTGATAACGTGTTATGAAATAATCCCAAATATTATGAAATATATACAAATATTCTAAAGTAGAGAGACTAGAGAATTAAGAAGAGAATTCTTTCTTTGATTTTGGTGTCTTTCTCAATACAATGGCAAAGCCTATTTATAGGCACAAAACAAGATCAAATATTGATTACAAAATGAGGTAATGGAATTGTAGGTGAATCTACTAAATGAGATATTGGAGTTGTAGGTGAATCAACTAAATTATGTATTGGAATTGTATAGACATTCACTTAATGAATTATTCATAACAATATATATATATATATATACACTTTCTAGTGTAGGTGTCCTTTCAATCAAAACCATATGCAATCACCAGTAATTTATTGAAAGACTGAAAATGACCAGCCGTCTAATTATCTACCAATACTTGTATGTATTTTATTTTTTTTTAATCAAAATGGAAATAAAGGGGAATACTTTATATATCTAACTCGATAAATTAAAATTGATAGTTATAATTTTTAATCATAAAAACTCTATTTAGTTTTATAAAAAAAGAAAGAGCTACAACTTATAACAGTTTGAATTCGAACCATAACTTTTTATATAAAGTTGAAGATAGATATCATTAAATCAATAGGTTGTGTATGTATTTTACTTTAATGTGAAGGTCATAATTCCTTATGAAGTCATTAAATTCTTAAAAAATTATTACCTGACATCACTCAACTTACCTTAAAAAAGGCGAATCTTTTGACATAGTAAAAACACTCTTATCATATCTCCTTTTCAATATCCCAATGATAATAATAATAAAATAATTCACCCCTCTTATTACACTTCCCTACATCTACTTTTTTTACTTTCTTTAATATAAGTTAATTACTTGAGAATTATAGCGTAGGACCCAGACCCATTGGGGTTATTTAGTAATGAGTCTAATGACTAAAGAATATACCCCCGATATACCAAATGGGCCAACTCGCCCACCAGGATAAAAAGGTAATAAACACCTGAGGTAAGGGCGGTTTTTTTTACTTTAAAATTAGGATATCCAGACCACCGACAAATTCCGATCGATAATTTTTAATCATAGACACATAAACCTTATAATACTTCAAATAAAAAGAGAAAAATCACAACTTATAACGATCTAAAATTGAAATTAACTATTTTCACATAAGAGTGGAAGCTGATACTATGAGACTAATAAGTCTCGGGTGGTAAGGGCGGTTTGTTTGTCAAAAGAGAAGCCCCACTAACCCCATGTGCCGGTCACGTGCCACGTAACAATTATTAACATAAGTCCAAATGATCAGTTACACCCCCTCCAAGATCTAGACACGCGTCCCATTAACTACCCTATCAACCGTGCGATTGAAACTGCGCATAGAGAAGCACATTGACAAATATACCCTTCATCCCTGCTATATATTCATCATCACTTCCAGCAGCCTAAGAAAAAAAGAGAATAGAAAAACTCAGATATATATACACATTGTGTATGTATTGCTAAACAAACCCTAGAATTTCATTTCCCCAATTTTCTCTCTATTCATTTGATAAAACTTGAAGAGAGAGAGATCCCCTCCAGGGAATGCGGAGAGATGATAAGAACACCGGTTTCTAACCCCCAGTTGAGCGGCGGAAGGCCCAAAAAACGGCTCACCAGCGGCCGTAATTGCCACCGGAAACACGTCGAAGACGGGTGAAGCCACCGGAAAACCTCCATAACCACCACCTATTACTACCTTCTTTTTATTTTTTTACTAGAATACTTACACAAAAACCACACAAAAAAAATCCTCTCTTCCATGGCGTCCGACGAAAAATGCGGCGTTTTACATGGAAAGTACGAACTAGGCCGGATCTTAGGCCATGGCACCTTCGCGAAGGTCTACCACGCCAGAAATTTACAAAGCGGTAAAAGCGTTGCGATGAAAATCGTCGGCAAAGAAAAAGTGATTCGTGTTGGTATGATGGAGCAGGTGAAGCGCGAGATCTCCGTCATGAAGATGATGCACCACCCGAACATCGTCGAGCTCCACGAGGTCATGGCGAGCAAAACCAAGATCTACTTCGCCATGGAGTACATCCGCGGCGGCGAACTCTTCGCGAAGATCTCGAAAGGACGGTTGCGCGAGGAAGCAGCTCGGAGTTACTTCCAGCAATTGATCTCCGCCATTGATTTCTGCCACAGCCGCGGCGTTTATCATCGCGATTTGAAGCCGGAGAATCTTCTCCTCGATGAGGAAGGAAATTTGAAGGTTACGGATTTTGGACTGAGTACATTTTCTGATCATCTCCGGCAGGACGGTCTGTTGCACACGACGTGCGGCACGCCTGCGTATGTTGCCCCGGAGGTGATCGGAAAGAACGGCTACGATGGCGCGAAGGCGGATATTTGGTCGTGCGGCGTTATTCTCTATGTTTTGTTGGCTGGCTTTTTGCCTTTCCAGGATGATAACATTATGTCTATGTATAGAAAGATTTACAGGGGAGATTTCAAGTGTCCGCCTTGGCTTTCGCCTGAATCGCGAAAACTGATCACGAAAATGCTGGATCCGAATCCGAACACGAGGATAACGATAGCGAAGATCATGAGTTCATCGTGGTTCAAGAAATCAATCCCCAAGGGTTTGAGAATTAAGGAAGAGCAGGAATTCATTGTGAAGGGGAAAGAAACAGAGACTTTGAATGCTTTCCATATAATTTCGTTATCCGAGGGGTTCGATTTATCGCCCCTCTTCGAGGAGAAGAAGAGAGTTGAGAGAGAGGAATTGAGATTCGCGACGACTAGGTCCGCGGATACTGTGATATCGAAGATTGAGGAAGTGGCGAAGACGAAGAATTTCAGTGTTAAGAAGAGTGATTGTTCAGTTCGGTTGCAAGGGGAAGTGAGTGGGAGGAAAGGGAAGCTAGGGATTGAAGCTGATATGTTTGCCATGACGCCGTCGTTTTTGGTGGTGGAGGTGAAGAAGGCCAGTGGTGATACGTTGGAGTACAATCAGTTCTGCAGTAAGGAGCTGAGACCTGCGCTTAAAGATATTGTTTGGACATCATCTACACCTGCTCTGCTTGAATTGAATTGAATTGAATAATTTGTGGTTTTTATGTTGAGTTGTTTTAGATTGTTTATTTGGAATTTTGGTCTCTGAATCGAGATTGAATATTCTGTGCTTTGATTGATTTTTTTCTTTTCAGTGTACGTGTGATTTGTGTCTCTGTAAATGATCTGTGATTTGGATTTCGGAATAATGTTGTTGAACCAACTTTGTGAATGTTTCTGTGTGCGATTAGATACGAGGATATGAATATGATACCGATCAATTCTCAAGAAACATGAGATAAGATATCGACGTTGCATATATGAATAAATGTTGCTGACTTTGTGAACGTTTGAGATGTGCGGATATGAATCAATTCTAAAAGAAAAACATGAGATAAGATACTGAGACGATGTCGCATATACATACATATATAAGTATATATGGTAAATCTGTTTAAATACAAAGTAAAAGAATAATATTAAGTTGTCATCAATATCTATAATTCAAAATATGTTGCACTTACGTTTATGAGTTCAAAATAGGTATTACAAATAAATATGAAATTATATTTAGTTACATAATAACTCTATTTGCGAAAAGTTGTATTTTAAAGAAATCATATTTTGTGATGTATTTTAGAGAAATTATATTTTGTGATATATTTTAGAGAAAAGTTGAAGGAAGTAGCAAAAAAGTAAAATTTGTGGATGTGATAACTCTATTTGTGAAAAGTTGTATTTTAAAGAAATTATATTTTGTGATATATTTTAGAGAAATCATATTTTGTGATATAGAGAAAGTTGAAGGAAGTAACAAGAAAGTAAAATTTGAGGATGTGTGGAGGGTGAAGGAAGGAAGTAGCAAAAAAGTACAATTTGAGGATGTGTGGAGGGTGGGGCTAGAAAAACACAAAAAAATAAAAATGCCACCAATAGTAAAATGCACCTTTTAACCGACGGGGAATTGATATTCGCACTTTTTTTTTTATAATCACACTCCACTTGATTTTATATCTTCATTCTTTTATCAATATACTCTTTATTTATTAAACAATACTTGACTTAAATTTATTTGATGAATAAATAACTTTTCCATCACTATTTGGAATTCTAGTTTTAAAAATGTGAATAGCTTTTCTAGTAAAATAATATTAAAGAAAAGTTTTTAAAATATATAAATTTAAATTTTTTAACATCCCGAAGACGATACCATTCAAGTTGTTTTCATTTCTTTCTTTTTATTTTATTTTTTTGGAAAGTTCATGAAAAAGGCTCATATGTCATGAATTTTATTTTGGTTTTTTAGAATTTGTTAAAACGACACTGTTTTATTTATGATACTAATATAAAATTCATGAATACGACACCATTTTCATGAATTTTTCAAAACAAAAGTTAATAAAGAAAGTGATGAAAAGGTTGGATGTTGCCGTCTCCAAGTTGTAATTTTTTTAATTAATAATATATTAAAAGTTCTATTATTATTTTAATAAAAAGTCATTCACGTTTTTAATACTTGAATTTCTAAATAATAATAGAAATGCTTATTTGAAAGATTAAAAGAAGACCAAAAATAGAATTTTATTGAAAAGAAAGAAGGCCAAAAAAAGAAAAGTAAAAAACACAATCTTAAACAGGAATTTTGATAATAGAATAAGTGAAAAAAGAAAAGTAGAAAGTACAATCTTAAACAGGAATGTTGACAATCTCAAAGAATTACATATTGATTTGGAAGACCAACCACAAAGACTCAATAATTCAAGAATTAATCTGATATGACTGATTCAGGTACGCTTTTGCTTTTTGTTCTTTGATTCTTTATGATTGAACATGAACGTTCTTGGGATTAGTGAAGGTTTTCACTGGTTAAATTTAGTTCAAACAAGTGGTATTAGAACGGATCATGTTTAATCATTAAAAATCGTTATCTTTTTTTGTTTCTTGATGATTTGTATGTGGTTCTTGAATTTAATTATTCCGAATATGGTAGAATTAAATTCAAGATCTATTTGGTTTTCTTTTTGTGGTTATTTTTCGTTATTTCGTATAAATGCATGTGAATTAAGAAAATTTATATGAACATAAATCACTACTACCCAAGAACTATTTTACGGGGACAACTAACTCTAATAATTGAGGTATGTGAATTTGAGTATGCTTGTGCAATTATGGAGTTGTTGCGAAGAATTGTTGCGACGAACTCCTTTTTGGTAGTTTGTCTTGTATATTTGCAATCGTGTTGTCAAGTTGAAAGCTGGTTGTTATACTAGATGCTGATCTTTGTGCAATCAGGGCCTTTCCGACGTCTTTCAACATTTTTTAATGAATTATAGATACAATTAGAAAATTCTGCACCTTATATAAACAATTTCTTTCTTTCAAATTAATGGCAGAACAAGTGTATATATTGTGTAGATATCATGGAAAGTATCGAATTACAATTCTTTTAGTTTTTTTTTTGTTCTAAAAATAAGAACAAAAAAAAAACTAAAAATACATTCTACTATAAATACATTCACCATATAATTGGTAGAATTTGACAAAATGGGTCATTGATTGAAATTCTACCATAAAAGTGGGTTTAATGTGTGAATTCATATAGGTAGTACCTAATCTGTCATGAGTCGACTTAATATGTTAAAGATTAGTCTAATCTAAATTAACCATTAATAATGCAAACATGGAAGGTGCAACATCACTATTATTACGTGTTAATTATTGCATGAAAATGTAAGTATAGAATTTAATGACATTTCTATAACCTTTTTGCAAATTTACTAGACATTATAAGCCACAAACTTGGGATATCAAGAAGATTAAGAGTTTGTCAATAGTAATTTGTTAATTCACTTTTACTCGGTCATAATAATTGTTAATAATTGTGCGTAGTGACTATTGAGTATTGATTCTATATTTACGACGTAAATATATATACACGTCTCACAAAAAAAAATCAGTATTTCTCTTTGAGTCGGTTATCATAGTTTTCTAGATAAGTATAATGTTGTAATATGCGTGAAAATTTTATGCCCAAATTAAGCAAAGACCTAGGATTAAAATGATTGTTTCGTTAGAATTTTTGACATATATACTTTGTACTCTCTTCGCGATTGTCCCCGAGCATCTAACCTGTGGCGAAGCCTTGTAGCTCCTCGACACCAGAGCAAATTCTTTAATCTTACTAACCCAAATTGGGTGGATTGGACCCTCGGAACGGCGGTACACAGGTATGAGTGGTCCCGAACTTGGAATATCACTTTTACTGAAGCATTAAGTTTCTTGTGGCAGGTACGTAATGATCAGGTGCATGGAACAAAGGAGGGAAACCCGGCTGCGGACGTTGACCAGCTTCTGACCCGGGTCGATGAGGCTTTGCGAACACTATCTCGTGATACTAGTGAAAGTGATAATGTTACTTGTATTGGATGGGAACCACCCATAGTCGGCACATGGAAAATTAATGTTGACGGCGCGGTTAGTAGGGGGGCCGATAGGGGGAGCATCGGAGGAGTTATTCGTGACCACCATGGTCACTGGATTCGGGGATTCAGTGGTGAAATTGGTGCACAGACGCCTCTTGGTGCGGAATTGACCGCAATACTGTATGGCCTAGACTTGGCTTGGGACAGTCATGCGAAGGAAGTCATTATTGAGTTGGATAGTGGGGAGGCTATCTTGAGCATCCGTGAGGGAAATTTCTCACATCACCACTGGGATATCATTGATCGAATTCGGGAAAAGATTCAGCTTGCATGGCACGTGGACATACGTAATGTATGGAGAGAAGCCAACCGTGTGGCGGACGGATTGGCGAAAAGAGGTTTTGCAAGAACCCTTGGTGTCATGCAATTCCCGAGTCCGGATCTGTACAATATATTGGAGCAAGATCTTAGAGGCCTCACTTGGCACAGGAAAATGACTATAAACCCGGGTCTGTTGGGATAAATCATTAGGGTCTCCCCTTCTCTTTTGTATTAAAAAAAAAAAAAAAGTTCATAAGATTTGAGCATATAAACTTTCACGTAATTATTTCAAAATAATTCTCGGATGTTTGGATAAAATAAGCTTTTATAGTACTGTAACATAACGTAGTGTTTGGTAAGATAATTGCAATAAATTCTTTTTATTTGCAATCTGATAGATGTCACCAGCAAATTCACATAAACAATTAATATGTAAACTTATATTTTTACATCAAATACGAAATGTTAAAGTAACTCTTTTCATATAAAAAGATGTTCTACGATTAATGTTGTATTAATTGACATGTACGTAACTGGTACACGTACGTACACATAACAATATTAGTGTGAAAAATTAATATCTAGTAACATATATAACTGTAGGGTAAATTCCACCTTGTCCTCTAAATTATAGTAAAAAAATAGGAAAAATTACAAAAAAACCTCTTAAAAAAAATTTTTATATCCAAAAAATCCATGAAGATATTTTTCAATCTCAAAAACCCATTCTACAAAATTCTCATTCAGAAAAACCCAAAAGTTAAGATTAGAACTTTTTGGACTAAATTACCCTTCATTTATGAACTTAAGAATTGTTCAATTGGTCGTTATTATCGATCTCTTTTTTGTTTTAAAATTTTCGAATTGATAAGTTGAATAATACAAATTTTTATTTTTAGTATTAATAATTTTAAATATTTTATATAATTTATTTCTTATTTTACTATGGTAATTATCTAAATAATATCTTTTAATTTTTTTTAAGAAGATTAAAAATCTGAAAATTTAAAAATAAAATTATATTAGTCAATTATCAATATAAAATTTCTAAATAAATAAATTTTTATACAAAATTATAATTAATTAAATTTTAGTCTAGAAGACTAAGGGCAATTAAGTTCACAAATTTATTAACCCTAAATTTTGGGGTTTTTTGGATTGAAAATTTTTATCATGGATTTTTTGGATATAAAAATTTATTTTACGAGGTTTTTAGTAATTTTTCCTAAAAAATAAGATTGTTCTTGGAAAAATTTCATTTATAATCTCGTAGGTATTCGCCCATTTGAGATTTAGTTCTATTAGAATTTCAGTTGTACTTTTGGTCTGATACGATTGAAAAAGTTACAAATAAATATGAAATTATATTTAGTTACATAATAACTATATTTGCGAAAAGTTGTATTTTAAAGAAATTATATTTTGTGATATATTTTAGAGAAATTATATTTTGTGATATATTTTAGAGAAATTATATTTTGTGATATATTTTAGAGAAAGTTGAAGGAAATAGCAAAAAAGTAAAATTTGTGGATGTGATAACTCTATTTGCGAAAAGTTGTATTTTAAAGAAATTATATTTTGTGATATATTTTAGAGAAATTATATTTTGTGATATATTTTAGAGAAAGTTGAAGGAAGTAGCAAAAAAGTAAAATTTGTGGATGTGATAACTCTATTTGCGAAAAGTTGTATTTTAAAGAAATTTTGTGATATATTTTAGAGAAATCATATTTTGTGATATAGAGAAAGTTGAAGGGAGTATCAAAAAAGTAAAATTTGTGGATGTGTGGAGGGTGAAGGAAGGAAGTAGCAAAAAAGTAAAATTTGAGGATGTGTGGAGGGTGGGCTTGAAAAACACAAAAAAAAAATAAAAAAATGCCACCAATAGTAAAATGCACCTTTTAATTGACGGGGAATTGATATTCGCACTCCTTTTTTTATAATCACATTTCACCTAATTTTATATCTTCATTCTTTTATCAATATACTCTTTTATTTATTAAACAATACTTGACTTAATTTATTTGATGAATAAATAATTTTTCCATCACCATTTGGAATTCTAGTTTTAGGAACGTGAATAGCTTTTTTATTAAAATAATATTAAAGAAATTTTTTTAAAATATATAAATTTAAATTTTTTAACACCCCGAAGACGATACTATTCAAACTGTTTTCATCTCTTTCTTTTTATTTTATTTTTTTTGAAAGTTCATGAAAAAGGCTCATATGTCATGATTTTTTTTTTTTTTAGAATTTGTTAAAACGACACTGTTTTATTTATGATACTAATATAAAATTCATGAATACGACACCATTTTCATGAATTTTTCAAAACAAAAATTAATAAAGAAAGTGATGAAAAAGGTTGGATGTTGCTGTCTCCAAGTTGTAATTTTTTTAATTAATAATATATTAAAAGTTCTATTATTTTTTTAATAAAAAGCCATTCACGTTTTTAATACTTGAATTTCTAAATAATAATGGAAATGCTTATTTGCTCATCAAAAAAATTAACTCAAGTATTGTTTAGTAAATAAAAGGATATATTGGTAAAAAAATGAAAATATAAAGCTAGGTGGAGTGAGAACATCAAAAAGAGGAGTGCGAATATCAATCCCCTTAACTAACTAGTGGTTTCTCATATATATATATATATATTTTGGTTGAAATTTAGTGGAGCACATCTCCACAAGTAGAAACACAAATTAGAAACGGAAACTTTTTGTATACACCCCTGTGTGGAACCCAATTGTATGCACCAAGATACAACAAAAATAATAATAAAATGTATATTCAATGTAAAAATAAGTGAAATGTTTTTTTTTTTTTTTTGTATTTTGGTGTATGCAACTGGATCCAACACTAGGTGTATACAACAATTTTCCATTAAAAACATGTGTTAAGTATTTGTTGCAGACCAAATGCGTAATTTCATCTTTTAGAAACATGATTAACAAATAACATTTCATTTTACTTCTGAATTTTGAAATGGGTTTAATTCACATTTTAATTGAAAGAAATGGAAAATATTATGAAAGATAAAGAATTACAAGGATAGTCCAAAACAATTTATATATGTTTATAATTTTTTTCCTTTTTTAACCTGACCACATTTTTTTGCGAAATTTCAAGAGTATCCTGCTTTATCCAGAACATATTGGATACTTCAAAACATCGTATTTTCTTTTTCCTTTTATTTTTGAATACTCTAAAAACTTATTTTGTGTATCCTTTTGTAATTTTCTCATTTTTCGGAGTTTCCAATACTTATATAACATTTTTAAGAGTATTCATGAATTATGCAAGTGGCTATCTAGCTTTTCATGGTGGTTGTTTTGTGGGTAGTGACAATGATTCTTGACTATTGGCTTTGTAAAAGTTGTGCAAATGTGACTGTTTTGAGTGCTGTCTTATCTTAAACTGAGATGATGCAATGAATATTGTTAGGTATTGACTCGTGTTTAGAAGAATTATTTGGGTACATTATCGACAGTACAAACGCGATTATTTACTTACATCAAAATAATAGTAGTCTTGTTGGTAATTATATAGAAGGACCTCTGAAACATTTACAGCAATTTAAAAGAATTTTAATTTAGCGAGAAGTAAAGATTAAAAGAAGACCAAAAATAGAATTTTATTGAAAAGAAAGAAGGCCAAAAAAAGAAAAGTAAAAAGCACAATCTTAAACAGGAATTTTGATAATAGAATAAATGAAAAAAGAAAAGTAAAAAGCACAATCTTAAACAGGAATTTTGACAATCTCAAAGAACTATGTATTGATTTGGAAGACCAACCGCAAAGACTCAATAATTTAAGAATTAATCTGATATGGCTGATTCAGGTACGCTTTCGCTTTTCGTTCTTTGATTCTTTATGATTGAACATGAACGTTCTTGGGATTAGTGAAGGTTTTCACTAGTTAAATTTAGTTCCAACAAGTAGTATTAGAACGAATCATGTTTAATCATTAAGAATCGTTATCTTTTTTTTGTTTCTTGATGATTTGTATGTGGTTCTTGAATTTAATTATTCCGAATATGGTAGAATTAAATTCAAGATCTATTTGGTTTTCTTTTTGTGGTTATTTTTCGTTATTTCGTATAAATGCATGTGAATTAAGAAAATCTATATGAACATAAATCACTACTACCCAAGAACTATTCTACGGGGACAACTAACTCTAATAATTGAGGCATGTGAATTTGAGTATGCTTGTGCAATTATGGAGTTGTTGCGAAGAATTGTTGCGACGAACTCCTTTTTGGTAGTTTGTCTTGTATATTTGCAATCGTGTTGTCAAGTTGAAAACTGGTTGTTATACTAGATGCTGATCTTTGTGAAATCAGGGCCTTTCCGACGTCTTTCAACATTTTTTAATGAATTATAGATACAATTAGAAAATTCTGCACCTTATATAAACAATTTCTTTCTTTCAAATTAATGGCAGAACAAGTGTATATATTGTGTAGATATCATGGAAAGTATCGAATTACAATTCTTTTAGTTTTTTTTTTTTTGTTCTAAAAAAAAAACTAAAAATACATTCTACTATAAATACATTCACCATATAATTGGTAGAATTTGACAAAATGGGTCATTGATTGAAATTCTACCATAAAAGTGGGTTTAATGTGTGAATTCATATAGGTAGTACCTAACCTGTCATGAGTCGACTTAATATGCTTGATGTTGATTATATCACTTGTCGTTAAAGATTAGTCTAATCTAAATTAATTAACCATTAATAATGCAAACATGGAAGGTGCAACATCACTATTATTACGTGTTAATTATTGCATGAAAATGTAAGTATAGAATTTAATGACATTTCTATAATCTTTTTGCAAATTTACTAGACATTATAAGCCACAAACTTGGGATATCAAGAAGATTAAGAGTTTGTCAATAGTAATTTGTTAATTCACTTTTACTCGGTCATAATAATTGTTAATAATTGTGCTTAGTGACTATTGATTCCATATTTATGACGTAAATATATATACACGCCTCACAAAAAAAAATCAGTATTTTTCTTTGAGTCGGTTATCATAGTTTTCTAGATAAGTATAATGTTGTGATATGGGTGAAAATTTTATGCAAAAGACCCAAGATTAAAAATTTAAAATGACTGTTTCGTTAGAATTTTTGACATATATACTTTGTACTCTTTTACTTTTTCTGGTAATAGTGAAATTTTCTACTCCTCACCCATGGATGTAGAAAAAAATTGTTGTGCCTTTAATTTTTCTATGTTTTATTTTCGTGTTTGCTCTAACATATAATTTAATTTGCATAATCACTTTAAAATAATAATAATTAGTTGTGCTTTGGCCAACTTATGATTTGCTGAAATGTGCAAGCTTAGGCTCTATATTCCCTCATTAGGCGCTATGATCAAGTGGACATGTTTCATGTATAGTCAATTATAAGTTGGAAACGACCCTACATCTTATTGTTGTGGACAAAACTTCATCAATAAATTCATTCCCCATCGAAACCTCTTTACTATATGTTGACGATTGGCACTCTTTTTAAATGCAACATGATTTTCATAATTTTTTAATTGGAGAATGTATATGTTTTTGGAGTATCTATTTCAAATTCGGTGACTAATAATTCAAAGCAAAATTCATTTGCATTACTTTGAAACTTCACTATATTAGTTTTTTTTTTTTTTTGTAATACGATATCTCACACACACACATTCATGAAAAAAAAAACATCATAAAGGAAATTAATAGATATTTTATTATAAATAATTATCATTAATTAAGAAAATCATATATACTTTTCTTCTCTAATACCAATATAGATAAAAAAAACATGTTTGGATGATTTCAAGTTGTAATGAATTTGAAATTCCTTAGGCTATATTTGTTTGTGTTTTCATTACCATATATATTTTCATTTTCATTCTCCCAATTGCCTTTTGAGACGAACCCAACGTGTCGCACTAAAAAGGAATTGCAAAGGGGAAAAATTGAGTTTTGACTTGAAGGGCTTCATCGGTATTTGATATTGTTAAATATTAAATAATTAATTTATCATTAGGTGATTGAATTCATTAATTAATAATATTAATATGATAATTAATTTCTTGGAGGAATTAATTATTAAATTAATATATTTATTTAGTTATTTAATTAATTATTTATTGGATAAATATATTAAATAATTAAAATAAAATAAGGAACCAAGTGGTTGCACTAGTCCGGAGGCTAGTGTACGCCTAGGGTAGGCGTCCAAATGGACGCCTTTTCCTTTAACTTGGCTGCCAAGGGTTTTGTCTTGCCTTAAGTATAAATATATACAAGAGAGAGAGAGAAATCCTAGCCTCATTTTTACTGTAGAAGAAAAAGAAGCCAAGTTAAAAATCTCTCCCCACAAATTAGGCTTTGGATTTGTTTTCTTGCTTATCTTAGTTTCTTCGTTATTTTTTATTTTGTAGAGCATGTATATAAATGAGCTGAGCTCTCACTATGAACAACTTTTAATTGATGATTCTAGAATATTTCTCTAGTTCACTTGATTGTTTTGGCCTTGTTTTATTTCGATTTGTATGTCGCTATAGTCGAGAAAAATCGAAGGTTTCGATATGGAGAATGACCTTATCAACTATTTATTTGAGAACTTAAACTATGAAATATTTATATGATTCCAACTAAGAATATTGTTTTACTTTGGCCATGTTCACCCAATTTTAGACAAGTGCAAGTGTCCTCATCAAATTGATGTAGATAGATACATATATTATCCATTATACATCATCAAATAAATGTAAATAGATATATCACTTGTCATAAGGATTAATCTAATCTAATTGAACCATTAATGATGCAGATGGAAGATGCAGCTTTACTATATAAGTTAATTATTGCATGAAAATGGACGTACAAGATTTGGGATAGGGACCTTAATTTCTATAATCATTTTGCTAATTTTCTAGTCACTATAGCCACTAGCTTGTGAGGTTAAGAAGATTGGAAGGTCTGTTAGGTTGGTTTTGGAAATTATAATTTGGATTTGATGAATAGATTTTAAATGAATCGAGATAGATGGATTTGAAATTTACCATAATGATTGATAAAATAACTAAAACTCAATTCATAGAGATTTGAAATTCATTGTAATTTAAAATCATTCAAACAAGCTCAATGAATTTGTTGATAAATTTGAAACGCATTACTTTCAAATACTTTAATACAAATACAACCTTAAGGTTGTGTTTACATGGGATAATTACACTCACGCCTCCCTCAATGATAGGGTAATTACACAAACCTCCCCTCACTAATTGATAATTACAAACACACCCCCTCAGGGGTCTATATGTAAGGTTTACAGGGGTTGCAATTGTAAGAATTATTATAAACACAGGGGGTGCAATTGTAATAAATATTTAACATGAGGGGTTTGTAATTATCAATTAATGAGGGGAGGTTTGCGTAATTACCCCATTATTGAGGGGGTGTGAGTGTAATTATCCCTTTTTACATTGAAGGATTTAGGTTGTGTTGTATTGAAAAATTTACTTAGAGAATGAAGTTGGAGGAAGGATTTCATTGAATGGTTGAATAAATAGTTCAAAATGAGTGACCAATAATTGAAATCCATTATAATTTGATATAACTGAAACAAACCTAATGGATTTCTACTTTTATTTTTGGCTAAGAAAACCTGGTGGATTTAAAAATTTTAATTTTCAAATCTATCTTAGATTCTACCCCACCATACCCCACCATATACGAGTGAAACTTTCTCTACTTTCTTGTTGAGTTAGTTGATTGTGAATTGCAATTATCTGATATTTTTGATATGAATCATATATATAATCGATTCACTCAAAAAAAAAAAAAAAAAAAAACTCTCAATTCAAACACAACCTACTAGTAATTTATTAATTTTCACTAATTGTTCTTAATGGACAATAGTTGATTACCAATAATTGATATTTATGATGTAATTTTTTAACCTTAAAAAAGGAAAATAGCAAAGATGATTAGATGTCGGTTATCTTAGTTTTTTTAGGTAAATATAACCAAATTTGTATAATCACTTTAATAATTAGTTGATCTCTGACCAACTTATGATTTGCTCAAATGTGCGATGTTAGTTTTTATTTTGATAAATTGCAATTTTAGGTTTTATCACCCCTCATTAGGCACTATCGTAGAAATGGAACATATTCCATGCTTAGTAAAGTACCATTTCCAAACTACCCTACATCTTATTGTTGTGGACAAAATTTCCTCATAAGAAATTAATAGTAAGCCCCCTCTACCACAGACAGACATAGATCTCTACCACGGACATCAACAGTTGTCCCCCTAACTATGTGATGGCATCAAGTAAGGGTGACACTTTGGGCTATATTTGGTTTTTCAATTTCGATATAAAATTTAAAATGGAAAATGCTATTCTGACTTCAATTTATTATAAATTGTAGTTTATTTATTAATCATTCTTATTTTTTTTTCTTTTTCCTCTCCAAAATATAAGAACCAAACATAGCCTTAGAGGGTGTCTCGAGTCCTCATGTCTGTGAACATATATTACAATTTCCTCCATCGTACGTACGGACTCCACACTTCAAGGATTATGCTATGATAAAACACAAAATTGAGAGCATAAATTAAGAAAATAGACGCAAGGATTTACGCGGAAACCCAAATCGGGAAAAACCCATGGGAGAATAAGAGAAAACTTTATCACCATGGAAGGTTTTGGGCCCCGTATAATTGTTTACGTTTTTCCATTCTAGAATGACTAAAATGTCCCCCACTCGAAGAAGCGCATTTCATGAGTGAAACCCGATTCTTCTCTTCTTTTTTATATTAATAATATAATTACATAAATACCCATTTCTCCCATAAACCCCCAAACCCCACGCCCGATACTGCCATACCCCATACCAGTGAGAAAAAGAAGAAGATAAACGCCCGATACTGCAATACCCCATACCAGTGAGAAAAGGAAGAAGATAACGGAAGAAGAAGAACCGATACTGCGTGAAAAAGAGGGAGATACCGGGGAGAAGATACCAAAGAAGAAGATACTATACTCGCTGAACCGGAGAAGAGAACCCCCGCTGAAGCTCGCTGAAGCTATTGTGATGAAGAGAATGGTACTTTGCAGAAGTTGTTGAAGCGCGAGACCTTGAAGAAGAAGATATCGGAGAAACCCCACCGCACTTTGCAGAAAAGTTTGTCCAATTTAATTTTTTTTAAAAGCATATTTCAATTTTAGGGTTTATTGCAATAACTCTTTTTTTTTTTTCATTTTATGCATTTGCAGAGTCAATGGCTGCTCCCCGTCATCTTGAGTTTTCATCGGTTACTGAGAACGAGCCTTCTACTTCATCGACACCCCCTATAAGTAAAAATTTGATCCATTTGTTAATTTTTTTAGCTATTTATGCTTGATAAACTATATATTTGTTGAATGGTGATGATTTGATTAGTTCATAGAGATCACTTTGTTTGATGGTGATGATTTGATTAGTTCATAGTGATCACTTCGTTGAATGGTGATGATTTGATTAGTTTATAGCGATCACTTTGTTGAATAGTGATGATTCGATCACTTTGTTGAATGGTGATGATTTGATTAGTTCATAGCAATCACTTTGTTCAATGGTATTGTTGTATATGTTGAAAAAAATGCATTAATATGAATTAGAGGATAAATTATGTTTGTGACATTGAGTTTAGATCATGTGTTGCAAGTAACAATATGTCTGTTTATGGAAAATTGTTTAATTAAAGGATGGAATTGAGTATTCAATTATCAATACCGCAACGTTTGGTTTATAATTTTGGTTGTCCTTGTTATGATTAATAAGAATGGTCGATGAAAGTAATATCGCTTGAAATACGTGAATTATGGTTTCAGAAACAATATAAGTTTGTGTGGGATTTGGCCTCAATATGTTTTAGCTTAGGCAAAACTGTGTCTAATTTTATGATATTTAAATGATTCAAATTGCCTGAGTTCAAAATGGTCTTATTTATTACAAATGAATGCATATTTTCATATCTATAAGAATGAGTTTGTCTAATATTTTCATATCTATAGGAATGAATTTGACAATAGTTTAAAATTGCCTGTTTCAGGTCCCCACTCTTTATTTGGACCTTGAAGAATGTAATTTCAAGGGTAAAATCAACACCTACTGCAAAATGACCGAGAAATGTACATTTATAGAAAAATGTTTGAGCGACCATCCGGATGGGATGACTTGGTTGAGGGATTCACAGTTTGGTCCATTATTTGACTCTGCTCCTCACACGGACATGATCTTAATTCCTTTGTGGATTATGCTTAGCCTCAAAGTAAAATCTCCCAAGAAATCGGAGATTTGGTTTGTTTTGAATGGTGTCCCGATTCGGTACTCTCTGATGGAGCATGCCTTAATTAGCAGGTTGAATTGTGATGACTATCCTAAAGAAGAATGTATCCCCACAATGGCAGATGAAAATTTTTGTTCAAGATTCTTTGAGACCAAAAAAGTCACATTAGCAAGTATTAGGGAAGTACTTGCAAATGTTAAAATCCTTGAAGAAGTTGAGCCTCCCACCTGTGATGGTGATAGTAGTTTAAGCAGTGTTAGGCAAGGAGGCAGGGAGATGGTTAAGGGCGACAAGTTGAAGCTGTCGTCGCTATATTTATTGAGCTCGGCCTTATTTTTTGTTGGAAATGAAAATGCAAAAATAGATTCCTCACTAATCCAAATAGTAGAGAATCTAGAGTTTGCAAAAACGTATCTCTAGGGTCATCGGTCCTATAGGTTTCTGATCGAGCACTTGACGAACTTGGACATGCCACAGAAGAAGCTATCCAAAAACCCACAGTGGAAATGTCCTGGATTCATCATTCCTCTAATGGTAAGAACTATTGTTTTGTAATGATGTTTTACTATATTGCAAACGTTGGTTTTTATTTTTGGACATATATAATCTGATGATTGGTTTTTTTTTCTTCATTTTGTTGAGCTTTTTCCTTTTGAGTACATGTCCGCCCTCTCACCTGTTATTGGGCAATTGAGGGAGAATGTGAACCCCATATTACCCCGAATGTGCGAGTGGTCGACGAAGCCTAAAGTGAAGAAACAATATCCGAGTATCGACCAGTTGCTTAAATTGGTCATAAACACGAAGGTCAACTTTTTGTGCACTGTGCAGTTAGTATTATGTTTTCGCAATTAATATGCATAATGGGTTTTCTAATTTATTATATTGTACTTACTTTTTTAGGACATTTCAAGCATAATTAAGCTCACTCCGGAGGAATGCGCTTCAACAGACATGGAGTTTTCTCCTTTTAATGCGACCAACTCCATAGGGGACTCGACCACTGATGCGTGGACTGCAATATTGGAAAAAAGAGGTCAAATTCTACTTGAAGATATGTACCTCGCTGATGTGACCGGTAAATGTTCTTCACTCGGATTGAACAGAACAGAAGACATTAGTGATCCTCAACCCGAAAGCGATCCATGTGCCTATTCAGCCATTCGGCCCGACAACGTTCCACATTTTTTCTCCATCCCCCATCCTGAAAGTGCTCCAGGTCATTCAACTGAACCTCACAGTGAGGTTTTTAGAATATTGGGTGAGATATTGGGAAAAATTTCAGATATGGACTCAAAAGTGGATGCTAGGCTAGCCAGTGTAGAAAATAGGCTATAAAGTGTAAAAAATCAGATAGCTATTTTCCAGAGGTTTCAGAGGGATGATGAACCCATTTCTGGTGTGGCTCCTGGTGTACCAGTTGATACTTCAGTCTCGTCTAAACGTAATAATGAGCTGGCTGTTGTGGATGATGAGGCCGTTGTTGCGGAGGGCGAGGTCGCTAATGTGCTAATGGATTTGAAACACGAGGACATCCTGTCTCTCGCTGTTGATCGCGAGCATCCAAAGAGGGAGCGAAAAAAGAGCAGACTTCTTGTGTCCCCATACACTGAGTTAGCACCAAATAAGAAGGTAACACAGTCAAAATTTATTTAATGAATTTATTTTTTGTAAGATATATTTGTGTTTTTTATGTATAATGTTTTATTACTTTAGGCAACCAAAGTTGTTGTTGACCCTACAGGCCAGTTGGAGGGAATGAATGTGGACATGGATGCTGCGCCCTTGTCATCTTTTCAAGAACAAATTGAAAAAAGAAAGATGACTGAAGAAGAGGAGGAAACTGGTCTTAAAAAAGTCAAGGTGGAGGAGGAAGTTGGCGTTGATGAGAATTATTATTTTGAGCCTCTGACCGCAGATGAGACCAATCGAGTTTCCAAGTCCATGTCCCCTCGCTTTTCGGTTGACAAAATACTGGTGAGTTTCAATGACATTAGTGTAACAGTTGGTAGCCTTCGATGTTTGAAACCTCGAGGGTGGATTGATGATGAAGTCATTAATTTTTACCTAATGTTATTGAGTGAAAGGCAGTGGAGGGAGCCGAAGAGGTACTTGAGGTGCTATTATTTTAATGGTTTCTTTTACGTACTATTGAGAAACAATAATTTTGAAAAGGTGAAATAATGGGTAGATTCTAGAACATCTCTTCTTGATTGCGATGCAATCTTTGTCCCCATCCACGATAGTCAACATTGGGCTTTAGCTATTATCAACCTGAAGGACAAAAAAATTCAGTATCTTGATTCGCTTGGTCCTCACAGGGGTAATAATGTAGTTTTTAACTTGCTAAAACCCTACCTAGTCTAATACGTGAAGCACATATTTGGAGAAGATTATGATTTGACTGGTTGGGGTGACGAGATTGTCATGACCATCGCTCGACAACAAAATGGCGACGACTGTGGTGTGTTCATGCTCAAATACATCGACTACTTTTCTACTCGAGAACAGTTTAGACCTTTGAAATTTTTTAACCCTAGCCACATGACATACTTCAAAAAGAAGATTGCGGAGATTTTGAACAAGAGAGCTGTTTGAAGAATATTTGTATTATCTTGTACAAAATGTATGACAATATTGTAAATGGAATTTTATTTTATATTAAGCATCTTTTGAGTCCTTTGATTCAGATATTGGATTGTTTTGTTGTTGTCTTAAAATTAGTTGTAGATGCATTGTGTGAATTTTTGGTATCTGAAATTGCAAATGTTGTTAACCAAAATGTTCAGGATGCATTGGATGTTGATGAGGGATATTATTTTGTGCCTCTCACCGCAGATGTGAAGAGACAAATTTCAGAATCCATGTCCGATCCCTGTAAGGCCAAATCATTGATGAGTATATCTTATGGTAAGAAAGAGAAGAAAATTAGTACAACCAGCTTGAAACTGTTGAAACCTCGAGGATGACTTGATGATGAAGTATGTAATTTCTACCTCTTGTTATTGAAAAAAAGAGAGTTGAGGAAGCCAATGAGGTACTTGAAATGCCATTATATTAGTACTTCCTTTTACGCAATGTTTAAAAATAGAGGTTTTCAGTCGGTGAAAAATATGATGGATGCTAGAACTTCGCTCGTTGATTATAGTCTTCTTGATTGTGATAAAATCTTTGTGCCCATCCGCGATAATTTGCATTGGACTTTAGCAATTATCAACCCTAAGGACAAAAAAATGGAGTATATTGATTCACTTGGTCCTGTCGGGGTGATAATGGAGTTTTTAACTTGCTACAAGATTACGTAGTCCAATACGTGAAGCACAAATGTGGAGGAGATTTTGATTTGAGTGGTTGGGAGTACAAGATTGTCAGTAACATGACTCTACAGGAACAAGAGTACGATTGCAGTGTGTTCATGCTCAAATATGTGGACTTGTTTTGTACGAGGGAAAAGTATACACGTTTGAAAAAATTTAGCCATATTCACATGCTATATTTTAGAAAGAAGATAGCCTTGCAAATTTTGAACAATTTCGTTGTTTGAGGAACATACTTGTATGTATTTGTATTATCTTGTAAAAAATTTGCACCAATATTGTAAATGAAATTTTATTTTATATTATCTTTGATTCACATATTGGATATGAGTATATATGTATAAAAAATAAAGTAATTGCAATATTAGGGAGATGCGGGTAAAAAATTTAGTGGATGAAATTAAACAGAATTAATTAACAAAAATAAAACAATATATACTCGGCACCATGGTGCTGAAAACTCGGCATCGTGGTGCCGAGCATACTGCCTAGGCAGTCCACTCGGCACCATGGTGCCGAAAACTAGGCAGTGCACTCGACACCAATAAAATTCTCTTTAGATATTTTATTTGAAACTTGGCAGTCATGCACTGCCAAGTTTCAAATAAAATATCTAAAGAGAATTTTATATTATCTTTGATTCACATATTGTATATGAGTATGAGCATGAGCATATCTGTCTAAAGAGTAAAGTAAATGCGGTATTAGTGAGATTCGGGTAAAAAATTTAGTGCCTGAACTTCAAAATTAATTTACCAAAATTTTCAGTATACTGTGATACATGTATCCGGTATTGCAGTATCGTAGTATAATACTGCGATACAGGATTCCAGTATCGAAGTATCGTAGTGTAATACTGTGATACAGGAGCCCAGTATCACAGTATCGTAATGTAATACTGCGACACAGGAGTCCTGTATCACAGTATCGCCGATAAGGACAGGTTACCCCGATTTTTGTCGATATTGAGATACAGGAGTACGGTATCGCAGTATCGCAATAGTAATACTGAGATACATGGGTCATGTATCACAGTATCGACGATATTGTGAAAAATGGTTACCCCAATTTTCAGAATACTGTCAGAATACTAAATACTGCGATATAGGGTTCAAGTATCCCGATATCGCCAATATACCCCAGGGTTGCACACATTTACGTAATACTGCGATACATGGGTTTAGTATTCCAATATCGCGGTAGCAAATACTGCGATACGGGACCTCTGTATCTCAGTATCGCAGTAGCAAATGCTGCGATATTGGGTCCAGTATCCCAGTATTGAAAAAAGTTGAAAATTTGATAAAAGTTGGGTTGAACCAAAAAATTGATACAGGGTTCCATTATCCAGTATCCCACTCCAAAATTTTGATATTTTTTTTGAGAATTGATAACACGAATTTTAGAATACAAGTATACAGGGGATACTAGATACTGGAGCTATGATGGACCGATACAGAAATGAGCCTACCTATTAGGCAGAACTCAGCACTTTCCCACTTACGCCTGTCCTGTCCCCTGATAACAAACAAACAAAACCCACCATTTTTTTGAACAAAATGGAAACCTCCGAGAATCGAACAAAAAAAAGCTCGGCACAATGGTGCCGAGTCTTCTGCCTATTAGGCAGGCTACTCGGCATTTTCCTTCCCATTTTACACCCGTTTTTGAACAAAACAAACAAAATGGAAACCCACCATTTTGGAACAAACAAACAAAACCCACCATTTTCGAACAAAACAGAGACCTTCGAGAATCTTCCATCTTCTTCGTCTTTCGCTTGAATATAATCACATCATTTACAAAATATAATAAAAAATGTCCACCTCTTCTACAAAAGTAGTGTGAATCACGGAAATCCGGTGTCCCCATCCCCTGCCACCACCGCACTTTCGCTGAAATCAACCTCCATTCGACTGCAAACACTGACGTGTGCCGGAATGAAGTTCACCTGAATTAATCAACGTAAGCAAATGATTAATCGTTTCGTTTGCGCACTTTTATTTTTTTTGTAAATTTTGCATAATACGGGAAATTAAAAGTTTCAGTGTTTGATTTTGTTATTTTGTTAATGATGCCTACATAATGAAGGCAAGGTATTCGATGAAATGCCTGATAGAGATGTTCCTGAAAAAAAAGACTGTTTCTTTTTTATTTTCTGAATATTCAATGGCATCTAGTTGTAGTAGAATTTCCTAGTTGTAGTTGTAGTTGATTAGAAAAAGGGTGATATACCTTCTCTCATGACTTTGTATTTTCCAATGGTGCCGGATATTAATAAAAATATACTCAAATTTCTGGAAAATTGCTTATTGACAATACATTTTGTGTATACTCTTGCAGTTGTCATTTTTGCTTCGTATCATCCTAGTTTTTGTTGCTTCAATATACTCAGATTCCTCTTTTCTCTTTTAAAATGGGGCGAAAAAGGGCTCGTACCACCACCGAACCTTCCACTGAATCGACCATCATACCTTTCACCGGCGATAAGAGCACCCAAGGTTTGATCAAATACTCTCAAATCAAGAATTGCACTCCCAAACATAATATACTTGCTAAGTTACCGTGTCACCCTTCCCGATACACGGATCAATTAGCTATGAATGAGCTTTGTATCAGTTTGCATGAACAGTTGAATGCTATGGGTTGAAATGAACTTAATTTCATGGATGAACCGAGCTACCAGAGGCTCACATAGGAATTTTTGAGCACCTTTGAGTACAACGATGATAATGTATGATTTAGAATTGCAAACAAACTCTATGTGTTATCAAAGCAAGAGATAGTGAAAATATTTGGTTGGCCCATAAGTGACACGCCGTCCCTACCTAAAGCAGAAGATGATGCATTTTGGCAAGATATTACATGACTACCTAATGCCAAGTTTTCAGGACGCTTGGCTAATGCCACGGATATTGTCGACAGGGGTCTCCGGTATTTCCTTCGTCTCTTGGCATTCACACTTTTTGGGCGAGGAAACAGCGATAAAGTATCCACAACTGAAATGGGTGTGCTGTATTGTTTTCACACGGGAAACCGGCGAACTTGACCAAGATTTTATGTGAGAGATTTGTTCAAGTGTCGAGACAGGATAAGGCCCAAATTCTTATGGGTGGTCTTATTGCACGCATTGCTGAACATATCGAGACATTCAATCGAAATAACCCTGATCTAATTCCAATTGAGGGTCCGATGAGAGTCGATGCACATCAGGTCTGTGATATGCACCTAATGAAGAGGAATCCATCAGGCATCGTTTATCTAAAACAGCCTCATCCTTGGGACCCGAATGATGAGGCGACAGAGTTGGTTACTCACAACCCTCCAATTTAGGATCCACCAACGAGTAGTACAGCAGGCACCTCCACTCCTTTCGACCGTCTTGAATATTAGTTCGCCATTTTCGCACAAAATCAAACAGAGTTGATGAGAAATCAAACTGATATGATGAGGCAATTATCTGAGTACTTCAAGTTTGTGAATTTTCAACCACCGCAGCCTCCTTCCACATGAGCACCACCCTCTTCACTCTCATAATAATATTTATCTAGTTGAATTATTCAAGTTTATGTTTTAGTGCTAGAAAATTGGGAAATTCGATGGATGGACATGTACGTATTTTGTTGAATATATGACATGTTTTATAGTTCCAACAATATTACCGTCTATTTGAATATATTACCGGGTTGGTGACATGTACTCTACCTCCCATATTAGAACTATAGCAATTAACACACAATTAAACATTACACACATATTAAAACATTGCACAAAATTAAACATTACACACAAACTAGGAAATTGTCTCTACTGGTATAAAATATTACACACAATTAACAACTTCGACAACATTTTCGTTAAATGGGATCACACTCCACACCAAATGCCTCATCCTTGCTTTCAGAATTTCTGGATTGATAATCATTGTCAAAGTCGTCACAATCATGTTGTTGCTTCACTTCATTGTCTCTCTCCTTTATGATAATATTCAACAGCTGAATCATACTATTTTCCTCAATATGCTTTCTAGTAGCCTTGGAAAGATAATGATGTGAATCCATCATCGTTATTAACTCTTTTACCTTCTCTCTAAAAATTAAGTACAAGCAAGAATCATCAGATGCCTCAATTTTCTCTTTATAATGATCTGAGTTTTTCAGGGGCTTTTCAATTCTGCTATGCACGAGAGGGCCTCTCAACAGTAAACCAGGAGGAAACAAGCTGCACATTACACTCAAACTAATCACATGTTTCGTTATAAAATAATCATTCATAAATTATACAACAACAAATACCTGTGATGCGGATCAACACGGTTCTTTGCTTTACACACAACAGAAAATTAGTATCATACTGCGCAAATATACAATCATTTTGATGGTCATAGATTACTGTTCCACAAAACTCAATCCCCATCTCTGAGAACACCACATCAGCCAGTAATGTTGTCACCTCTTACCTTAGTTTTATTCTGTAAAAACACGATTGACAATCCTCCGAGTTTTCACAATTTGTCACAGCACAGCAATCAACAACTCCACATAGCTTCGCCCTGTTATTTTATGAACATAACGAAACGTATCAAAAATCTAACACAATGCGAAAGCATTCCCTATTCTCAACTTAGGTTCGGAAATTGAAATGAGATACTTCAAAGACTACTTATATTAATAATTCGATGGTAAACACAAAAAAGGACTAATACGAAAGATGGTATCAATCTTCATAAGAAAAAGACATTTAATAAGAACAGCTTCTTACATTACGAGGGTAAAATGAGGCTGCAGCGGCGTATGGAGACGGAGCTTCTTAAATATATGCGACCACCCCTTCATAAATAAATATGCAACCGAAAAATAAGAAAGGATTAGAGAAAACATAACTTCTACTTACTTCCACTAATCTGCATGGAAAACACTACCAAAAATGGTCCATAAAGACGAACATGATGAAAGCAATTAAATCTTATTAATACAAAACAATACCTCGAAACAAGTAAGCAGGGACTAGAAGCAATTAAACAATCAAAATTGGGCCTAGACAATTTAAGTACTTTAAAATTGATAAAAAAATTCCACAATCATAAGACAAATCGACTTTTCCATAATGAAAAAGTCATCTGCCAGCACATTCATGGAAAATTTAAGAACGGTGAAATATTTTCTCAGAGTCAAGCCCGGAAAAAAGTTAATTTTCATACTGAATCGTTCAAAGACATTGAACACAAACCGAATCGTCGAGTAGGTATAGAAAGGATTAGAGAAAACTTACTTGGGATTGAGAAGTTGAGCGGGGGCTGGAGCTGGAGGACAATAACGGCGAATGGGGGTGAGATGGACGTCTTCTTTGCAATGAGGGAGGGAAATAGGTTTTTTTTTTTTTGATAAATGAATGGGTAAAGAGTTTGAAATTAAGTGTACTAAAAAATTCCAAAATTGGGCGGGAAAATTAAAATTGGGCGAAAATTGGTCCGCACCATGGTGCCGGGCATCCTACATAATTTTACTAACAAAGGTGCACACCTCAGTTACCGTCTATTTGAGAATAATTAAATGAAATTGTTAGGAATTTCATGTTAGATGTTTTGATGATGATAAGATAGGATTTTATGTTAGACCCCAAAAGAATGTAAGTTTGTACTTTCATAGAATATATGTATAAGCGTTTGAAAGTTTATTATTCTGTTAGGCTTGTAATTTTTATCTTTGTAGATTTTAGACTTAGGATTAGATACCGAGTCGCTGATAGAATTGTGGGTGAGTCTATCAAAGATGAAGTTGAAGATTCAAGTGTCTGAAGTCAAGAGAAGATGAAGATTTGTTCCAAGCGTCTGTCAAACGCTAAAGAACTGTTTCAGGATTTGTGACTCAAGCGCTCAGCTGATTTCAAGCGCTCAGCTCATTTCAAGCGCTCAGCTGTCTTAAGCATCCTACTCAAGCGTCCGAGCGTAGGGCTGAAAATCGAACCAAACTACTTGATACTCGGCTCGAGCTCGATCGTTAAAAGCTCGTTTGAACTCGGTTCGTTAACTTATCAAACCAAACTCGAACAACTTTTTGTGTTTGATAAGTTTTGAAGCTCGACTCGAACTCGACTCGATTAGTAAAAAATAACAAAAATATGTACAAAAAAGTCGAATTACTCGAGTTCGACTCGTGTTCGGCTCGATTAAAGCTCGTTTGAGCTCGACTCGATTAATAATCAAACAAACTCAAACACAATATTTGAAGCTCGACTGTATTTCAAACAAGCTTGAACAACATCTCGTTTGATTCAACTCGGCTCGTTTACACCCCTATCCGAGCGACTCAAGCGTCCAAGTGACTCAAGCGTTCAGTTTTCAGATTCACCTGAAGGATAAAACCTAAGTTATCAAGGACTTAAATGCAATCACCAACGGATATTTATTTCCAACGGGAAATAAATTCAAAATGCATTAAATGCTTGATAAATGCATTAAATGTAAACAAGACAGTATGACTTGTAGATAAGCCACCTTTTGATTAGACTGTCAGCTTTTCAGAGTTCAAACCGGCTCATGTCCAATAGGAACAAGCAGATTTTCAGGAATGTCAGAATGACACTATTTGACGCGCTGCTTGAGAGACACACGCCTCATTGTGTCCAACAGCCAAATTCCAAAAATCTCTATAAATAGTACCCTTCAGCATACTCTAGGAAGTGATGTGAAAAAAAAGAAGAAAAAAAAAGAGAGAGAGCTGAGAAATAATTTGAGAGAAAAGCTTGCAAACCTTATAGCCAAAATCCATCAAGCTTCTCAAATATATTCCAAAGACAGTCACCGATATCTCAAACATCTTCATAGAAGAATCCTACACTATTATTGAGATATCCCAAGTTGTTTAAACTTCCCAACATCAAAAAAACCTGTTACAATAAACCCTCAACACCTTTCATCTGAGTGAGAAAGTTTGTTGATTCATAAGCAGTATTTTTGTGTAAAAGAAGCTTGTTGAAGAAGGTCTTTTTTGGAGCTGAAATCTATGTGATCAAGGAGCTCGAGATCGTCTTCCGAGGATAGAAGTGTCTTTTAGTAGAAATCTGTGTGACCAAGGAGCTCAAGCCATCGACATCCATTTGTTCCCTATTTTGTAGAAGTCTCTGTGTGACTCTTCGTGAATCAATTTAGTGGATTGCCTCCAGGTGTTCAAGGAGAAGAAGGACGTAGTTGAGATTACACCACCCAACGAACCTTACAAATATTATGTTATTTACTTTACAGTCAATTTTCATATCATCATATCATTGCATAAATCTGTTAAGTAAACACAATCAATCGCTAAACAATTAAGAAACAGTTTGTGACGCTAAAGCTTTCAAAAGAAGCCTCTAAAAAAATCATTCCGCTGTGCTAACACTGATTAAAGAAGTGAACGCTTAAACCTAATTGGTTATAGTATTCAAATCTTAAAGTCTTAGTTAACTTTCTAAAAACAGTCTTCGTTAGACGCTCAAGTCAAGCGCCTAATTTTTCAAGCGTCCAACGAATTTCAATACGAATCTTTTTGAAGTTGAAAAAGATTTCAGGGTCTATTCAACCCTCCCCCCTTCTAGACCCTTTCGTATGCCACTTGGGACCAACAAGTGGTATCAGAGAGGTTGAAGTTGAAATTTTTAAAATTTTCGAGCGTATCTGCTTATTTAGATCCAATTTTTTTTAAAAAATAGTTGCTTTAAAATCTTTCATGGCATTTTCAAAAGTTCCTAAGTTGACCGAGTCAAATTATGACTCATGGAAGGTCAAAGTTTTTGCTTATCTTTGTTCTTGTGATGATGAAATATGTGATATCATTTCAGGTGGACCGATTCGAATATTCAAAGTCATCACTAGAGCACTTGGAGCGACTCCAGATGGTTATGTTGAGAAACCGAAGCATGAGTGGTCAGTTGATGAGCGTCGAAGAGCAAATTTGGATAATGTTGGACGGAACGCTCTCTATACAGCCATTGGAGACAATGATAACTTATTCAACAAGATCAAGTCGTGCAAAACCACTAAGGAAATTTGGGATAAGTTAGCCACTATATGTAAAGGTTCAGCACTGATGAGAGAAAACAAACTCTCCATAGCCATGCAAAGATTTGAGCATTTTAAGATGTTGCCAAGTGAGACGCTAGATCAATTGGATGCGAGATTTAAGTCGCTTATTACAGAGTTAGCGTCTTTGGATAAAGATTTGACCAATAAGGAAATGGTCAAAAAGATTTTTAGAAGTCTCCCGAGCAAATATTTGATAAAGACTGTAGTAATGAGAGAATCACAAATGTTGGATATTATTACGCCAGAACATGTGTTCTCGGAGCCAAAGGCTTTTGAATTCGAATTAGGTGAAGTCAGCGACACCTCGTCTTCAGTGAATGAGTCCGAAGCCTTAATCGCTACAACCAATAATAAGGGAAAATCAGTCAGTGAGGTGGAAACGACATGATCAAATGAGGATCAGGAAATGGATTTATTGGTCAAGAAATTAAATTTGAGAAATTTCTGAGATATGAAAAGAGAAAATCTTGTTCTTCATTCCAAAGCTAGGTATGATTTAAACGCTTAATCATTATGCATCATATTTTCATTAGACATATAATGTAGGGGGAATCCATGTTATTATATTGTCTAAAAGTGTTTTTTTTTAAATTGTTACAAGATATCAAATTTATGGGGAACCTTAAAATAGTACTTGTACACATGTGTAAGCGTCAATGATCAAAAACTATTTTCATATGCATAGATCATCAACGCTTATAGTTATTTGTGCATGATATGTTAAACGCTCAAACATAAAAAGAATTTGATTTCAAGCGTCAACATAAATTTTACAACAAGTGGTATCATCAAATGATATATGTTAAGCGTTGAATATTCCCTTCAACACTTAATAAAAACAATTTATAAAATCATGCGTAACTTTTTTAAATGTCTTGAGAAGGCAGACATAGTTGGATGTTGATTTACCATAAAGTGGTATCAACGGTGGTGGGAATCGCTAGAGAATTTTTCACTATCCTTCCAGACGTGGATGCGACTGTGGAAATCACTAGAGGATATTGTTTACACGGTCCTTCCAGACGTGGAAGCGATTGTGGACGCTGAGCGGTCGATAGAAAGGGCCAAGTTTTTCCCCACACCAACTGGTTCTCCTCCTCAAGTGTCAGAGTATTGCTTGAACTGCTGTCTTCCCTTGATGATGACAAGAAGGGGGAAGAAGAGAAAGAAAAGCAGTTTAATGGGAAAGAGAAAGAAAAGGCAGGTATTCATCATTTCAGTATAAATCATATACGTTTTCAATTCCTTATATATGAATGAATGATTTATTGCTGAAACATCTTGTTGAAGCTAATCTAGCATTAGCTCACTTATCTAACTTTCAAAACGCTAACTTATATTATTTTGGGCTTTTCTTTAAATTCTTGAACTATAAAAGAGTTATAAGAGTTAAGGTCTTGACATCATCAAAAAGGGGGAAATTGTTAGGAATTTGAAGTTAGACGTTTTGATGATGACAAAATATGATTTTATGTTAGACCCCAAAAGAATGTAAATTTGTACTTTCATAGAATATATGTATAAGCGTTTAAAGGTTTGTTATTTTGTTAGGCTTGTAATTATTATCTTTGTAGATTTTAGACTTAGGATTAGATACCGAGTCGCTTTGTTCTAAGCGTCTGTCAAACGCTAAAGAACTGTTTCAGGATTTGTGACTCAAGCGCTCAACGATTTCAAGCGCTCAGCTGATTTCAAAAGCTCAGCTGTTTCAAGCGCTCAGCTGTCTCAAGCGTCCAGCTTTCAGATTCACCTGAAGGATAAAACCCAAGTTATCAAGGATTTAAATGCAATCACCAACAGACATTTATTTCCAACGGGAAATAAATTCAAAATGCATTAAATGCTTGATAAGTGCATTAAATGTAAACAAGACAGTATGACTTGTGGACAAATCACCTTTTGAGTAGACTGTCAGCTTTTCAGAGTTCAAACCTGCTTCTGTCCAATCGGAACCAGTAAATTTTCAGGAATGTCAGAATGGGATTATTTGAAGCGCTGCGTGAGAGACACGCGCCTGATTGTGTCCAACGGACAAATCCCAAGAATCTCTATAAATAGTACCCTTCAGCATACTCTAGGAAGTGATGTGAAAAAAAAAAAGAAAAAAAAAGCTGAGAAATAATTTGAGAGAAAAGCTTGTAAACCCCATAGCCAAAATCCATCAAGCTTCTCAAATACATTCCAAAGACAGCCACCGATATCTCAATCAACTTCATAGAAGAACCCTACATTATTATTGAGAGATCCCAAGTTGTTTGAACTTCCCAACATCAAACAAACCTGTTACAATAAACCCTCAACACCTTTCATCTGAGTGAGAAAGTTTGTTGATTCACAAGCAGTATTTTTGTGTAAAAGAAGCTTGTTGAAGAAGGTCTTTATTGGAGCTGAAATCTATGTGACCAAGGAGCTCGAGATCGTCTTCCGAGGATAGAAGTGTCTTGTAGCAGAAATCTGTGTGACCAAGGAGCTCAAGCCATCGACATCCATTTGTTCCTTATTTTGTAGAAGTCTCTGTGTGACTCTTCGAGAATCAATTTAGTGGATTGCCTCCAAGTGTTCGAGAAGAAGAAGGACGTAGTTAGGATTACACCACCCAACGAACCTTACAAATATTGTGTTATTTACTTTACAGTCAATTTCCATATCATCATATCATTGCATAAATCTATTAAGTAAACACAATCAATCGCTAAGCAACTAAGAAACAGTTTGTGACGCTAAAGCTTTCAAAAGAAGACTTTAAAAAAATCATTCCGCTGTGCTAACACTGATTAAAGAAGTGAACGCTTAAACCTAATTGGTTATAGTATTCAAATCTTGAAGTCTAAGTTAACTTTTTAAAAATAGTCTTCATTAGATGCTCAAGTCAAGCACCTAATTTTTCAAGCGTCCAACAAATTTCAATATGAATCTTTTTGAAGTCGAAAAAGACTTCAGAGTCTATTCAACCTCCCCCCCCCCCTCTTCTAGACCATTTTGTATGTCACTTGGGACCAACAGAAATGAAGGTAGACACTGAATATGAAGAATTCTTTCGTTTAAACCAATAAACATTCTTCATCCTCAATTCACACCTACTTTTCACTATTATGCCATCGAAAACTTGTTTTGCGGTAACATTTTCAATCATTCTATCAAAACACTTATAAAAAAAATGCAAATATGCCAATAAAATTTAACGAAAAATGTAGTGTGAAACATGAACTACAACGCGAAAGGGAAGAGTGTTGGTTTACTTGAAACAACACTCCTCCCCAATGCGCTGTAGGTATATTTCACAGTACAATCCCCGACAAAAATTATTCTTATAAATTGCATTTCTCCTACATTATAGTAAAGTTTATTTTTTGTAAATTAAAGGCCAAAATTTTATTTTTAGTTTAAATTAATGAGTTGTATGGACGACATAGCTATGGAGCCGATAGCAACGTTTGGCAACTTTACATCCCCCAGAGTAGATGGGAAGGCGAGCCTTCCGCAACTTTACATCCCCCGGAAACATCTGCAATGTGAGTCATAAGTCACCTATAAATGCATCAAAGAATAGGATTAAATGTATGAACAATTTTTTTTTTTTAATCTAATCAAATAAAATAAATTATTTGATGAAAAAGAAAAACTCCATTTTCTTATCTCTATAATAGTTTGATGAAACAGACAACCCTCATCTAATAATATCTTTCTCTGAGGCAACCCACATACTTTTTTGTTATGGGAACGTGAAGGGATGGGGTTTTACAGTAAAGTGGTTGGGGTCTTATAGACAAAAATGAAATCATTTGTGAGATTTGCAATATCTTTATGATAGATATCTGTAACCCATTAAACCACTCATATGTGTTTTTATTTTTTATTTTCTTACCATAGGCCCTTACAATATCTATTCTTGCCTATAGGCCCTTACAATCTCCATTCTTATCTTTTTTTCTTTTTATTTTCTTACCATAAATCCGTAATTTATGGTATACATATACATGTGTATATATGTGGTTGAAATGAGCTTAATTGGTTTAGGGTTTAGGGTTTAGAATAAAAAATGAATATATTATTATTATCCATCATAATGAACTATGTGAGATGGTTTTATATTGAAGATTACTTCAATAGTTATAGTTCATCACAATCCATAAATTCAAATTATTAAATCACTAATGTAGCAATACTCTTTAGATAAGTATTTTGTATATGTACACAATGAAACTGATATATATTTTGGGGAACACAAATGTCAATCATAATATACCATATTTTAATTATCCATCATAATGAACTATGTTAGATGGTTTCATATTAACCATTACTTTGGGAAACACAATATGGAATTATTACAATATGCCCGGAATTTTATGTCTATTTTTTTTCCATTATATAACAAAATCGAGTCAATTTTTTTTTTTATGTTATTGTCATATTATTTAGTGAAGAATTCCTTAGAATTTTCATTGTTTTATTGATTTAATTATGGGCTTATTACTAATTGGGCTATAGCACAAACCATTAGTTATTGTTGTTGGCCCAAACTTGAAAAAAGCTTATTACTACGGACTGCTATAACATTTTTGGGGGCTACAATTTTTCAATTAATTATTGGGCTAATTATTTGTGGCCCAAAACAAATTGGCCATTTACTCGGCACAATAGTGCCGAGTTTTTAGCACCATGGTACCGAGTTTGAAGTCTTAAATATTAAACAAAGAAAATACCCAAACCATCAACACCTCCAATAATTTCATCCCGGTACGAATGCTTTTAGATATGTGAAATGCACTTTTAATTTTAAGGAGAAATTTGTATGTATATATATTACAATACTGAGCTACTCATGTCTCTAGAGAAAGAATCATCACACAAAAAATACACAATACAAAACAATGTTTAGAAGGTTGATAGATCTTTCACACGTTTTTTGTGGTTTTTCCCTTTCTCTCTACTAGATTGATATCGTCGTTTCCGAATCGCTCCACGCTTTTCTACGCAAGGAGGAGCTTTAACAACATTTGTCTCTATTTCAGTGGGGATGATCCACTCATACGACTCACTAGGGACGGGGTATATAGTTCTAACATAAGCCAAAACCCACGTTTGTTTCAAATAATACTTATAGATTAGTTTAAGAAGGCCATCATCATCCCCTAAACCATTAAATGCTACAATCGCGTGCACGCACGGGATATGGTCAATGTCAAAAACTCTGCAACAACATTTTTTCGCTTGCAAGTCAACAAAGAATGTTTCAGTACCACACTCAACAATGTACTCACCTGCGCACTTATTTAAGACGCGTGTTTTAAAGTAAATGGATTGTCTCTTTCTTGCATGCATCATTCTCTCCACTTTAGGAGTGAGGTTTTGTGACAAAGACCCGACTGGAGCTTCACTATGGTGCTTGTTGAACCACGTAATTATTAACTTCACAATCTCATCCAACAAAAGAATTAACGGATATGATCCCGCAGTAGTCAAGGCGTCATTAATAGACTCCACTCCGTTTGTTGTCATAATATTGTATCGTGAACCATTAGAGTAACAACGCGCCCAATGCTCTTTTACAGCAAGTGTGTCGTTAAGATACTCATGGTACTTAAGATTTTAAACAGGCTATTTTCTTGCGAGGTCACTAAAGAGTCTTTCGAATTCCGGCACAGTATATGACGCAGCATAAACAATAAACTTCGTCACAATGTGGTCCTTTGCCTGCTTCTTTTGCTTAGTGCCCCTACCGGTAGAAACATAGTTCTTAAGATTTTGGGATATATGATAGGTACAGTATCCATGGGAAGACCTTGGGTAAACTATCTGAACGGCATTTTTAATAGATGCGTGTCTATCAAAAATGATGACCAAATCGTCAGAATCGGGTATGAGATCCTGAAGTTTCTCCAAGAACCAAATCCAATTTTCATCGCATTCTTTACTAACCACGCCAAACGCAAGTGGATACTGATGTTTATTGTCATCTTATGCAGTACAAACAAGTAATACTCCATTATACTTGGTCTTCAAATGTGTGCCGTCAATAACAAGTACTTTCCTCATGGACGCAAAACCTTTAATGCAGGCTCTCAACACAAAGAACAATGACTGGAAAATGTTATTCGCATCTTTACACAAATGAGTAACCGTGCCCTCATTCACCTTCTCCCACATATACAAATATCTCGGAAGAATCCCATAACTAAGCCTAGGATCACCCCTAATAGAACTTCTAGCAGTGTTTCTAACATGCCTAGCTTTGTAGTAAGAAACATCAATGCCCCCCTTATTCATCATTTCCCCTATTACCTTTGGAGGTGGTGAACATAACTGACATGGGAAAGTATTTAACAAAAGTCTAGCAACCGTTCCTGAAGAGCATCTTTCATGGCGCTTTAACGAGAAAAATGGGGACCTTCCAGTAATTGCCGCACGAATACTCCGCTTGCAATCAGTGAATTTACACTTATATGACAAGGCTTTTTTATTCGACTTAGTTAATATAACATTGAAACATAACTTCAGCGCAGAATTGTTAACCAAGTCTTTCACCTCTTGCTTGCTGGCGAATTCCTGACCAATCACAAGATCTAGACCGTCATCATAGCTGAAGGTTGCAAGACTCTTTTTGGCAATAGCTTCATCTACGAAATCTGACCGGTGGAAGGGAGCAGAGTGAACTTTGTAGGAACATGGGGCGGAAAAAAAAGTGGTTGCATCAGGCCTTGAGTTCACATTTTCAAAAGAGTTGGTTGCATCAGGCTTTGAGTTTAGAGTTTTCACATAGGGAGAAGGACTAGAAAGTGAATTGGGGCGGGGTTTACAAGGAGTGGTTGCATCGGGCATTGAGTTCAAATTTTCCACAGAATGATAAGGAGTTGAAAGTGGATTGGATTTAGAAGGAGTGGGTGCAAAGGCTTTCGATATGGGCGGGAAGGTGGGCTTGTCTAAAACAACACCAGACCAACCAGGGGCAGATGAATAATCATTCTCTATCTCCTTTTCAAAACAATACTTCTCATTCTCCATCTCAATCTCAATCTCATTTTCAAACTTTTTTTCCTTCGGCGTCCTTCATTAAAAGCTCGATATGCAGAATGCTTCGTCTTTTCGTCATTGGACATGAGTCCATCAAATAATGCTTTACGTCATTATCGGTCACGATGTCTACCGGATTACCAAAGTTACAAGAGGATGGAATATAATTCACTTTAATTTCATGATTTTTCCATTGAAAAGGAGCAAATTCAAACATGAGATGGAAAAATTCGGAACGTGTCATCGACTTTGGATGAACTCCAGTTAGCACAAAACTTAGCACTTCATAATTATTCCTTTACAACCATCCACATTGTCGTGCTCCAGAGTCTCCCACTTTCACATTCCACTCACCATCGTATTAATAGTATATCAAAAAATAAGACATTTTCCAAAAGAAATAAAGAAACACAGTTATTACAAAATACAATAAGTAACGAATAACACCAAAATGGTAGTAATTTATGTTATATCGTACACATAATACACCATTATTTTTTTTTCTTTTTTCAAGTCAACCATTATCTCAAATTGAACGAAATCGTTATCAAAAATTGAAGCCATAAATCAAATATACTTAAAGCGGTAGATCAAATAGATCAAATACAAAATCAAACAAACACTCAAACTTTAAATTTCATGAGAGAATCTCCATCGGACATTTCGTCGAATACCTTGCCTTCATTCATTATGTAGGCATCTCCATCAATTTTTCAACACACAAGTGACAAGCCAATTAATGTTACAATCACTAAACCACATGCTAAGAGCCTAAAAACACCCTTTTAAATACAAATTAATGAGAGAATCTCTATCAGACATTTCGTCGAATACCTTGCCTTCATTATGTAGGCATCTCCATCTCTAAAAAAATCAAACACTCAAACTTTTAATCAAACAACAAATTGTTAATAACATTATATACATACAAACTTACCTCTACGCCGGTGGCCGTTGGGATACTAAGCAGCCCGAATTGGAGACTAACGACGGGAAATGGGAATGTTGGGTTAATGAGATGAATTGCAAGGTCAAGTTTACTTTGGGTATTGAATAAATGTTGAGTTTCTTTTTATTATTATTAGTGTAAATAAAAGTAAGGGTAAATTAGGTATATCAACTTTAATAAATGGGAGAGGTCTATGAGGGAGGCCTATTTTCCATATGAAGCCCATGCCCCCATGATTTTGTGCAAATTAAGCCTATTTACCCAAAAAAAAAAAAAAACCCAAAAGGGGTGTATAAATTTGTGTTGAAAAGTCTAAAAATTGATACCATATTTATAGAGCTCATACCATAACCTAATCCTAATAGGCCTTGTCTTTTGGACATGCTAAAATCCAATCCGAGTAAGTTAGGACTAGAAAATCTAATCTATATAAGACTAGGACTTGAAGACATAATATAACAATCTTCACTCTTGATTTTAGTCCAAGTACCAAAATACCTCAACAAAACGAAATAATAATTAACTCTCCATCTTTACCAAAAACCCCATAAAAGGCAATAAAAAAAGTGACAAATCCTAACCAAGTCCAAGCAATGCTTGGACATGTGCACCACCTTTTGCCATCATGCCTGAGGGGTTATCTACATAACCAATTACTCCACCTTGAAAAGAACTCCCGAAACTATCAAACATAGAGGATGTAAGAATAGGAACTCCACCTGAAACTATAGTACCCTGTATAATGTATACATTGTTGCCAATTTTATGTCATTTCATAACTAAAACAGACCCTTTGGAAACCATTAAAATTCCTTTTGAACCAGTATACTTATATCCAAAAGTGTCAAGAGTACCCATGGATATAAGATTCTTCTTCAAATTTGGAATGTGTCTCACGTCTGATAAGTCCCTAACGACGCCATCATGCATTTTAATTCTTGTTGTCCCTTTTCCATCAACTCGGTAGACTGCATCATTTCCCATGAGAATAATCCACCAAGAAGTTTGTAAGCAAGAACCAATCCCTCTTATAAGGACACATATGAAACAATAGGCAGAATCTATATCCCAAAATTGACCATGAGATCACCTCTATCACTTTCTTCTTCAACAACACTGGACTGAGCAATCTTATTTGTCTTTTCCCATTCCTGTTTCCTTTTGAGCTTCCAACAATCGGCTATCACATGGCCCGTCTCCTACAGTAGAGACAATAAGGATCGTCTATTTTTGTCGCTCCTGCCTTTTCCTTCTGTTTGCTCCTAATGATGAGTCCCTCAGCCTGATTTTCGAAGATATTTTATGTGATTTCGCCATCAATAAAGTATTTACTCAACAAGGCTTCTTGAACGCATTTCAACATAGTGGTATCTACCATACAAAATCGTATCTCAAAATTCGGAATAAAAGGAGGTAATGAACATAACAATAATTGCGCCAAATCCTCACATCATACTTCACATCAAGATTTTTCAAATCTATAATTATTGTCTTAAAATTATTGATGTGAGTATGAATAGATATATCTCATTTAATTTACAAGAATACAACTGTTGTTTCATCAGTAATTTGTTGGTCAGATTCTTTTCAAACAGATCTCTTCCAACTTACTCCATAGGCTCACATCATCATCTTCTTTAAGAATATCCTGTAGTATCTCGTTCGAAAGGTGCAAATGAATTTGCGAAACAGCTTTCCTAATGATCTTGTCCTTCTTATCACCAGATAATTCTATAGGCATCATCCTTTCTTTTTCCCAGTAGGTAATCCTCCAGATCCATCTGCATCAACGTCGCCATCATCCTCGCCTTCTACAAGGGAAAACGAGTTTTTCAATCAAGCTTCTCAATTTCATATTTTATTGATGTCATCCCAGAGATAATTGTGCAGCGGGAATACGATGGCTCTTGATACCAATTTGCTATGATAAAGCACGAAATTGAGAGCATAAATTAAGAAAATATGCACAAGAATTTACGTGGAAACCTAAATCGGGAAAAAAATCATGGGAGAATAGGAGAAATTTTTATTATATTTGAAAAAGGTACAAAACGGTTGTATAAAGTTGTGTTGAAAAGTCTAGATAATGATCTCATATTAATTTATAGGGCTCATATCATAACACTACTACAAAAATGGTCTATTACAGCGCACCTATTACAGCGGTTTTTTGAAAACCGCTGAACGGAGGAACCTTTTACAGCGGTTCTTATGTGAACCGCTGTAATAGTAAAAAAAAAATTTTAATTTTTTTTTTTTTTTTTTGAAAATATACCTATTACAGCGGTTCTTTTCAGAACCGCTGTAATAGGTCGGATGCTATTACCGCGGTTCTGAAAAGAACCGCTGTAATAGGTATATTTTCAAAAAAAAAAAAAAAAATTTAAAAAAATTCCCCCCAAATTTTCCCGCCCAAAATTTTTCGGAGTAAAAAAAAAAACTTTTTAGCCCAGTTATACTTTTTAGCCCAGTTATAGTGGTTCGGTTCCGAACCGCTATAAAAAGTTTTTTTTTTTACTCCGAAAAATTTTGGGCGGGAAAATTGGGGGGGAATTTTTTTTTAAATTTTTTGACCTGTTACAGCGGTTCGGTAGAGAACCGCTGTAACAGGGAATCCGTTACAGCGGTTCAATAGCGAACCGCTGTAACAGGTCAAAAAATTTAAAAAAAAATTCCCCCCCAATTTTCCCGCCCAAAATTTTTCGGACCTAAAAAAATAAAATCAAAGACCTATTACAGCGGTTCTTTGAAGAACCGCTGTAATAGGTCAAAATATTTAAAAAAAATTCCCCCCCATTTTTCCCGCCCAAAACTTTCCGGACCTATTACAGCGGTTATTCAAAGAACCGCTATAATAGGCTTTGACCGAAAATAAAAATCCTCTTTATATCTCTCACTCCTCTTTCTCTTCTTCATTTAAAATTTAAAATTTCATCTTCTTCATTTCCTCTTTATCTCTCACTCCACTCTCTCTCTCTCTCCTCTCTCCCTCCTCTCTCCCTCCTCTCTCTTTCTCTCTCACTAACGTCGTCGACACTACCACCTCCATCAACGCCGCCGACACCACCTATATATATGGGTGTATGTATATTTGTGTATGTGTGAGTATATTTATTTTGTGTATATGTGGGTGTATATGTATATTTGTGTATGTGTATGTATATTTGTGTATTTACGAAAATATTTTTCGTTTATAATTTGACCGTGTCGGAATGATACGAAATTCGCACGGTCATAGCGAAACGGCATTCCGAACGAAACGCAAGTCTTTGTCTTGCGCTCTCGTGATTTTAGCCATTCGAGATCGTTTAAGGCCTCAAATACGCGTGTTATTACAAAAATACGTATTTTTATAATAAAATGCGTATTTGAGGCCTTAAACGATCTCGGATGGCTAAAATCAAGAGATCGCAAGATTTTGTCTTGCGTTTTGTTCGGAATGCCGTTTCGCTATGACCGTGCGAATTTCGTGTCATTCCAACACGGTCAAAAATTTTTTTTTTTTTTAATTTCAGGGCACTATTACAGCGGTTTTGGAAACAACCGCTGTAATAGGCTACACTATTACAGCGGTTTTTTCCTAAACCTCTGTAATAGGCCCCTTAAATTTTTTTTTTTTTTTATAGCGGTTATTTGTATAACCGCTGTAATAGGGTATACCTATTACAGCGGTTATAAAAATAACCGCTGTAATAGGTATCTATTACAGCGGTTTTTAACCGCTGTAATTGGCCTGAACCAATTACAGCGGTAATTGGCAAAAAAAAACCGATGTAACAGGCCTTTTCTGTACTAGTGTAACCTAATCTTAATAGGCTTAGTCTTCTGGGCATACTAAAATTCTAATCCGAATAAATTAAGATTAAAAAATTTAATCCAAATAAAACTAGAACTTTAAGACATAATATAACATATTATAATGTTCAGGGACCCTAAAGTGCTAAACCCCTGTAAGAATCATCCAGAAAGGTTGATATTCACAAGGAATTTAATAGGTATAAAAGGATTTAATAAAAGATATTCTTTAGGATAAATATGTTTAGTCATTTTTATCTTAGGGTTTTGAGTTTGTTTTCTTGCTTATCTTAGTTTTTGCCTGCACTACTTTAATATTGTAGAATGTGTATATAAAAATGAGCCAAGTTCTCGTTATTCACAACTTTTAGTGATTCTTGAATGTTTCTCTAGTTCACTTCGTGGCGGATCCAGAAATTGAGCTCAGTGGGGGCACTAGGAATTTTACTGAGGGGGTGATGGGGGCTTGCCCCCCGCGGTACGGTGCGCTATATTTATGGGGGGAAATATAATAACTAATTAGGTTCAATTACAACTTTTGACATAATTTATACTTTTATACCTCTTTTGTTATAGCCAGAATTTTGGGTTTTGGGGGGCGGGGGGTGAACTCAAAGTAAAGAGAGAAAACGTGATATTTTTCGATCTTGAGGAGGGGCGAAATTCAAATATAAAAAATTTTGTAAGGTAAAAAAATAATTTTTCAAAATTAAGGGGGGGCATTTAATACTTTCAAAATTGAGGGGGGCACTTAATAATTTGAGGGGGGCATTAATGTAATTTACAATTAAAAATTAAAAAATATGTATATATTATATATAAAAAAAAATATTTCATGGGGGCACTGCCCCCCCCCCCCCCCTACCTGCATCCGCCCCTGAGTTCACTTATTAATTATTTTGGTCTCGTTGTTTTATTTCCATTTGTTCTACGTACGTCGCTATAGTAGAGCAAAATGGAAGGTTTCCATATGAAAAGTAGCATAATCAATGATTTATTTGTGTGAACTTAAGCTATGAAATATTTATACACTCCAAAGTTTCCAACTAAGAACATTGTTTCATTGTAGCTTATGTTCACCCAATTTTAAACAAGTGCCCCTATCAAATTGACGTAAATACATACATATATATCCAAAAAAAAAATATTCTGCTTACCTCAAGAAATGCAAAATATTCTGTCTTTAATGCAATAAATGGACATTTTTTGTCACTGAGGTATGAAATTTGGTGTACCCGTTGAGTCATATTGAATGTAGTGGTTGCAAATAAGTTTAGTACACTAAAACACCCGTACAGGTACAGTGCGAGGAAATGCCATGGCCTGAATATTCTTTGTTTGCTTCTTTTTCACTAATTAATTGGGTAAAATTTAGGACAAAATACACTTTGTACCCATGAACTATTCACTTTATCTTATTTGGGTCCCTTAACTATAAAACATATCAAAAAGGTCCTTGTCCTCTTTTTTCTATTATCAACTCCATTGACCAACTTTTTAAAAGACTATAATAACCCTCTTTAATATGATGTTGTTGAAGCTGTCAATCACAGTTAAGACTTAACCATTTAAAAATATATTTTTAGTTAGTTGATTAATTTAAGAATTTTTCTAGTATATTTATTTATATAAACTATCACTTCAGAAAAATATTTAATGATTTTCATTTTTAGGCTATAAAACTTTTGAACTAATTATAGTTACTAATTAGAGATAATTAAAGAAGTAAACAAACTAATAGTAGTTCGTAAATCGATATTACGAACGTAAAAATATTTTCAGTTTGGCATTTATTTTTGAATAACTAGTACAAGATATTTTTAAAAATAAAATTATTTAGTGCACATGTTAAATGTTATAAACATCGCATGCAATTATGATTATTAAAGTTAAGAATATTATCAGCATGAAATAGTAATTGAAGTTGTGTCCTCATAACGACCTTTATATTTAAATATAAAATTAAATTTTTCTAAACTGATTGGATAAATTTTTTGAGTTTGATCCTTAATAACACAATAAGGTTATTGCCTATTGGATATATCTCTAGCACATGACAACTAAATAGATAATATTATTTGAAAATATCAATGTAGTACAAGTTAATTATTAATACAATTATAATTTAAATAGTTATTGTGATTCACTTAGGTTATAACAGATTATGTGAAAACATAAATATTTACCACTTCATTACCAACAAAAATAATATATTATGAACTGTAGAACATATAAATAGTAATTAGAAATATTGTATATAATATTCAATAAATATTCTGGTAGTAGTGTAAAAATTTAATAACATCTCCTAAGTAAGTATATTAAAGAAGACATAAACAAACTCCATCTATATGTTAAGGGCAAAAAAGTAAATTTATATTAAACCTTCACATCCTCAACATTTCAAATGTTTGAGTAGTAAAGTAAAGGACCTCTTCGATACATTTTATATTTCAAGGACCTAAATGGGACAAAATGAATAGTTCACGGGTACAAAGTGTATTTTGCCCTAAAATTTGTTTTGGTACCCATGTTTAGCTAGTAATGTCATATTGGTACCTAAGTGTTCACAAATGACTCAATTGGTACCCAACTTCTACCAGAATTGTCAAATTAGTATCTCATGGATGATTTCCATCCATTTCTCCATTATATTGCTCTTTAAAGACTATTATACCACTATTATTCTGAAAATATCAAAGTATATATTGTAAATTAGAAGTTCCTTATATTTTCTGATTATATGTTTTAAATTTATTGAATATGGCTTATTATTTTTCCGAAATATTTATTTTATGATTTTTATATGATAATTTTATTCTAAAGTGAATATTTATATTTTAAGTTAGCAATTAATTTTAATTTTAATTTAATGTAGAAAAGAAAACATTATACACTTGTTATTTTGAATTTGTATGACAACAATATATCGGTATATATTTAAATAAATAGTTATTTTATACATGTATATATAAATGATTTTTGTTCTAAAAGTATAAGAAAATTATATATTTTATCTAAGACTATATACATTATATATATATATATGTTTAAATATTTTAGAATTAAAATTAATTTGAGGTGGACTGTATGATTTCTTTTTCTGAAAAGCATGATATGATATTATATCAGCAAAATAATATCGTAAACAAGAGCAACAACAGCTAATTAACAGGGTAAATTAAGAACAAAGCACTAAACATTATGTCTAAAAAGATAAACTAAACATAACAAAATGATAAAACAGGAGTTTGATACCATGAACTAATGAGACTATCTCGAAAAAATTCTTGGTTCGCTAAATGATTTTCTTTGTCAATCTTGTGAAATTTCTAGAAATCTACTAATTTAAATATCTTAAACTTTTAGAAATCTACTCAGTTATATATACATGTATAATAACCATTTAATTAAACGTATAACAATTTATTATTATCATATAAGTTCATAATAACAAGGTATAATATTTTCTTTCCTACATTAAATTAAAGTTAAAGTTATTTGCTAACTTAAATGCAAAATCACCACGTTAGAATAAAATTGTCATATAAAAATCATAAACTACATACTTCGGGAAACATCAAGTCATATTCAATAAATATTAAAATTAGAAAACATAAATGCAAGTTCTAATTTACAATACATACTTTTATATTTTCATAATAATGGCTAGGGGTATAATAGTCTTTAAGAAAGATATAATGGAAAAATAGATGAAAATCATCTTTGAGTTACCAATTTGACAATTATCGTAGAAGTTGGGTACCAATTGAGTGGTGAAACTCGGGTACCAAAATAATTTTTGCTTCTAACTAATATTAGTATTTAGGATTAAATACATTCGACATTGTGAAATGCATGCCTTCTTATCTACTGGCCTACTTGTGGAAAAATTAACAAAAAACCTCCTTAAGCAATTTTAAATTATACACACCGCTTTCCTTAACAATTTTTGGCTGTGAAATTTTTTGTAAAGGCGAAAAATACCCTTATATATTACTAATATTTACATAAATATACATTTGATTTTATTTTACATTTATTAATTATTTTATATTTAACTTTTATCTCCTTTTTCTTCTTCACCAACTTCATCTTCTTCCCACAAAACTAACCCTAATACACAATTCCTCTGTCATCCAAAATAAACCCCTAAGCTCTCTTCCCCATCCAAATTCAGACCCCAAACATGCCATTGTCACTAATCAAGCAACAGGGAAGGTGAGCAAGGGTCGTGGGCATCAGCGGAGGTTTGCAGAGGGGGTGACAATGGGCTTAGGGTGAATTTGTGGACACGTTTGCAGAGGGGCGGTCGTGAGCGTGAGATTTTCAGGCGGAGGTGAGCTGAGGCTGTTACGGTTTGTTGGCAAAGTGGTGACGATTTGTGGACTTGTTTGAAGAGGAGTAGCGGTGGGCTGAGGTTGCTGGGGTTTGCAGGAGGAGGTGGGGTGGTGCAGACCAACAATTTGGGCTTGGGGGTAGTGGTGTTGGAATATGCAGGCAGAGGTGGGGTGGCGGGACGGAGGCTGCCGGTGGTGGTTGGCGGCTACCGAAGAAGTGGTGGTGGTTAGTGTTTATATATATATTTGATCTTGCCCAAATTTGGGGGATATGAACTTAACCAGTCAGAGAGGACTCGAATCGTAATACGAGTATGGTGAGAGGGATTATAGACTGCACTTGGTTATGACTGAGCGACCTATGTACCTAGTTAAGGATCAAGTCTATCTTGGTTTAACAAAGTAATATGATGCCAGGTCCGTTACTCGGTTATACGATTCTAACTGCTAAATTTATATGTAAGGGAACGTACTTCTAAGTCTATAGACTCATCGTTATGAATGTACGAGGTTAAAGCTAGAGAGAATATTCTTCAGATTCCAACCCCCAATAAATGAAATGAAGTAGTATTTATAGCATATACACCCTGTACGGATGTGTGATTGACAATAGAGTTCATAAGATAATGACACGTAGGTATATTAGGTGCCAGGTGTTCCGGGTCTTAGGGTCGGGTATAATCCACGAACGACCCGTTACTGTTACTTAGTGCGGATTCTATTCGAATCAAGGGCCCAAAGAGGATCTTGGGCCCTGAATCCCCATATTACGATTATTGGGCTTGTATACCATATTTTGGTATATCATTAAGTTCCGCACTTCATCAGAGGTGACGTATAACAAGTCAATTTTAATTCTGAGGAAGTAATAAGATTATTACGAGCACGAGTTCTCAGTTTATTAAATTGCATTATAACCTATTGAAACGTATTAAGGGATGTGTTACACGTGCGCCGCCAATGTAATTATTGTGGCATTCCAAAATGGCACATGTATCTGACACGTCTTTTCAATAAATTCATTGTACCATTTCAAAACGACATGCCCATTACTAATCATTAACACGTGACAGTTACCTTATTGGAGTCTGTACCATCGCATCCCTTTTTGCTATCCAATTAAAATTTTACTTTTTTGATCTGAACCGTTGCCACGCGCCTATATATATCTATGACATAATTTTCATTTTTCACTTTCCATTTCACTATTCTAGAGCTTTGAAATAAGACAGAGATTTTGCGTGGAGATCAATAGTTTATTCATATTCCTGGGAAGATCCTCTCCACAGTTCGTGAGTCGTTCCACAAGTACACTACTTCATAGGTATGCGACTCATCTTTTAACTTCTTTTAAAACATTTTTATGCTCAATGGCTCGTACACGATCCCAGGCTTTCGTCAATAATAATGAAATAGTAGACTCTTCAGATAGCTCTGACATTGGGCCCGTATGGACAGATGATCTTAAACGTTTGATATCACACACCTAGGGATGGCAATGGGACCGGGTCTAACGAGTACCCGTCCCTAATGGGACGGAAATGAGTCCAAAAAAATGGGTCCGGGTCCGGGACGGGAAATGAGTCCAGTCGATTTCCAAATAATTTCCAAATAATTTAACTTGGCCCCTTGCATCAATTTGCTAACATAAAAGACAAGGTGATGATCTCCAGCAACTTCTCTAACGAGTACCGTACTCAAAGCTACCAAGAATACTAATAAGTATAGTAGTAGTGGTTCTCTTGATATTATCTTTGTCAGTAGCGGTGGTGATGTTAAGCAGACTTTCAACTCCTGAAAAGCCTTTCCACACTCTTTTGTCCATACAAAGTGCTTAACATTTCTTAAAAGTTTGAAAAAGTGTAAGCCCTTATCAGCGGATGGTGAAATGAAATGATTCAAACTAATTATTCTCCCTGTTAGCTTCTGTACATCTTTTACATTCGTTGGGGATTTCATACTTAAGATTACCTCAAATTTTTCTAGATTAGCTAGGATTCCACATCCGGTCACCATGTAGCCCAAAAATTTTCCCCCGCGTACACCGAATGTGCACTTGTGTGGATTTAACTTCATGCCATATTGCTTTATAATCATAAACGACTTCTTTAGGTGGGCTAGGTGGTCCTCCTTGTTTATACTTTTTACTAACATGTCGTCTACGTATACTTCCACGGTTTTTCCAATTTCTTCCTCAAACATCATGTTTACGAGTCTTTGGTACGTTGCTCTTGAATTTCTCAAACCAAAATGCATCACATTGTAATAATAGACTCCTCGTGCAGTAACGAATGCAGTCTTGTCCCTGTCTTCCTCAGCCATCATTATTTGATTAAAGCCCTGATAAGCATCCATCATACTTAATAATGCACAACCTGTGGTAGAGTCTACCAATAAGTCTATACGAGACAAGGGATAAGGGTCACGAGGACAAACTTTATTTAAATCAGTGAAATCAGTACACATTCTCCATTTGTCCCCTGCTTTGGGTATAAGGACTACATTAGCGAGCCAATCGGTAAATTGGATCTCATTTACATAACCTACTTCTAGGAGTTTCTTGACTTCATCTTCAATGATCGCGTCTCTGCCCAGGCCAAAGTTCTTTCATTTTTGCCTGATGGGCTTCGCATCTGGGTCGACAATTAAATGGTGTTCTAGGGCAGAAGGATCTATTCCTTGAAAATCAACAGCTTTCCACGCGAACATATTCATCAAAAATTTATCATATTTATCTCCGTCTCCGAATCCATTTCTCCTCCAATTTGAGTTATTTTCTCAGAGTTGCCCTGGAATAACTCAATAGTTTTGTGTACCATAGGTTCAACTCGTGTGTTTGTTTGTTTCTGTTTTTTATCCAAATTTTCCATCAGGGTCTTCGCCTCTTCATCCAGTACATCCACCCTGCTTGCCCTTCTTGGAAGAGTTTACTTTGAGTGAGGTCGTATAGCATTGACGAGCCTTTAGTTGGTTTTCACGCACTTCTCCGATCCCATTGTTTGTTTTAAATTTCATCTTTAGGTGTGGAGTGAAGACTATGGCTCCAAACAAATTCAACATCGGGCGACCCACAATCATATTGTAGTCAAACAGAGCATCCACAACTAAAAAATAACTCGACTCGTCTTTGTTTTCGAGCTGAATCCTAATGAGACATCTAGGTCAATTGATTCCTTTGGCATGATTTACGATCCAATGAAACCAACGAGTGGGGCGTTCACAGGTCGTAGTCATGTGCCGCTGAGTTCCATCTTCTTCAACACGTCCCAGAATATGAAATCCACCAAGCTTTGAGTATCCACCAAGACTTTGTGCACCAAAAAATTAGCCACATCCATCGAAATTACCATGGGGTTATGAGGACCAGTCATCCCATCACAGTCATTGTCATCAAAATTGATTGCCTCGTTCTTTGAAGGCGTTCTTCCTGTAAACGAGAGCACACACTTGTTCACCTCGGAAATGACTCTCTCTTGCATATCTCTTTCTAGCATTTGAAGAATCCCTGTCAGTCGGTCCCCCTTCTATCATGTGAATTTCACGTCGATTGCTTCCATTATTTTGGGCCATCATTACGGCGATAATTGTTTCTGTTTTGCTCATTGCCTCTGGGGTGATCATTGTCACGACGATAATTATCATTTTCATGATATTCATTTCTAAGTCACTCGTTATTACGACTCTGACGTTCCCTTACATTCTGTCGTTCACTGGATCGACTGCATGAGCATCTTACCTCTGTTTTGCGGTTGGCCCCGGGGGCTCTTATTTCCACCAGAGTGCAATCTATAAAATTGTTGAGTATAACTGATTAGATTAGTCATTCTATTTCATCTTTCAATTGCAAGCATTCTTCCGTGTCATGCCCATGATTTTTATGAAATTCACAATATTTGAGCATATTCTTTCTCAGACCACTTTTTAATAGTTTAGGTTTTTGAATCTGATTGGTCCATAATGCAGCAACCCGGATTCTGGTACGAGTCGAGTTTAGAGGTGTTTAACTTTCAAATTTTGGTAATTGACGGGGTCAGTCACGGTCTCTACGGGACCCCGACCCCTCATATCGTTCAACAGCAAACTTTTCTTTTCGATCTCTTAGATCGTCCACGGGGTTTGAGTTCTCCGAGTCTTTCAACTCGTTCATCTTTTTTTCATTAATATATTCTCCCACCAACTGCATCAATTCCTCATGGGATCGTAGAGGGTGACAAGACAAAGCGTCATTAAAATTGCCTTTTTCTAAATCTCTCATTAAGAAACTCAACATTAGTTCATTATTCAGTTTAGGAAGGTCCATGGCTTCTTGATTGAAGCGGTGTATAAATTCTCGCAACGACTCAGTTGAGCCTTGCTGCAATCCCATTATTACAAAAATAAATTTTTTAGTCTTTTTGTATTTGCAAAGTGGGTTTTGAATTTCTGTTTGAGTTGAGTATACGACCCCATGGTAACTGGTGCAAGACTTATAAACCAGTTCTGTGCCCGACCCACTAGTGCAGTGTTGAAAATTCTGGCATTTATTGCATCAGTTTATCCCTGCAAAGACATCAACAACTCGTAAGAGGTAATACGTGGTCTCGAGTCACCCATCCCATCAAACTTGACAAAGTTCAACATTTTGAAGTGGCTGTTAGGTACTTCACTCATTATCGCCGTCACAAATGGCGAGTTACTTGCCAGTTGCCATTAGTGTGGAAGCTTGCCTCGGTTGTGCTGGATGCATCATCAACTTCGAATTCGTATAACTTTCTGCTCTCGGGTATTCGCCTTCTTCATAGTTCACAGTTGGCAGCATCTCGGGTGGTGACCCAAACATAGAAGCCTTTCCTCTGCCTTTTCCCAGTCCTGCTCGGTTGAGACCGACTACCTCATCGTCTCCTCCCACTTTGTTGCTCCTCATCCTGATCTCCATCTCCGTGAAAAAGTCTCTGCCTGGCAGGGGGATCTGGACGTGCCTCTCCAACATTAGGCATTGTCGGGATATGAGCTAAATACTTTTTCATTTCCTCGTTCTCATACTCCTTCATCCTCCTATGCAACTCCTTCTTCGTAATAGTTAACACCGCACTCGAACCTCCTTCTTCAATGCGCGGGACTCCAACATTCAGGTTTGTGGTCAATTCTTCAATCTGCACCAGGCGAGTTTTCGGGTTTCCAGCCTCCATACCTAATAACAAATCTCGGCAACTCAAAATACAAGTTCCCACAGATGGCGTCGACTAACCTTGCCCAAAGTCGGAAGATACGAACTTAACCAGTCAGAGAGGACTCGAATCGTAATATGAGTATGGTGAGAGGGATTATAGACTGCACTCGGTTATAACTGAGCTACCTACATATCTATTTAGGGATCAAGTCTATCGTAGTTCAATAAAGTAATATGATGCCAGGTTCGTTACTAGGTTATACGATTCTAACTCCCAAATTTATATGTAAGGGAACGTACTTCTAAGTCTGTAGACTCGTCATTATGAATGTACGAGGCTAAAACTAGAGAGAATATTCTTCATATTCCAACCCGCAATAAATGAAGTGAAAGAGTATGTATAGCATATACACTCTAATCAGATGGGTGATTGACAACAAAGTTCATAAGATAATGACACATAGATATATTAGGTGGCAGGCGTTCCATGTCTTAGGGTCGGGTATGATTGACGACCCAACCTGTTACTATTACTTAGAGCGGATTCTGTTCGGATCAAGAGCCCAAAGGAGGATCTTGGGCCCTTATTGGTCATTAGATCCCCATCTTACGATTATCGGGCCTGTATACCATATTTTGGTATATCAATACTATATATTTTTGCATATTGTTTAATAACATATATTATAATTCTAAAACATATTTATATATTATTAACATTTCTTTATAAATTTAAATAATTAAATACTATATATTTATATTAAGATAAGACATTCAATATAAACCATTGATTTCAATCAAGATCTACGGTTGTTATAAATGGAATTTAGTAAAATATAAGTAAATAATGTTGACCGTTGACTTTAAAAGATCAGATCCGGTGGTTGGTAGATCACAAGCGAAATTGCCATTCATTGGCAAAACATTCATTACCAATTGCATAATACTCGAGTGGCACGCCTAGGGAGGTAAATTGCATCTTTATTTTTTTCATAGGGTGATTTCTTGTTTTTTACAGGAAGACGAGTTGATAATAACGACTTTTACAATGATTGTGAATATTTCTCCCTAACATAATAATTGTTGCGGAATTAATTATTTATCAATGAGTACCAACTCTTTTTTCTAACAAGAGTACCAACTTTATTACTAACATGTAATTGGTAAGTTTGTGTAAATGCTAAAGTTTGAAGCAAACCTACCAAAGGGTTGCACCATGGATGACCGGCTAGCGTATTGCATATTTTTACGAGCACATCAAATTTTTTATTCTAAAATAGTATATTATTTTGTATTCCTTAATACCCTTGCATGTCAAGTTTATACAGTTGAACTCATCTTTTACGTGTTTTGAAATATTTTATCGACTTAGCGTGCATACGTGAATCGGGATACAAGGTTTAAGCATAGATTTGCAACAAATCATCCGCATTCCAAACTGATATATGAGTGGAAATGAGTTTGCTAATAACATTAGAAATCTTTGTTTTTGATCTAGTTTTGGGTACGTATATTTTTTAACCCTACATATCTAAATTCAACTAAGTTGAAATCAGCTGTAATGTATCTACACATCTTTACTAGAAATGAGATTTAACATTGATATTCACCAACCATTGTTATAATATTAACCTTACTCGGATCAAGTGTAAAATTAACTGTAGCTAATGGTACGAGAATACCTGAAACATCTTGACAATTTGTATCGTTAACTATCGAAATCCATAAAAGAAATGATATCGACAACACAAAGATGGTCGATAAGATGTCACAATTAACCACCTTATTGGATCAAACAAATGTAACACAACTCATATATGGTGTAGGTAACATCTGAGGTTGTCATGAGTCATTACACCCCTTCCTCATTTTTGGTCCCAACCATGTGAACAAAATATATGCCTTGTTACATTGTGAGGAAAGCTGGGCTAACATGTGAAAATCAATCATTTTCCTCAGTCGCAATTTAATATTGGTTCATACATTTCTTAAGAGTGGTCCATATCTTTTAATCTTTAAACAAATGTAGTTATAAATATTGATGGACTATTTACTTGTGTGGTATATGGAATTTATTCTTGTATATATGGTATATACAATAATTTTACTGGTAATGCTATATCCATTCTTAATTCATTATTTTCTCGTCGTTTTTCTTAGTCTTGGTAAGAAAAGAATGTAATAAGTACAATTGATTAGATTTAGGTCATTAATGTTTACTATAAGAAAGTGACATCATATCAAGAGTCGATGAAACGGTGAAAGTTATGTCGGTTATTAAGTGGCGAAAGACATTATTGATGATATAATACATTTTTCATTATAAGCACCGTGGGACCGGTTAGATTTGTGGCATATGAACTTCAATCTTTCTAATATTTAAAAAGTGGAGTTGTAGTGACATTTGATTTTGAGTAATTGAGTTAGGAGAACTCACAATCTCAAGGTATTTATTGTGGTCTATACTCATCGCTGGTCTCTCCTCTCCTCTCCTATTTTTTTTTTTTTTAATTACAAAAAACTTATAAATAGTTGCAAGGCCAGTGGTTTTTAAGGTCCACATCCACAACATAGTTTTTTTTTTTTAAAGGGGGTCCACAACATAGTTTATACACGCACAAATATCTTCTAGTGAAGGACAAACTAAGACGACATGAAACCCAATTAACGTTAATAATCTGTGACAATTGACTAATAATTTTAGTTATATATTCAATAGGCTCAACGGAAACTATACCTTGAATAAAAATGACAGATACATACACTTTTTGTAAAAGAGGACAAGACCTAGGGCACATAAGCCTCAATAAAAGGTTGCCGTTTTGGCGCTCCGAACTCGTTTTAGTGATTTTAAGAACGGGATTGTTGTACTATCGCGCCCTTAAAATTCTTTACTTTTTGATTTTGAGTTTGATAAGTTAAGTTTCTTTTAATAATCTTAAACGTTTTCATTTTCATCACACGTAAATATTTTTTAGACTTGCGGAAAAAAAAAATCACTTCATCAAATATTATTGTTGAATTTCGTAAAAACGACAACAACTTTACTAGAGCTTTGCTATATCAATTAATTGCAAAATGTAGTTTGCTGCAACAATTCTCAATATTCACTTTAATTTCTATTTACTCTAAAGATATGATCTCTCTTCAATATTTTATGTTAACGCAATCACTCTCTCGCTGCAGTTGTTGCTCTTCTTCGTGACTTAGGACAAAACATACATTAAACAAACATATTCAAGTAGTATTATTTATGGGCTGTAGAGGCCTTCTAATCATGGCCACTAGTCACAATTTAAAGTAAGGATACTATGAATCTAGATATTAATTTTTTAATATTACTACATATATATATTGTGAATATTTTTGTTTTCAGTGAACTGACTAGCTTTGTAATGGACGATGCATATTTATTCAACTACGACATGTTGCTTGAAATAATAAATTAATCTTATTTCTAATGATTGAAATTTAAAATCTAGTTTGACAAACTCATCCGACAAACACAAAAAAGCACCTAAACTTTTTCTTAATTATTGTCGAATGCGCATCCCAATGAAACAATTTATGATGCTCAATTGTCTTAATCGACAACCACTTTTTCACACATTGGTACACAATTAGTCATGCGGATATAATTAATTTTATCTATTATATGCTCTTACGTACAATATGGTATATTATGTTTAGTGATGACATATCTTACGACTTTTTTTGTTCTTTTATAATTTTGATATACTTTGATTGGTTCTTTATGTTAAAAACAACTAAATAAATACTAACAAATTTAAGATTCTATATAACCTATTAAATTAAGATTCGTGATTCGGGTGCTCTTTGGAACTAAAATATTGATAAAATCTCGTTTATGTACAAAAAATGCATAATAATTTGCAAGTTGAGACGAGTTCGAGAATATTCCAATAAAAATACACATTTAATCTATGAATGTATTGCTTTTATTTCTAAAATTTCAATAGAAATAATAATATGTAGTAAATTTTTATATATTGAAAATAATAAAAAATATATATTAGTATAGTTATTATGTAAAATTATTTTGACCTTATCTAAATAAGAATGAAACTCATGAATAAATCGCTTTATTAATAAATGATTCAGGATAATTTTGTGACAAAACAATTTATGGAGATATGTACAAATTCTATTGTCCTATATGAAAATATCCAGTTTTATTTGAGTTATTCTCTAAAATTCGAAACTTTTTATCGCTATAAACACATTTGGTGGATCTAATATGCTCATCATTTCTAGATTTGGATGGTATGGGTCTTTGTTGAGAGCAAAGTAGTAAGTATGTTCTAACAAACTACTAGATTGCCCCAATCAATCGGCCAATCCAAAATATACTGCATATTGATTTTGCTCGATTATCGTTGGACTAACCCTAATCAAATCCTATGAGTCAGATGGGTCGAACCAAGACAATTATTAAACCAGATTATAGACTGGACTTGACGAAGTTAAGCTGCCTACGTACCTAATTGAATAGGATCAAGTCTAGACGTAGTTCAAAGTGATGTGTTATAGTATATGTATTTCTTCGTATTATACGAGGCAAAATACTCTTAACTATACGAGTAAAAAAGTAATAAACGAAGTCAATTTAGAGAGTATTCAGAGAGAATTTATTGCTGGTTCCCCTCCTAAATGAACAGAAAGAGGTATTTATAAGAGAGGATGTGGCCACTATTCCTAGTGTGACATTTTGGCCAGTTGGGCGTGAACACATGCTGAATAATTATTGGACCTTTGATATTCGGATCGTCGGGTTGGTGATTAGGGTCGGGTCGTAACCCGACCTGTGATTTCACCAGATATTTTGTCATAAAATAATGATATGCCGTAACTATTGACCATTGACCATTGACCATTGACCATTAAATAGTAGAGGATTGGATATTTGTACTCATCACATAGATATGGCGAGTAGACGTGGTGATGGCTTGGTCTCAGGATAATGGCTAAGAATTAAACTGCAATTTTACGATCATGCTCGTTTATATTTTATGGACTACTAGAACTGCGTCCACCGCAGTGTATGTAAATATCTATACATTATGCATTTGTGGACAGTGGCGGATTTAGAGCCATCATAGGGGGGGGGGGGGCAGTGGGGTTTTTTATCAGTTTGACCGATTTTTCGGTCAAACTTGTCAAATGACCGATTTTCGGTAACATTTAGCAATCTAACCTGAAGGCGCTATTTGAAATGGCGCCTTCAATTTTTTTTTCATTTTTTTAGGATTTAAATTGAAGGCGCCATTTGAAATGGCGCCTTCAATTTATATATATTTTTTTATTTATTTTGAAGGCGCCATTTCAAATGGCGCCTTCAATTTATATATTTTTTATTTATTTATTTTGAAATGGCGCCTTAATTTTTTTATTTAATTTTTAATATTATTTTTAAAATTTGTTGAATTTATATGAGGATTTAGGAGAATTTTAAAAAAATAATACAAAATTAAATCGAAATTAAGAAAATAATACACAAAAAATAGTGCTCAGAAAATAGCACATTCCTCGCCACGTCAGCGCGGAATCTGCCGGATTTCGCACCACATAAGCGCGGAATAGATTTTTTTTTTATATATATATATTAAAAGGCATTCCGCTCCACGTAAGCGCGGAATGGCAGTCTTTTTCTCTTTCCCCCTTTTTTTTCCGACTCATTTTTCTCCATTTTTCATGCATTTTCGGGTATCGACTTGAACATAAAAAATGTAGACTTGAGCATAAACTACTTTTTGAAACAAAAATTGGGTCGTTTCGATGCTCGAGTAAAGAAATATGGCAAGACGAAAAAAAATAATACCAATTTTTTTTAATGAATAATGACTTTTTATTTTTTTCCGACTCATTTTTCTCCATTTTTCGTGCGTTTTCGGGTTTCGACTTGAACATAAAAAATGTAAACTTTAGCATAAACTACTTTTTGAAACAAGAATTGGGTCGTTTCGATGATCGAGTAAAGAAATATGGCAAGACGAAAAAAAAATACCAGTTTTTTTTAATGAATAATGACTTTTTATTTTTTTCCGACTCATTTTTCTCCATTTTTCGTGCGTTTTCGGGTATCGACTTGAACATAAAAAATGTAAACTTGAGCATAAACTACTTTTTGAAACAAGAATTGGGTCGTTTCGATGCTCGAGTAAAGAAATATGGCAAGACGAAAAAAAATAATACCAGTTTTTTTTAATGAATAATGACTTTTTATTTTTTTCCAACTCATTTTTCTCCATTTTTCGTGCTTTTTCGGGTTTCGACTTGAATATAAAAAATGTAGACTTGAGCATAAACTACTTTTTGAAACAAGAATTGGGTCGTTTCGATGCTCGAGTAAAGAAATATGGCAAGACGAAAAAAAATAATACCAGCTTTTTTTAATGAATAATGACTTTTTTAGACTGTCATTTTTTGATTTTTTAGAGGGAATGACATTACTCCATCGCTAAATAAATTAGCATAAATCTTTTGACTAATTATTTAACCATAGTCACAATGCTAAAATAATATTTTAAAAAATTAATAGTTCTATTGTATTAAATTTATATAAAAAATTAGCTTTCAATTTAATAATTACCATTTCAACTTTTATGTGGTTGATGAAATCAAACTCATGTCTTTTAGTTTATTCCTTAAGGTTTTTGATTTAGTAATATTCTTAAAAAAATTTGAACAGAGTAATAATCTTAACTTAGAATATTCTTAAAAAAAAATTGAACAGAGTAATAATCTAATTTTGATAACTTGAAAAAACATACTACTTTCATCTTTCTTTTATTTACTCGTTCATGTAATTTTATGTCGTTTATGTCATTTAATGTAGCATTTGTATCACCAACTATTATTTGCACACTCATTGAGAGTGTGTTTGCATAATTACTGTGTATAATTAACATATGGACATTCAACACATGAACTTCTTTGGCTAAATTAATTAAATGATCATTGCAAGAGAATTCATGTAATAAACATCTTTATATAAAAAAAAAAAACCAGAATGAAGTAAACGTAATTTTTAGATCAGAAAGCATAAAAAAAATTTCAACTTCTCTTATCTCTATCATCTTTCTTTCTTCTCTCTCTCTCTTTTTCTTCTTCTTTCTCTCTCTCCCTCTCTTCCCTTTTTCACTTCTCTGCTCATGTCTCTCTCTCTCTTTTCTTTTCCTTTCTCTCCTCTCTCCCTCGTTTTTTTTCTTTCTTAAAGTTTCATCTCTCTCCCTTCTTTTTCTCTTTCTCATTTTCACCTTCAGTTGATCTTCTTCTCCCCACTTCTTTCTAGCCTCCCCACATTCATAATAACATTCATAATAATATACAATATAGTCTTTGTACATTCATAATAATATGTGATGAAAATTTAAATGTGATACTTATTTTTGAAGAACGAGATGACAAAATATAAATATCCTTTTAGCTGCGATGTGAAATTTTCTGCAAATTAATGAAAATAATTAGTGCAATAGAAATCTAAATTGAATAAAATTAAAATTCCTAAATCAATTTTCTTACCAAAGGAAATTGAAATTTGTTTTGCTGAAGTAATGTGAGCCCTATATCAATATATAGAGTGAAAATGAATACACTGCCAACAACCCCCACCAAGCCAATTACTCTCACAACACCTGTTGCCATTTTCATGCAAATGTCATACCAAAGAAAAAGCACCCTGCTGCACAAGAAAGAAGAGACGTTTGCATGTAGAGCCTTTTTTTACTGCTAGAGTAGAATATTTATTTTTTAACCAAAAAAAAAAAAAACAAATTGAAGGCGCCATTTCAATTTTTGACTGCTACAGTAGAATATTTATTTTTTAACCAAAAAAACAAAAAACAAATTGAAGGCGCCATTTCAATTTTTCATTTTTTTAGGATTTAAATTGAAGGCGCCATTTGAAATGGCGCCTTCAAAATAAATAAATAAAAATATATAAATTGAAGGCGCCATTTCAAATGGCGCTTTCAATTTAAATCCTAAAAAAATGAAAAATTGAAGGCGCCATTTCAAATGGCGCCTTCAGGTTAGATTGCTAAATGTTACCAAAAATCGGTCATTTTGACAAGTTTGACCGAAAAATCGGTCAAACTGATAAAAAACCCGGGACAGTGCCCCCACTCAAAAAAAAAATTCTTTATAAATATATATATATTTTTTAATTTTAATTTATAAATTGCACTAATGCCCCCACTTAAATTATTAAATGCCCCCCCTCAATTTTGAAAGTATTAAATGCCCCCCCTCAATTTAAAAAAAAATATTTTTTTACCTTATAAAATTTTTTATATTTAAATTTCGCCCCCTTCTAGTTCGAAAAATATCACGTTTTCTCCCTTTACTTTGAGTTCGCCCCCCTAAAACCCAAAATCGTGGCTATAACAAAAAAGGTATAAGAGTATAAATTATGTCAAAAGTTGTAATTGAACCTAATTCCTTACTATATTTTTCCCCATAATTATAGCGTACCGTACCGCGGGGGCCAAGCCCCCCGCACCCCCTTTATCATATTGTATAATTATATCACAACAATCTCGCCCCCTCGGTATAATCCCCAGTGCCCCCACTGAACAAAATTCCTGGATCCGCCACTGTTTGTGGACCACTAGAATTAAACGTATATATATTTTTTTATTGTTTTATCCTTTTTTGCTTTTTACCGTTTTATTATAAAAACTATGTATTCATTGAGTATGTAATTATTTTCCTTTTGGTTTAATATTTAATTAGAATCAAAATTACTTCACTCTTCAGGGTACCTATGATATTGCATAAAGTTAAAAGTTTTATTGATTAATAGAAACCAATAAATAATGTTGATCTCTAAGCATATATTGTATTCTATAACATAATATTTTGCTATCTTTTTAATTAACCAACAAAATTTTCATAAATAATTGGTCTATTGTTAATTTAGTTGTGTCGCCAATACAACTTTCCTTTTGGAATGAAAACTCTTAGAATGAAGGATAAGGATGATTTTTGCAAAATAGTTACAACGAGTTGACTTTTATAATTTATTTAAAAAGAACACGAATTTTTTTGCCGGGATGAACAATTATAATTTAGTGATAACATCGAACAAATTTAAAATAAATATTCTGAAACAGATTCTTTAATGCTGCAATAATTATTTACCGCTTAGTATAAGATATAGTTATTTTTCTTCGAGACACTTATAGTCTTGCATTACATTAATACTTTAACAATTTATGACTTTAGAGAGCAAAACATTTATGAAATTTAGGTCAAATAATCAATATTAGGCTCGAGCGCTTACTAATATTATTTGGATAAAAGTTATAGTTGGTAGCAGATACGCAACTTTACTTCTTTATACACTTGGTAGTGCAAAGTACCGTCCTAGGCGATGGTCGGCGGTGAGGTAAGTGGGCCAACACAAGCGTCATAGGTCAAGTGGTTAGCCCGACATAATCACAGTACTCTCAAGTCAAAGGGTGGGATTGTTAACAACGCCGAATCACAATACTGACAATAAATCCATAATCATCCAAGCATCGAGATCAAACCTACGACCTTGCTCTAATACCAAATGTTCGGATCAATCGCTTACCACTAGACTAAAAGCTATAACTGATAGCCGATGCACAACTTTATTTCCTTATACACTTGGCAGCGCAAACACAATCCTATGTCACGGCGGGCGGTGAGGTGGTTGTGCCAAACAAAAGTATCATGGATTGGGTGGTTAGTCCCAGCACAATCATAATACTCTCAAGTCAAAAGGTGTGGCTGCCAATAAACATACAATCACAGTGCTAAAATTAAATTCACCATCAAAATATGTAATCATCAATGGCAGCTGAATTTGTACGACTCTTAGGTGTAACATATTGGCGTTATATCAATGGATCATGGAGATTTGTCCCTTTTATTTAGAGGAAAATTAATTATTCTTTAAAATATAATTGATTAATTTAAAAGAAAAAAAAGATGTTAGTATAAATATTGTTATAAGTTGGAGTTATCTTTTTTGTGATGATGATATTCTATTAAGTTTTGTTGTACATACCCCGACAATATGTTCATTGTAAAATCCCATTGAATCTAATTCACCTTGAGAAGATGATAAGTTATAGAGTTCAGAATACATTAAGTTGGGCCAAAATGAAGAAGAACTGCGAAACTCTCACCGTATACAGCACACACCTTGGGGGTGGGACGGATCTCAAATTTTCATTCTAAATTTTTTGTTTTTTTAACTCTTTCATGACAATACCAAATGGACTGTTAGGAAGGCCCATTTTAAGAATGAATGCGAGATCAGTCAGGTAAATGGCCTCAATTAAACAAGGCTTTTATGTAACATACTCTTAAACTTTATTGCGTTTGGACAAAAATAGAGTTTTGGGTTTGGGCTTATTTCTAGTTCAGTTTTATGGTACTCAACGACTACTTAAATGGCCAACAACCATTTGGTTAAGACTTAAGCGGCATCGTCTCTCACCTCTTACGGTGAAGTGTAAAGCCAAGTGTTTGAATCCCTACTCCTACAATTCCCCGGTGTAATTCAAAAAGAAAAAAAAAAACTTAAATGCTTTACTTCAAAAGAACTTCATAAAATTGCTTTTAATCCTAAAACAACCTAAAACATCCCAATCATATTTCCACTCCCTTTAAATAATTTTGTTGGGTATGTGATTTTTGAAAAACCTAAAAATGTTGAAAGATATTGGATCAGTCATCGGTGGACCGGCTTCCTACTGTTGGACCAAGCTAATGGGCCGTTTCTCAGCTAATGGGCTTAACTTAGCCCAATTTATATTCTTTGGTGGTGGGTCGATTCGAAGTGAACTGTTAGTGCAGGGGCTTAGTTGCAACAATCTGATAAGAATTTGATGGTGTTTCCAGCACCAGCTTCCCTTTTTTTCTTTTTTTGAAATGAAGCAGTTAGATCATTAGATAGGATATTGAATCAACAATCATAATCAATAATTTTTTATTTTAAACTAGTGACAATGAACTATAAACTAAAAATAAAAAAACTACTATATAAGTAGAGAAATAACCCACACATCTGGTGATCGAACCCATAACCTCTAAATCATAGGGCCTCAGTCTTACCACTAGACTAAAACATCACTGGCCAATACCAGCTTCCTCTGTCTCATAATATAGCCGCTTACTTGACTTTAGTGCTATTCTACTCAGCTTTCTCTCTACTGCAATTTTGTTTCTCTCACTTAAAGATTTCTCATTCTACATTAACTTTTGTTTCATATAGAACTTCTTATATTCCTAGAAGAGTATTAGTGTAATATTTTTCTATGATAGTTAGGGTAAACATTTTCTCCTAATTTCTTGTTGCCTTATTTCAATATTGATTTGTAATTTCTTATTGTTTTTCAATAAAATATTTTTAGTCAATTTTTAACATGGTAAAACCGAAATCACATAAGTCGAATTCGAGAGTGCAAGCGCGAGAGTGGCAACTTTTTGAAATTTTTTCGAGAGTCTGAGCGTCTTAGAGCATCTATTAAAATAAAATAACAAAATATATTAATTTATATATAAAAATAGATATTAATCTATATGTATACTATTGTTATAAGTCATAGCTATCCACTTTTACAGTCCACTTTTACTAACTTAAGGAAATAGTCATACCCATTAGTTCTTCCATTCTTATTTTTTACACCAATTCAAATAATTAACACAAAGTAATATAGATGAAAAAAAACAAAGAAAATAATTGAGTTAAGTAAAAAAGGCCCAACAACAAAATAAAAGCCCAAAACCCTGATACTTCAGTCATGAATTAGAGTTGCAATCCGCTGCTACCACCTATTTTTCTCCTCCTCTTATTCGTGCCATTTTCCTTCATTTTCGATGGCTGTTCATTAGCTTTTCTTCTTTCTTTTCACTCTTCCCTTTCACCTCCATGCCTTTCTCCTTGTATGAGGGTTTTCACGTCTCGCCTGGCTGCCTACACCACCTCGCCTCCACCTCCCCGCCATCGACATGCTTCAGATCATTCAAAAAATAGAGTCGCAGCTTAAGAAAATTAAATCTGCGGATTAGAAACTTTAGATCGCCTTAAGACGGTGGCACAACCCTGGAGTCGCCAAAGCGCAACTTGAGCGCTGGATTGGCGAGGTATTCCGGTGGATTATGTGACTTAGGGTAAAACCTAGGGGTGATCGCGGTTCGATTTTGCGGTTTTATTTATTAATTTCAAATTGAATTGCCAAGTGCGGTTTGGGGGAAATAAAATTTGAAATTGCAAATCAAAACCGACTATGCGGTTTGGCGTTTTTTCAAGTTAATTTACATTTTAAAACTAAATAAGCAAACAATGTTTGTCATATTTTTTTGTTAAACTAATTAATAAAAAGATAAAAATAATTCATAACTACAAAAATACTTGCTTGGGAAACATTTATCAAGATTAAACTCCTTGAATCATTGAAAAAAACACTAGGGTCATTACATATTATATCATACATTTAGAACATGAAAAAGTTTTAGTATATCACTATAAAAATCTGTTTTACACTTAGTATAAATATAATATGTACATATTTTACTATATATATAAATATATCAAATAAACACACACTCATATATAAGAAAATGTCTTAATCTAACTTGTAAGAAAAGTAGGAGAAATTTTGTTTCTAAACAAGTAATACAAAAAATGATATGTTGTAATTGTTTGTTTGCTAAAATTTGTACACTAAAATCTACAAAAGGGTATTGTAATTTGTAAAGTGTATTATAAGGTTATAAAATAATAGGTAATCTAAATCGACATTGCTATTACAAATAATTGTGATAGTTAAATAGAACAAATGTCATAAATATAATCTATAATATATTTTTTCGTCAAAACTTTTCAAGTGTCTATTATATAATAAAAAATATAACACTAAAATATCATAAGATATTATCACTTTAAAAGTCTCGAGCACAAATGTTGATTGAACATATTATTAATCATGTAAAAGATATAATTAGATCAATTCAATAATGAATATTAAATAAAACTACAAATATGAATAGTATTATGAGTAAACCTATTAAAGGTTCAAATTAAAAAAGAAAAATAAAATACATATATTTGTATATATATATATATATTATGTAGGCGGTGGCGGTGTGGTTCGATTTTTCTAACACTATTTTTTAAACCAAACCGCATATATAAGGCGGTGCGGTTTTCATTTAAATTTTAAACCACGATTTGCTTAGAAAAATGACAAAAACGGAGTTGTTCGGTGCGGTGCAGTCGGTTCGGGCAGTTTTTCAAAACCAATGTTCATCCCTAGTAAAACCTAAACAAGTGAAGGAAAAGAAAAGAAATATACATACTTGGAATTTGAATCCAAACTATACCCTAAATATCAGTTACCCCCATGAACTATCAAAATGTCAGGTTTTCAAATCTGTTAGTTATCTTTTTAACACCATTAGGTGATTTAGAAATTATCATTTTCATTTTTTTTTTGCCAAGTGGAGTATGTTTACTTGTAAACCTAAAAATACTATCAACTATGTTCTTACGGTAAAGCAACATCTTCTTGCCCCTCCTTTTTCCTCTTTTTGCTTCATTTTCTTACCAATATCAATTTATTTTCTATAATTATTTATTGGAATCTATTGAAATTAGTTTAGAAAAATGATACTTAGAAAAATCACTAAACAACATAGCAGTATAGTGGTCAAATCTCTTTTCACTAACTAAATAACAGTACAAAAACCATTAAGGGGAAAATTATAACTTAACACACTAGAGGACCCAGCGTGCTTTTCTTAACCAAAGAGGTGGCATGTTGGCAATTTGGGTACAATCCGGCGAGATATTTGGCAATTTTAATACAAATTTCTCCGAAGAATATCTACGTGACATCAAGTTTGGGAATTTTGGTATGTGAATGGAAAATTAGTTACATGGCAGCCAAATTTAGAGAGAAATTGCCTACGTGGCACCAAAATGTCGGGATGAAGAAGGAAAAAAATCAATATTACATCCAACTCTCTAGGGGTGATTGTGGTGCAGTTTTGCGATTTTTAAACTATTTTTTAACCGAATTGGTAAGTACAGTTTGGGGGGAAATAGAATTTGGATTGCGGTTTTGTAAATCAAAACTAACTATGCGGTTTTATTAGATTCGGTGCGGTTCGGTGGGGTTTGGCGGTTTTTCAAGTGATTTTGCTTCATAAAACTAAATAAACAAACAAAGTTCGCCATCGTTTTTGTTAGACTAAAAAGAAGAGAAAGATCATTCATGACTAAGAAAATACTTGTTAGAAAATATTTCTCAAAATTAGACTCCATAAATCATTTAAAAAAAAAGTAGCGTCATTACATATTATTGTATAAGAGTATCATACGTTTAGAATGACAAAAAAAATACTAGTATATCACTTTAAAAATAGGTTTACATCGATTATAAATGTAATTTGTACATATTTCAATATATACATATATATAAATATGTAAACATATAAGAAAATATTTTAATCTAACTTGTCGTAAAAAAATAGGTCTTGAAATGTGTAGATAAACTAATAGAACAATAATGACATGATGTACTTGTTTATTTATTAGGATTTGTGCACTGAAATTAGCCAAAAATATTGTAAAAGTAACTCTAAAGTTATAAAACAATAGATGTCTAAGCACACATTGTAACGCCCTACTTCACCTGCCTGGTAAAGGAATCATTGGACTATCCAATAATCCAACAATGTTATTCAGAACTCTACAAAACAAAAGTACAACACCTTTAATGAAATTGGACATGATCAATCTAATTGAATATAATCTCTAACTAGTCAATAGCTTCCTTTATGAAACATAAGTGAATTTGTGACCCTTAATAGGTTGTTTCTGTTGTTCCACATTCTTCATCTTTATTCTGGGAAGGGGAGACACGAGTGGTGAGCTACTAAGTCCAGTGAGTGCCAGTGTGTGGGAGTGGGGGGTTATGCATGAACATAATAACATGAGCTTATGCATGATCACGATAATATGATAACAGTCAAACAATGCAACAATCATCAATGAATAAGGAAAGCTAATAACACATAACACTCGATTGTTAGTGAGAGATTCTAGAGGTGGCTACCACCGGACTTACCTCAGCGAAACACTAGACTCACTCATAGTGGTCTCGGAGATTGTGTCACGGTGTAGCACTTAGGTCCATCACTTCCAATTGAGGTTTATCAAATAGTAAAGGATACGGTTCAGTTGCTAACCTCCTTATGACTCCCGCTTCAGAATAACTATCTTATCCACCAAATGCAAGGAGCGACCTTACTAACAAACTGACATGCCCGAGTACATGTCTAAATCTACGACCCCATCGCCATGATACGCTCCGTCCATGCGCGGGAGGGGAATCGGAAACCATGGGGCTATGACCAAGCATTACGACAAGCCCGATGCTGCCCGCACGGGTCACAAACCTCCATGCCGCAATTTGGGCCCAGATAATAATCAATAATCCACTAGGGACTCATATAATCAAGATAATATCACATTTCGTGTACAAGCGAGATAAAGAATTACGTCAGGCCGATATCAACCATTCCACAATGATTACAGTCCATCTCCCCACTGTCCCATACCAGCAGGGGACTTCATGTGTTTCAATGTTTAACACATATCACACAGTCCCAAGGTACGATAAAGTACGACATCCAGGTTATATAAATAAATTTGTTTGACAATCATGCATATATAATGAATGACAATGACACTATTTATTGCAGAATAAAATAAACTAATAAATAAAGCACTCACAATAGAAATAGAACAAAGCATTCATCAGTCCTTTAACTCGGTGAATCCCTGAGCCCAATACTCTCAAAGAAATGTGTATTCTAGTCTTGTGTACCTAAAATAAAGTACACAGAAAATCCATGTAAAAGTACCACTTAGCTAATTTATTTCAGAATAGTTGTATTGTTTTATAATCATGTATTCCATCTTTCATATAGATCAATAGATTAATATTACAAATTGAATCCTTATAATTGTTGTCTCGGTATTAGAAAGTGAGTATATATATATATAGTAGTTATTGTAGAAACTGGAGTCTTTGAACTAATTGACGAACCACTGATATGCATGTGCCATTTAATAATTTTAACTTGCCAATTAACCACTTTAAATATACAAATAAACAACTAAATCTAAAACAATTAGCTAATTAATTAACTACTCAATAAATTAACACTAACTGAATGATTGGCCAATGGCTTGTCTTCAACCAGTTTACAAATAGAAATTAATAACCTAAGACATCTAATATACTTAACCACCATCTCAGCTAACTACCTATTTAATTAACAATTATTAGTTCTAAGTGTATCAGTCAATCCTATTGAAATAACAAATTAAGTGAATTCTCTAACCAAACTCTAATTAACGTCATATATAGTTGAATGATAGTTTTCCTTATTAATTAGACAAATTGGTTAACCAAAGAATTCAATTCACAACTGAACATGAAACGATTACTTATGTTCAAATAAGAATTAGTTAAGAAATCACAGAAAGAAGGAAATTTAAGAAAGGATGAAGAGTACCTGCAAGCTGAGGAAAAGAATGAATATGCTTGCTCATGTATATATATGGATAGCACTATGCATGTGTATGTATAGAATATTAGGGGTCATTTGTTTGGGTGGTTTATGTAGGTTGGCATATTCTGACATATCTAATTTGGTGTTTGGTTGCTCGATCAGAATTTGGTCACAAACCCAAGGCCCTGTTTGTAAACTCATGTGTTATTGCTATTTCAACTCACCTATCTAGGTGAGTTTAACTATCATCTCTTTTGGGTTAAACATGCCAACATGTTTAATGACTACTTTACCCGGCCCCCGCTTATAAATATCTCACTCCACAATCTATTTTAATTTTTTATTACACATTTTACACTCACATTTTTTAGCTCCCATTCTCATGCCATTTTCAACTGTGAAGTTGTTCTTGAAGAAAAATTGTGGATCGAACTCATTTTTTATTTTTTCTTGACATCCTTCCAAGAAAAGGTAAGTATGTTCATGATATACAATTTTTTTGGGTTTTGTGGGTGGATTTAATTGTTTGATATGTTGTTAGAAAATTAGGGTTAGATAGAAATTATGCATTACATACAAAGCAAATACTCACAAATCACAATCCTCCACCTTGTGTGCAGTGGTGGATCCAGGAATTTTGTTCAGTGGGGGCACTGGGGATTATACCGAGGGGGCGAGATTGTTGTGATATAATTATACAATATGATAAACGGGGCCCCCCGCGGTACGGTACGCTATAATTATGGGGAAAAATATAATAAGGAATTAGGTTCAATTACAACTTTTGACATAATTTATACTCTTATACCTTTTTTGTTATAGCCACGATTTTGGGTTTTAGGGGGGCGAACTCAAAGTAAAAGGAGAAAACGTGATATTTTTCGAACTTGAAGGGGGCGAAATTTAAATATAAAAAATTTTATAAGGTAAAAAAATATTTTTTTTAAATTGAGTGGGGGCATTAGTGCAATTTATAAATTAAAATTAAAAAATATATATATATTTATAAGGAAAATTTTTTCTTATGATGGCTCTAAATCCGCCACTGCTTGTGTGTAATCCATGGATGAATTGAAGCGTTTGGGTTCTGCAGCAAGGAACGTCATTAATGAGGAAAACAGGGGAGGGAGAAGTGGTAGAGGAATTGGTAAAACTGTTTTAGGATTACGACAATTTTGATTTGGGGGAGAATTGTGAGGCTTTCTTATTCATAGAATTATTGACTGGTTTATTCTTTATCTTTTTTTGGGTGTTTTTGATTATTTTGATGTGGATGAGCCAGGGCACAGGGGTCTCAAACACCAGTGGGGGGGCAAGGCAACAGCCTTTCCCTTACCTTTTGTGTCAACATCTTTATTAGGTTTGATATTCCCTGCCCTCGTTTCTTTCACACGTTCTCCTTTGTCCTTAGGTGTTCTCTACATTAGGTGAAAGAATGTAGAGATAAATATGTTTATATAACAGATGCAGTTATAAAAACCATCAAAGTGAAATAATAATAATAATAATAACAACAATAATATTATTAACATCTTATACAAACATTATCCTCTTGGTTTTTCTGATTCACAACTGCATGCTCTTCTTGTTCATCATAGTCATCATCAAAATCCCCAAAAATATCACGAATTGTTGTAGCAAAAAGCAGAGTTTGCATCTTATCTTTCTCGTCATCAAGTGATCTATGATGAGAGCCAACAAATTAAACCAGTCAATATTTTTTTTCAATATTTTACTGGGCTGGAGAAACTCATTTTAAAGAAGTAAAGAAAGCAAAATTCTGTGAGAATGAAAGTGTGGGAGGATATGATGATGGTTTGCTTTCTGCAGCAAAGTGATCGTCGGATGGGATTGGTAATTGCCATGAATCTGAATTTGAATATAACAAGTGTGCTGTCATGGTAATCAAAATTCTTCTTGATCTCTATATGCTATAATGTGCCTTAACAGCATTGAACAAAAGGTTTTCATATGTGATATTACTTTGATTTTTTTATGGACCTATGACAAATAATTATTTGTATTGGTGCTTAGAAATGTAAAACCATTCAGCAGCTGAAATTTTCAATATCTGTGTGCTTAACTTTCGTGGTGACTGATATTGGAGCTCTTCTGTTTTGTGATTTTTTCCACATCTGAACTAAAGAAGAAAAATACCAAATCCAAGAGGCCAACAATTAAATCGTTGTTTGGTACGTGAATATGTTCTATTTCCTTTTTGAGCACTTTCAATATCTGTGGACAAGTTTGCAATTGAGGTTTTTTAGACCGTAAGAAAAACTAAAGGATGATATCCACCAAGTAATTTGAGATTCATGGCTTATCATTTGCATACTAGTGTATGCATCACTAAAAAGACCCCTTTACAATTGATTTAATTTATTCTTTCTTGTAATTTTCTTTGTGAAAATGTTTGGAAGTTTGCTCATATTCTTAATTAATTTAAGAGCAAGCTTATAATTCCCCTATTGTCCTTACTTTTTCTTCTGTATTCTTTACCGTCTCATTATTTCGTGTTCATCTCTGACAGAGCATGAGTCAGAATCATCTGAGATAGCCAGGCAATAATTCTCGAAGAAGCTTTATGGACATCTTTGCCTTCTCAACATGAAGTTATTTGAAGAATGACATGACAAAAGCCGAGTAATTTTGGCTAATCACAGCATATTGCCTCAACTCTGTTGATTTCTTTAGTTCCTCAGCTAAATGCTTGTTTTTGTTTCAGGGTTGTGTTCTTTTTTCTTCAATGAAAATAGAGTTTGGTACATAAGAGCTCAGGAAAATTGGGTTCCTTGAAATATATGGAATTGCACCTAATTTGCCTTAGATTGGAACTATACTACATTCTCGTTTCTTTTTTAACTCTGAGGTGTTCATTAACATATTTATTTGTAAGTAATTCTTTTCGATCTTGTGTTCAAACCACAACCTATTGTATGATAAATATACTGCAACCATTTGTATGAAAAATATACAACTAAAAGCCCTATTGAAAGGTTGTAAACTCTTACCACTTTTATGGTTGTGATTATATTGAAATTTGAATTTTTAGAATTGTTTAACCTTCTGCATGGCTTGGATCTTTAGTGATGAAAATATTAAGGAATCTATTTTATTGACTACAAATTAGAATATCCTTGGTTATCATATGATGAAATAATAATCTGATAATTGCTCGTATTATAATTATCACGAAACACAAAGTTGCAAGAACGAGCCTATACATGCAAAGCATCGCAAACTTTTAATAACCAAAAAAATAGGACAAATCAAAATATCAACAAAAAATTTCTTCAAGTTACAAAAACTTACCTATAGATGTCAATTGTACGAAAAAAAAATTAAAAAAATCAGTACCAAACACATGCGACGAACACTAATATATAAAATAAATGAAATTTTGAACCAAAAATATATGAATTTACTAGGATTCAAGTTGGGATAGTGGTAAGTTGAGCATATTTCTACTTAAAGGGCAAAATAGGCATCTACTAAGTTTTATGAGGACATTTTAGTATTTACCTAAACTCAACCTATGTAAACCATCCAACCAAACATAAAACAAGTTACTGGGCCCCACATAAATGACTGGGTCAAAAATAGCAACCAAACAAAAATTAAAAAATGGGCCAAAATTAGTTTATAGTTTTAAACCAATTGACTATTGTGTCACATATTATCCCAACCCCAACCCAAATGACCCCTAGGTGTGTTGACACCTTAACAATGTAACAGGGAGACACGTGTGCCCAACACCACCCAAGTCTTCTTTATTTTTATTCTTTCTTTTCTATCATTTCCAGAAACTACAGTTTGATCCCTGGACATGTTGTGATTGCCATTTAACCCCGAAGTTCTAAGACTGTGCTGTAAAACCCATGTCCACTTTTAAGAAGTTATCAATGCAGCCCCATGTATAAAATATTCTAGCCCAATAATATTTTCTAATCAGTCTCTATGGTTTAATACAAAATCCCTTAAATAAAATTGACAAAGATTATAGATGACGAAACTTACCACTTGGAATTGAGGGGCGTCACACACATGTTGATTGAATATATTATTAATCATGTAAATGATATGACTATACTTATTTTAATAATAAATACTAAATTAAACTATAAAGATTAAGTAGTATTACAAATACAAACTATTGTATTAACAAAAAAAACAAAAAAAACAAAAACAAACTATTCAACATTCAAATTAAAAACATAATGTATAAGAAATATACATATACATATATATATATATATATATATATCGGATTAATTTTTAAACCACGATTTAGATAAAATCAGTGAAATTTTAAACCACGATTTGCGTAGAAAATTGATAAAATCAGTGAAGTTTGGTGTGGTGCGATCCTTTCAGGTGATTTTTCAAAATCAATGCTCACCCCTACAACTCCTATGTGAAAATTGAAAAAAAAAATCTAAAAAAATTAGAAAATATTGCAATGGTATATTTTAAACTAATCTGTAGTTTGAAAATATAATTGTTCATAAAAAAAATAGAATGATATATGTTACATAAATGCAAATATAGTTATAACAAAGTATTAAAAATTTATCTACAATATTAAAACTATTACAGAAATTTTAAAAATCAAAAAATATAAAAATTATTATCTTAAACTAATTTCCAAAATTTAAATAAATTTATCTTTAATGCAAAAAATTCTTTTTTCCATTAACAAAATAAATAATTAAAACCTCAGAAAAATAAAAAAAATAAAAAATTTAGAGAACAGAAGAATAAAATAAAATTAGAAAATAAAATCAATCTATTAAAAATTTTAAAATTTTGATTTTAAAAAAAAATAGAAAACGTAAGAAATTATATCTTAAACTAATTTATAATTTAAATAAAATTATTTTTTATTGGTGGCAAAATTTTGATTGCCAAAAATAAATTTGTTCAAAACTAAAAAAATTTAAAAATCATAAGAAAAATTAGAAGAAACAAATAAAATAGTCAGAAAAAAAAAGCCAGAGAACAAAAATTTTGAAAAATCAGAAAATAAATAAAAAATAGAAAGAAAAAATAAAGAAAAGAAAATCAAAATCAAACATATTCCACTTGACAAAAATAAAAATGATAATTTCCAACTGGGAGTTGATATTAGCACTCCCAAAAGTGATAATCACACTCCGAATTCACTTTATTTTTAACTAAATTACTAAAGTGCCCATGAATTATTTGAACACACAATTTTTCTGAATATATAAGACAAATATAACTTTCACTATACTATTAATTCTTTTTAAGATTTATCTTCACATTTTCTATGTTTGAACATCATTTTTAATTATTTAAAATAATAATTAGAGATAATAATATTAGTTTTCTTATCTATATTAGTTAAAATCATGTAAAATTTTCTTACATTATGCCAAAGTTTTACTTCGTTTTTTATTTCATATTTTTATATTAGGTCAAACATTAGGGGAAAAATTAATATTATTAGTCATCAATAATATTTGTCAAAAATAATCATATTAGCTTTCTCGCATTAGGTCAAGTTTTTACTTCACATATGAAGTTCCAATATCTATTAGTCAATGATGCCTAGCCAAGTTGGTTAAGGTTGAGGCCCCATAACCAAGAGGTTATGGGTTCGACTCCCACTGGATGCATGTGGGTTTTCTCTCTACTTAGATGGTAGTTTAGTTTGTAATAGTTATTAGTCTATGATTGTATTTGCTCATAATGCTTACTTGTAATAGATTCTCTTGTAATTGATACAATATGATGTTGTAATCGCTTCTATCAAAAAAAAAAAAAAAAAGAAGTTCCAATATCTATTAGGTTAAAAAAAGGGCAAAATTAAAGGGATAATTGCAGACACCCCCTCACATATGAGGATCATTGCACTTCACCTCCTCATTTATTGAAATGTGCACTTTACCCCCTCACTTATCATAAAATGTGCATTTACTGCCTTCGTGCAGTTTGGGGCCAAAAAATACGAAGGAAAATTCAAATCCGGGCAGCAACGTACAAAAAATCCCTTTGCATTTTTTTTTTGCCCGAGCTACCCGAAGGGCGTAAGTGCAAATTTTATGATAAGTGAGGGGGTAAAGTGCACATTTTCAATAAGTGAGGGGTGAAGTGCAATGACCCCCATATGTGAGGGGGGTGTCTGCAATTATCCCAAAATTAAACAATAATTTTGAATTTGTGGTGTGCACTAATTAACACTTTTTTTTCGTATTTGAGTTGATATCAAAAGAAATCACATGAAAATATAATTTCAATTTCATATCAATAGTTGAATTCTAAATGCTAAATTCATGAAGCCCTTCAATACTTATTAGTGCTTGAAAATACAATTTAACAATTATCCAAAATTCAAGGAAAAAGATCTATTATATTTCAAAACTCCCAACTTCTCACTATTTCTTAACTTTTAATAGCTATATGCTTCGCCAAATATACTAAGTGAAAATGTAAGATAAGTTAATAGGAGAAAAAATGAACAAAGATTATGCTAAAGTTATAACATATATTGTCTAGTGTGTTCGAACATTAAAATATGAAGATAAATTTTAAAATGATGAATAATATAATGAAAGTTGTATTTGTCTTACATATTAAGAAAAATTAATAAATGGGCACTTTGGTACTTTAGTTAAAAATTAAGTGGATAGGAGTGTAATTATCACTTTTGAGAGTGTTAATATCAATTACCTTTCCAACCTACCTAACAATGTTGAAAAAATAACTAACGGATTTAAAAATCAAGGGGCAAGGGAAAATTATAGCCCAAACTCGGCTTGGCCGCACCCAAGTATATTTCACAAGGAGAGTGTGTTACATTTGTCATATAATTGGTAAGTTATTTCAAAAAATACACATGAATTTGGCCGAGTCGGGAGCGGACTAGAATTTCCCGGGGGCAAGTGATGTTTTGATAACTGATATTTGGGAATACTTCAGGGGTATATTGATTTTTTCCCTTTGAAAAATGATACTTGTTGAGTCTTTAATTACATCTCTTTTTTGCTTTTATTTTATATTATTTTATTTTCTGTTATTTTCTTTTTTCTTACAGAACACATTTGGTGGGTACTTATGAAAAGCAAAAAGATGTACCGTTGGAACAATACCCAAGATTATATATTCAAAATATTGAATGTTCATAACTCGACCCATTTTAACCTTATTTCCATTTGATAAAAATCAATATGGATGTGATACCCATTTAAATTGATCGAATTTTCGCCCAAGACTTCTAAGAGTTTTTGACGCTTGCTTTTTTTTATATATAGAGAGAAAATTTATCCATTTCCCATCATTAGTTTGCTTGTGCATGGTAACGCTTGCAACGGTTAAAAAAAAAAAAAAAGCCTATTTATGCTATATGATTAGATTCATGAGAAGATACATTAAAAATGATTAATATAAAAATGCATTTTAGTTGATAAAAGTTAGTTTTAGTTTTGTCCGATGTCAGGTAAAGTCAGATGAGTTGGGGCAACTCAAGTAATACCAAACTCGATAGTCCTACGATTAATTATGCTTATTTCTCGATCCTAGCTCAAACTTTAGAGCTCATTTAATATTTTGAACTGACATTAATGCTTAATACTTTATGTTGTGATGTCTTAAAGTCATAAACCCAAAATTATGCATAAAGCTCATTATCAAAGGGTCATTTCTAAACACGTTTATTATGGGGAACAATCAAGGTAAGATTTAATTCAGTACTTAAAATACTCTCTCCTCTCCCATGGATGTAGGCAATTGCCGAACCACATAATTCTTGTGTTCGTTTAATTTTTATGCTCTTATCTTGTGAATTGTGATAACACTTTATATAAGCTAATCAAGTTGAGCTCTATTAGGCGTTTGTTAACAACTTGTTACTTTTATTTTTGTATTACATATTTAGTTGGAATTAACCTACACCAATAACTCAAGACAAAATATTCATATGGATAATTTGACTTACATGATTGCACTTAATAAAGATATGATTGGCCAACCAAATTAGGATTAATTATAAATAATAGTAGGAGCTATACTATTTTTTCCCCCCTGATGACATTCCCCTTCTTTTATATTCAAAAGTGGTCATCTCCTACAATCCACTTACAGAGCCAAGTACAAAACCGATTAGTTCTAAACCTACTAAGATTCCAATTTATTATTTTAAAATCGACTAAAGAAAAAAAATAGTTTATTATACTTCTCCGTGAAATATGGTTACAAAACATGTTATATCCTTGTTGAAAGATCTGTATCTTATAAACTATGAAGTGATTCGAAACTCTAAATTTGAATACAATCGCAATTATATATGAATGTTGAAACTTACGTAGGTTCCATCCCATGAGTAAATTTGTGATTGTTTCGAAATTCTGAATCCAAAAAACTCAAATAGACCTAAATTATGTTGCTTTCTTTGCAATAGTTGCATAATATATTTTCATATTTTATTCTTGCTTTTAATAAAACATCTAATAAAGCATCTTATCATAGTTATATAAGAAAGTCTAAAGAGTTCGCTTTCAATATTAATAGGGCAAAACACACTTTATACCCTTAAGTTATTCACTTTATCTCATTTAGATTCTGAATTATCAAACGTAATAAAATGGTCCTTCGACTTAATTTTTTATCGCTTGTTGTAACTTGATTTGAAAGACCATTTTGTTACGTTTGATAGTTCAGGAACCTAAATACGACAAAGTAAATAATTCAGGAGTATAAAGTGTATTTTGTCCATATTAATATATTGCAAAAGGAAAGGCTTCATATTTCTTTATAGTTGTTTACAAGTAGTTGAGAACTAGTTTGTTGCCTGGAAAGTCTACTTCTACAATATGCATTCCACCCATTCGTAAGTCCTAAAGCTACTATGTTATATTCTATATTTCAAAAAGAATATACCTATTGTCCAGGAATCATGAAACTTCGACTACAAATCTATATTTGATTAGATCAAACTATAGATAAAGCAATTAATTCATACTTGTCATATCATTGATTTACATCTAAGGACAACTGGCCATTTATAAAATGAATGTATCAATTATGCTTACACTGCAAAAAAAAAATAAATAAATAAATAAAAAAAATAATAAGACATTGGTGACAAAATGTCAAAGTGAATATGTTAAAATTGTTACTAATTATAAATTTGTTGCGACGACAACTTTTGTTTTGTCACTAAAATAGGTTCTACATATTTAATAGTGAGAATATTTGTTTAGAAGTTGTATCACTCTCGATAATTAATGAAAACGAAATTGTTGTCACTATTGACAATTAGTAACACACCTTTTCTGACAATTTAGTGACATCAATTTTAATTGTCACTCTATTTGTGTTAGCAATATACATGTGTCATTAATTGACAATATATAGTGACAACTTTTAAAAATATCTTGTCACTAAAAATTCTTAATATGACAAAGCAAAAATTGTTGTCATTCATTATGTATATCTAGTGATAATTTTAACATTGTCACTTCAAATTTTGTCGCAAATCTTATTTTTTGTTATAGTGTTACTATGTTACTGATAATTTTAACATAGTCACTTCAAATTTTGTCACAAATATTATTTTTTATTGTAGTGTTACTATGTTATTGATTAAGCATGTCCAAACCTATGCAAAACTTATTTTCCTACAAAATTTATGTGAAATCATCGTGTTACGCAATTAATTATATATATATATATATATATATATATATATATATAAAAGCAATTGATCTCATAAGATAAATGTATCAAATATACGTACTTATTAGATGATTGATTGAGTATTCAGACCTAATATGAGATCTAATTTTTTTTAAAAGAAACTTATGTGAAACCATATAATCTGAAGTTAAATAAATGATCATATGTATCCATCAATAGCATAGTATTTTGCACTTCCTATATGTTCCAGTATGGTAAATTTGATTTCTTCAAACTCAATTAATCATTTTTTTAGGGTGCAATTACATTTGCCTTCAACCAATTGCTTACATGCCGGCCCTTTGGGTGTGTTTATTGGTCTACTAGAATTAGTTTGAAATAGAATTTCTAAAACTTAATAAATAAAGTAAAAGGAAAGGCTTCTTTATATTTGCAATATGTTTAATAAATTATACCATTTATAGCATGTAATGTATTTACTAGAACTGTCAATAAATTCGAATTATATTGATGTTTGCACGGTCACCTTTTTTAGTTGAGTTTAAATGGGGTTCAAACTTAACCAAGTTCAATATGAAATCGAGGATCAAATTCATGTTTAAATCGAGAATGACATAGAATGTTAAATTAAAAAAGTACTATAAAATGGCACATTATGTGAAATACTTTCTAAGCAATATTTATCATATCAAGAAGGGTAAATGTCTAATTTGCTCTAACTATCACCATATCCCTAATTTTCCACTTGAAAATCTCTAGATCATCTGTAACATCATGCTCATAGTTGACCAGTAGTGTAATCTTTCAAATAAGAATCAAGAAAAAGTAATCCATAGTTAATTCAAATCGAGAAACTCGAGCAAATGAACACGATTTTACGAAAAAAAGTACTAATCAATTATGTATTTGATCCAGTGACAAATACAAACTTGTTATTGTGTTCGTCTTGATATTATGTTCAATGACTGAACGACAACACATTAATTAAAGGATTGAAGTAGGTTTTGTTTCGTATAGAAATATCTTACTTTCAGCCTTAACTAAGATGTGTTGGGTACATTTAAAAGTGGGCACAAATATTCTTGTCTAGTATAATATAACAATTCCACTCTATATATATATATATGTGTGTATATATATATATTAAATATATATGCCTGCAGCTTTATAGATAGATATATACTTCAAAATATAAATAGCCTATTGATCACTAGCTAGGTACACGTACAGCGATGCCATAGCAAAGATCCACATGAAACCATTTCATCTATCCATCTTATTATTATTATTATTATTATTATTTTTAAATCTCAAAATAAATCTCCACCGGTCACCCAACAAAGTAAACCTATCCATACGCAATAACCCGCAAACCACGTATAGAGGTAAGCCGTCCTAAGTAACCCATAGGCGATGAGCTCGATAAGCGCAGGGGTCCCAGGGCAGGACGGAGGAGTAAACTCCCCAAACCAAGCATAACCTGGATTTTGAAGCCACCCCTCAGGACAGGATAGGGGAGAAAACTCCCATTACCAAGTATTACCTAGGGTTTGAATTTGGGTGGATTCTCACAGCCAAATGTCTTGTGACCGCTAGGCCACACCCCTTACTTCTATCCATCTTATTTTGTATATCAAAATTAACAAAATAATGTTATTGATCCATTTGATACGATTCTATTTCATAATACATACAATTAAATCTCGTTTGATACAATGAACATGGAATTATGTACTAAGTCAGATTAAACTGATTGTTAAAATTGTACTTAGATTTTGTTGTCAAATAAACTTTAAAAAAAATACGAAAGACCAGAGTATCATCGTGATACTAATTACTCGGTCGGAGTGTATGGAGACAGATTTCGATCCAAAGAGGCTAAAATTCTAGGGGATTATTGGAATTTTTATTTCCTAAATAGATAATTTTTGTTTAAGTTTCACTATGGGTGGATCATTATTATAAGATGTTGAGACAACTCACAAAATAATTTAATACGTCCGAGTTCCATCTATACCTCCCTTGAGGTTAGGTGTAAATGTGTAGTTACAAAGACCCTTATTATTTATACGTAATTGCATTAAACCTATTTATAGTATGAGCAAATTATAAGATCTTGACAAAAAATAAAAAATATCAATTTTCCCTTAATGACGTTATCCTAAAAATAATTAAGAAGTTTGAAATGGAACAAGACCACTTTGGCCCTCTCCTTTAAAAATGACAAAAAAGCAGAAAACAAAAAGGGAGTGTTTGATAATTACGACAAACATCAGGGGCATGAACATAGTTACGTCACAGTCTCTGTGGTTGGGATCAGAACGGATCTTCTATCCCACAATGATGTACTACAATGGTGTCACATCATTGTGGGATTGATAAGTGTCCATTTAATTTAAATTATTATTAACAGCTTTTTTTTAAATGGACACTTGTCAATCCCACAATGATGTGACACCATTGTGAGATAGAAGATCCGTTCTAGGTTGGGATAGTAGTCGTGGGTTAGGGTGGTGTTTCGCGTGAAAAATAGACTCGAATAAGGAGGGATTTCGAGTGGACGATTCCTGCCTCGCGATAATCTCAACTTAGAATTATCTATCGACCCCTGCCTAAATAGGCTACCAGTGGTCCTACGTCTTAAACGAAAAGTTGATTAGATGTATTCGAACTTCTCTTCATCTTCTTCGAGTGGACCGCAACGATTGAAAACTCAAGTCAAGTGTACAAATCATCTCTCCGATACTTAAATCTGGATAAAAAGACAATTTATACCTCCGTGAAAGTCTTCAATTTGAAGAATACAAGTAGCGTTCGATACGCTATTTGGTGATTTCAGCCTTTAATTAAATGCTGATTATTGTGTTCGAATGCAAAATATAAACATATCTCAACAGCCCAAAAAGATATACTGAAATTCAAGCAATTAATTAACATTTAAAAGCTTAAATAGATATACCTCGATGGATTCTTCGATCGTGAAAATTACAAGCAAATGCAGATACATGCCTTGGAGGCAAATTTCATCGAGTGTAATACTAAATTATATTACGGCTACTCCTAATTTACGCTACGATATTCCTATATTACGCTAGAAACTACCTCTAAGGCTAGAGTTAATTCTAAGAGAATTGAAATGTAGAAGTTGATTCTGATGATCTTGTGATGTTTTCTCTTCTCTTCTCCGCAGCTCGTATATATATGGGTCTTTGAGGAACCCACGTTCCTTTTCTTCGGGAACCGCCTTCAACCGTCTTCAACTACTCTTTCAAATAATTTCAAATTAGTGTGCCTCTGCAGATGATTGGAAATTAGGTTCATTATGGACTTAATTTCTTTCTTTTCGAACATCTACAATTCGATCTATTTGGGCCTTGTAATTTCGATACCTCAAATTATTCTATGATGTGCTATTCGAGCACTCATTCGGGCTGAAACTGAGCAACCTACTCGAGCTGAAATGGTTGGAGCACTTGAACACTTTTTATAGTGTAAACAAACAGTACAGTCAACATCCATAGCCTACTTTAAAAATTAAAGTTTCATTTCCAATAATTCTAAAGCTATGGCCGTAGATCCATTTTTCCAAAATGTCATAGTATTATTCAAAGTCCCATAGAAGAGGTAAAGTTGTACTTTTCAAACTCATTCTCTACACATTATAATAATTATAATAATACTCACACATTTCATCTTACAAAAGCCAACAATTGGTAATTAATTCCATCGAAGAACGCGTTTGGCCTCCATGGAAAACATTGGAGCAGATGAACTCAATTATTTTGCTCGAGCAATTTATTTCCACTGAAATGCTCGAGCAACTTGCTCAAGTTGGAGTGCTTGAGCACTTGACTCGAGTTGCAATTTTCTGTGTAAACAGGTGGCAACAGGGACGAGAGGCTGAAATGGGATAGGGGTGTTTGAAGGTTTTTGTCATATACGTTGTTTGATGCCTTTCCTATAGCTGTAGTACGGGGAACAAAAAGAAATTTACCCTATAATTATATAAATATTGAAGAGGGTAGTCTGAGGGGGGAAAAATTTAAGTGAAAATGCGGGTAAAATGCATATTACCCCTCTTGTATTATGGAAAAGAGGTCAATTGCCCTCTCTATGTTATAAAACTTGGCTGACTACCTCCTTGTGTTTTCAAAAATGAGGCAAAACACACACAACCTCATTAAAATGACAAAAACGCTCTTTTGTCTATAGCAATGAATTTTAAATGATTTTTCTTTCAAAATCACCCAACTTTATTTCATCATTCGTAATTATTTTAGGTAATAGTTATTAAATAAGTATAAATGGCATATATGTTTAATTACTAATATATCATATTGTTCTAACACATATAAAGCTAAAAAAATTAAATATATTAACTTATATTACAAAATATGATAAAGTTATATACAAGCATTATGATGTTCAATATATTTACAGTGTATAGTGGATACTAGAAGTTTTTCTTTACATTCTTTTAATATCTTCATGGCATATAAGATAAAATCTTTTAAAACTCATTTACTATTTTATTTATCTTGAATAAAACAATGAAAATATTCCCAAACAAATTTATAACACATATTTTCAAAAAAAAAATCCACATATAAAAGTTATTCATACTCTACTATGTATATAAAACTATATTTTTTTATAATATTAAGAACTATAATGGAACAATAAATGAAGAGATTTCTCATAATAAGTTTATTAAAGGTGCTCTTTTTTTTTTTAATTGAATAAAAGCCTTTGGCGTTCTTCGCAATTTTTTTTATAAAATCAGGGCGTAATCAACCATTTTTTATTACGCAGGGAGCAATATGTCTCTTTTCGGGAACACAAGGGGATAAATTGCACTTTGCCCTGAAAACGGGTAGGTAAATTTGACATTTTCTATTACGCAGGGAGCAATACGTCTCTTTTCGAGAACACAAGGGGATAAATTGCAGTTTAGCCTGAAAACGGGTAGGTAAATTCATTTAAAATTTTCTATAAACATTCCAAATTCCCCCTACCCCAAGCATGATTCTCCTTCTCCCTCTCTCTCTCTCTCTCTCTCTCTCTCTCTCTCATCTCCATTTCAATTTCGGAAAACGGTTACTCCTTCAAAATCTCAGCTGTACTAACTGATTACTGATACACTTAAATTTTACTTCTGTTTTTTTTTCTTCTGAAAGATTTCAATATTTTCGATGAGGCAACCAAACAGCAACAGAGACAGAGAAATGGCCGCCATGAACAATATCAACTCACTGCGAACCCTACCACTTCAAGAAATCCAGAATCACGACCAATCGCAGATGCTATCGTCTTCTCAACACTTCGATCCGACGTCGTCTCAACACGACGATTTCCTCGAACAAATGCTCTCCTCCGTGCCTCCCTCCGCCGCGTCCTTCCCCTGGTCCGATGACCAGACGGCGGCGGCAGGTGTTATGGAGCATTTGGAGGAGCAGTCGGCGGCGGCGCTGTCTTCAAGGATGAGGCACCACCAGATCAGCGGCGGCGCTGCCAAGGCGTTGATGCTTCAACATCAGTTACTGAGAGGCCTTGCTGCGGTGCAGGACGACGTCGTAGATGCGCCTTCTTTCGATTCTGCTAATCTGGTTAGTCTTTTCTTTTTTCCTTTTTTTGAAAAAGAAAATTAAAACTATACTTACAAAACACAAACTCTATTTTATATATATATGTGTGTGTGTGTGTGATTATATAACTACAGGCAAATAATGAATCGGTTAAAGCTCTATTCAATGGTTACGCCGGATCCCTAGGTCAAACATCAAATGAATCTCAGCATTTCCACCATCTTCAGGTCTTTTTACTTATATATATATATATATTTTCTTATACTTTTTGCTATATGTATCTGTCATTTGTCGTTAATTTAAGATAAGTTTCGAATTATAATTAAATTAACAGTGGTGATGATTTTGTATGTGATTTAACAGGGAGGAGCATTGCAGCATAATCAGAAATTCGGAGCGCCGGCGGCGAGCGGTTCGAGCGGAGGAGGTGCGGCGGCACAGCCGAGGCAGAGAGTGAGGGCGAGAAGAGGACAGGCTACTGACCCTCACAGCATCGCCGAAAGAGTACGATCACGAACTCTATATACAGAGAAACAGTTTTTGTTTTTTTGTTAGTTCTTTTTCTGTTTTCGAAATTGATTTCATGTCATTTTTATTTTTTCATCGATACTTATGGGCTCTCGGGAGTTGGATATTCGGATGATATACATGTGAGTGGGGTCCACTATCATATGTAAGTGTGATGGTGGAGGTCATCTGTACTCTCTCTGGGAAGCTTCCTTGTATGACTCTTATTTTTTATTTTTTCTTTGTTATTTATTTATTTTTGGGTGAAAACGAAATGTGGGAACTGCAGTTACGGAGGGAGAGGATTGCAGAGAGGATGAAGGGGTTACAGGAGCTTGTACCCAATGCTAATAAGGTCATACTCCTCTTCATTACCACAATTACTTATTTACCCCTGTTCTTAACTGTTCCAATGTATTGTACTTTACTGTGCTGTTTGATCGACAGTTGGAAAGTTAAAATCTGTATTCAGAGTTCAAACGCTATTTTAGTAACTATTTAGTCCCTTTTTCTATAATATCGTTTATACATTTTTGCTTCAATGAAAATTCTAGCTTAATTTGTCATAATCAATTATTAAAAAATTGGTCGAAACTCATCATTAGCCACTTTTGGACTTCTAATGGGATTTATACAGGAGTGAGGCAACTTAATTAGCAATAATCACCGTATTGTAAAAGCTAAAAACCACAAAATCAATTCTTTTAAAAAAAATTATTGGAAAAATCAATTCTTGTAGAATCAATTTTTAAATTGTTGTGCCAAACTCATCCCAACTCTTGATTTTTTCTTTTCTACATGTTGACATTGTAAATTCGCAAAGGTAGTAATTTTTAAGTATATACAATATTCATTGAATACTTTACATATAAATGAACTAATCTTTTTCAATTATTGCATTCAGAAAATAGTTAATTTGATTGACGAGTATTACCAATTTACTAGTAAAAAATTTCTAGTAGTCATTTATGTGAAGATGTATCCCTCTGAGCTCTTTAATGCACAATTATTTGTTATTCTTGTTGTATTTTATAAAGAAAAATCACAATGTCTGCTAATCAAGTTGCACACTCACATGGTGTTAGTGAATCATTAGTACAGAACATGTTAATATGGTTAAGATTCAAATAGAATTTGAAAGTAAATCTGGAAAGAAGATTAGTAGACTAATCATCATTATGATCTGATAATAATTCCTGCAGGGTTTTTATATTAGTATTAAGCAAATTGTTATCTTGATAATTATGTGACTGATAATAATTTTATAATGCTGGAAGGATTAAGTATATGATTTGGTGCATTTGTTAATTGACAGACAGACAAAGCCTCAATGCTTGATGAGATCATCGATTATGTCAAATTCCTACAGCTCCAAGTCAAAGTACCCCTCTCTCTCTCTCTCTCTCTCTCTCTCTCTCTCTCTCTCTCTCTCTCTCTATATATATATATATATATATAATAAATCTGTTTTGGTGGTGATGATGACAAAATGAGCTGGAGTATAAGTGATAAAATTAAAATATGGTTTCCATTATTCTGTAATAAATCCATTTATTTACTATTGTGTAAATTGTAGGTTCTAAGCATGAGCAGATTAGGGGGTGCTGGAGCTGTTGCTCCTTTAGTTGCTGATAAGTCCTGTCAGGTAATTAATCTACTTCACATACCAAAATTTCTTTCAACCCAATTATAGTCTGCTTATGAAAATCGTGTCGCCGTATTCTTATCATATTTTATATATATCGCCATATCCACTCCCCTACAACATAATATATAGTACTATTTAGGTGGAATTGTGAATCGTTCAATAACACATGATAATATTAGTATTTTACTTTATAATATTATAATATACGCATACAACGACTCTAAAACTCATATGAGATAGTATTCGACTGATCTTACCTCTCCATTATTCAAATAAAAAAAGGAAAAGGAAAAGGTAGGGAGAGACGTAGCCAAATTAACGAGTACAAATCCATTGCAACAAACACATTAATAATTTTTTCTAAATAAAGAGAAGTGGAAAAGAAAAGGCGTCAACTAATTCTTGATATAAATCATACATTACCAACCCCACAAACTCTTGCCTGCGGTTCTAAAAGCTACATCACCGCATAAGGACAAAGCAAAAGGACCACGCGTGTGCCCTTTCCAGATTCCACCTTCCCCTCAATTCTCTTTTCTCATTTAGTCAACTAATTTATGTGTTTTATAACCTTATTTGTTCATGACTTGCACATATTTGATTGCTTTTTTCTTTCACTTTTATGTCTCATAATGGACTCATGGTTACTATCGCTTAATAATTATCCAATAATTCATAAGGATTCATAAGGCTAAAAGTCATGATATGATTGTAATCATTTGTAAATGATGAAAATACATAAGTATCATATACAATTGTTGAGATTGTCCAAAACTCGAAAAATGCTTATATGAATTGGGTGTCGACACTAAACTGTCTAAATTAAGTTATGTCACCGCAACGCGTGATAGTGTATTTCAATTTAGTTTGATATGGAATGTTTAATGTACATATACCCAATTCATGTAAGTATTTTCCCCAAAACTCTGAGTCACGAGAGCTTTTAAGGGTGCTCAATTATTAAAGAACCAATTATTGCAAATTAGGATTATTTTGTTTTGTAACTTGTGCAGTAGTGCAGAAGGGACGGGACCAGGGGGTTGGAGGGTGCCCCTTGCCCCCTCAACTTTGAGAAATTCATTTTTTCGCTATGATTTTTGATTTTGGAATTTTGCCTCTCCCTGAAAATATCAAGCTTTACCCACACTTTTTCTTTATGTTCGCCCTGAACCAAGATTACTAGCTCCATCCCTGAGTGCAGATGTATCTTTATGAGTTAATGAACTTGTACTTGTGCACAGGGAAAGAACAATAACGGAGCACAAACGGCGTCATCATCAAACAACGATGGAATGACGGTGACGGAGAACCAGGTGGTGAAGATGATGGAGGAGGACATGGGCTCCGCCATGCAGTATCTACAAGCGAAAGGCCTCTGCCTCATGCCTATTTCACTCGCAACCGCCATCTCAACCGCCACTTCTCACTCCAGGAACCCTTTGACCCCTTCAAACAATATTAACGGCAACGCCCCACTACTTAACGGCGGCGAGGCTGGTGGGCCCTCCTCGCCTAGCCTGTCGGCTTTGACTGTCCAATCAGCCACGATGGGTGGTAGCGGCGCAAATTCGGCTTCCCAGCTGGATTGATCCTAACGGCTTCCTGAACGGCGTTAACTGTTTCTTGACCTCCCTCTTTTTTAGGAGATAGTGAAAATGGCGAACTTTCAACGACTGCCAAGTCTTTTTAAAATAAGGGTCGTCATATTTTTCTTCTTTTATGTACATGGGAGTGTGGGATGGCTACTTATTAACTGAATCTAAAAATATTACAGTGCAAATCCAAATGGGTTTATGCTAAAAATGTTCTATAATTTTCTTTTATATCCTTCTTTATCCATCTATTAAAAAGTTCAAGACATTGTTATCCGACTCTTCTGATGTAGGCTTACTAAATAGATACATTTTAATGTGTAATATATATAGTAAACATTTCAATAGTTTTTTGGTTTTTTTCGTTTGAACTACAACTGTGAGATCGTATGAGTGGGAATTCGAACACATGATCTCACACTTAACAGTGTGAGACAGATGCCGCTTAGCCAATTAGTTTTTTTTTTTTTTTTCATATCATATGCATATTTTAAAATAATTAGTTATTGGCATAGTTGTTATGGAAATGTTTACCAAGTAGATAACATATATCCTTAAGTAAAAAATTGATATGAATTTTTTATATTTCTCATCCAAATTTATATTATACTTCGTGGATATATATTGACTAAATATATAATAGGTGTAAGATGATATCCCCTTGTTAAAAAAAAAAAAAAAAAAAAGGTAAGATGATGTCCCCTCATTTTCTCTTTGTTGGAAAAATCAAACGTTTATTCGATATATTTCTCATCCAAATTTATATTATACTTCGTGGACATATATTGAATGACTAAATATATAATAGGTGTAAGATGATATCCGTTGTTAAAAGACAAAAAAAAAACGGTAAGATGATGTCCCTTCATTTTCTCTTTGTTTGGAAAAATTAAACATTTATTCGATAGGTAAATGATATTGGCACTCCAAAAGTGTTATTGGCACTCCACTATTCAATACAAATTTTTTTCTAAAAATACTGAAAAGTGGAGCTCCAGTAGTAATTTTTGGAGTGCCAATATCAGCTCCCTATTCGATATTCACCCATCCAATATAATTCTCCACGTGTAGCATCTTGTAGAACTCCTAAGGTACCTGGCAACTATTCCATTCTAATTTGTTCTCATATACTAGAAATTATGTCGGCGTACCCAAGACCTGTTGATCTAGTGGTATCCACCTAACTCCCACTTTATATGAGAGGTCCTGAGTTCGAATCCAGGTTGTCACAAGTTGTAGCTCTCCCCTCCTTTATGTAGCTAGATAGAGTCTTTATGGCTCAAGAATCAAGATTATAACTATCAACCCGAATTTATCGGGCTAAATAGGTAGGATATCCCCCTCCCTCTTGAATTAAAAAAGAAATTATGTCGGCGTAGAATGTAGTTGTTATGTTGTAAGTTGGTGTTTCATTTTATGGGAAAATTATTTTTTTAGTCCGTTAACTTGATCTCGTTGGCGTTTTCGTCCGTTAACTTGACACCTTATACAATTAGTTCGTTATTTTGGCACTTTTTTTAATTTTGATCATTTTCGCTGATTTGGGGATAAATTGCAAATGGAGGGAAAATTGGGGGGGGGGGGATTCAGTAAAAAATTGAAAAAATTCATAAAATTCATTAAAAAATTGAAATCCGAAAAAAAATCGGATTTTCTTCGGATTTCAATTTGTTCAATTTTTTCAAACAAATTCGAAAACATTTAAAGAAAAAATTCATTAAAATAATTTCCCCCAACAATATTTAATGAGTTTTTTCGGACTTTTTGAAAAAATTGAAATCTGAAAAAAATTCAATTGTTTTTTCGGATTTCAATTTTTTCAATTTTTTTAATGAATTTTCTCAAATCCTTAATGAATTTTTTTGGTTTTTTCAATTTTTTAATGAATTTCCCCCCAAACCAGCAATTTCCCCCCAATTTTCCCTCTATTTGCAATTTATCCCCAAATCAGCGGAAAGGACCAAAATTAAAAAAAGTGCCAAAATAACGGACTAATTTTGTAAGGTGTCAAGTTAACGGACTACAATGCAAAGGAGGCCAAGTTAACGGACTAAAAAAATAATTTCCCCTTCATTTTATACTAGTCGGTAACGCACCGTATGCAAAATAAATAAATTGATATGAAGATTTTTTTAAAAAAAATTAATTGAGTTTAAATAAAATTCAAGAAAAGGAAATAAGAAAAATGAGAAATAAAATCTTTAAAGAGACGAAAAAAATACCTTTTCATATCAGGTGTTATGGGCCATGTGGTTGTCCTTATGACAACTCAATAGAATTATTAAAATTATTGAGATGTCATTATGCCAGTCATATGGTGTGTGCATTGCCTAATTCATAAAATATAATTCCAATGGCTTCAAAATACGGTTTCTCTAATGTGCTCTTCAATTATATAATAGTATAGATTCATAGTGTGTGTGCCCACATGAAGTATATGTACATCTCCATAAATATAAATTTAATATGAATAAGATGAAACCATGTTTGAATAAAAAATCTCAAATGAAATTTGACGCACTCTTCGTCCAAAAGTATATATCTTGTTTTAACAAGCTTAACATCTTTTGATTATATATCCGCAACCACAAATCGTATTTTAAAGTTCAAAAATAGCATAATTTTCATAATTTATTATACTATTTATAATTGAAGAGTGATGAACTAAAAAAAATGAAAATAGAGACGGGGAATGTGGACAGTTGTGATATATATATTCACATTCACTGAGATATTGTACTTTGGCAAGAACCTCCCTAAAGTATTAAAATTTGTCACTCATCACCTTATGTCTCAAAATTGAATATACTAGCAATTTACCTTAATTTAGTCCTTTTCACTAAATTTTTATCATTTTGTTACTAATATTATCTTTTTGTTACATTGTCTTTTCACGTTTTCTTATGTCATTTCTTCCCCCTCTCACATTTTCTACCTTTTCTCCCGACATTTTTTTTTTCTATCCCTAAATCATTTGTATTTAATTACAAATAAGTAAATAACTATATAACATATACAATTGTAAATTATACTTGCAATATCTAATTTAATATTTCTAATTGCCCTTATTTTTCCTCCAGGATATCTGTTGTGTATATGACTTTCATGACATTTTTCCCTTCTTTTATCATGAATATTTACATTTCGTCAAAAAACTGTTAAAAATTGGTGATGTGGCAAAATGATTTCTGTTAAGACCGAATTACCCTTGGATATAAGTTTTGTTATAATACACTTTAGCATCCAACTACAACTCATGTTACAATATTTACCTCATATTATATAGTTGTACTGTTTGACCCCATATAACACCTTTTTTTTTTTTTTTCTATTTTCTTTTTCATGCTTTCCTTTGTTACTTGGTAAAGAATTATCTGTTTACATGGATTCGAAAAAATAATGATCTTTAATATTTTTATAAAGTTTATGTCGTTATAGTATTTTTCTTTTGCTTTCTCTACATTATACGGTGATATTCGGTTTTAAGGTTGCGGATACTAAAATAATTGAGTTTACTCATTTCTCATTTATTTAGCATTTTATCAAATGAAATTTTTAAGAAATATGATCGTTAAGGTTTATATGTTTAATCCTACTTCCAACCAAATGTAATAAACACAGTTGCAATAATTTGAGTGCTTTAAACAAAAGCTCTATTACTGGTATTGTTCATATATATCTTACTGGAGTTTTAATTTAATAGTTAAAATATAAGCAATAAATTAAAAACTGTTGAAATATAAGCAATATAAGCTCTAGTAAGATATATATGAAGAATTAATATTTTTGATTAATATTATTTTATATTTAGTAATAACACTTGTTGATATGTGAGATTTTGATTAGGTGTAACATCTATTGATATAGGTTTTTTTTTTCAATTAATTTATTAAAATGGCCCTGATTTCAAGGAGATTCCGAATATATGGTAACATATTCGTAAATATTATACTATTCTTTACATGTTCGATTTAGAAATATGTACATTGTCTGTGGTTGTGGGATAATTCATTTGAATTAATTTATTATATAAACTTATGTAACTCTTGGAATTTGTACATGGGGGCACGTCCTCTAGTAGAAAATTGCATGCGTGTGAGAAGTGAGATCTATGTCTATTTTAAAGATATTTTCCACCACTAAAGAAATTCAGGAATCTTTAATGTCTGGTTGTTGTTTTTGACCCAACCACCAACTATCTTTGATTTGGGTGGAGATAATGGTTCGACTTTCCTCAATAGAGCTGGGGTCGAGATTGTTTCTTGAGCTTCTAAATGGGATCTATCTGAAATCAAAGTAACTTTCGTTAAGGTTTGGGATTGTCCCGTTGTGGACCTTTCGAACGTCAAGTTAGTGATCAAGTGTTAGGGTGGAGTTCGGTAGAGAGGGAATTATAACATTTATAACATTCATGGAAAAATGTATTGAATGAGATATTTATAGGTTTTGCTCATGTTGTACAGTCATATGATGGACATCTGGCATGAATCATAGATGTCACGTGCACATCAATGGTCCTTACTTCAGGTCAATGGGTCAGTTCAGTTCGAATCAATCAGAACCCGAACTAAAACCCGCGAACCTTGTTTTTTTTTTTTGCTATATTGAGTTGAATAGGGGGTGTTTTGGTAATTGGAAATATAACCTATATCAATCTTCGTCATTCTTCATTCTTATTTTTTCTTTGGGTGTCAATAGTTAAAACATGTATGCATTCAAAGTGGGATGAAATCCTCAAGTGAGTACATTCGGAAATCTCTTAATAAGTGCAACAATTAGTACAATTACAAAATAAACGGACCAATAATTTAATTTTGTGAAAGATTTTGGTGACAGTCGATATGAGTCATCCAATTGAATAAATCAAATGATTTGCATAGTCTTCTCGGAAGCGTGAGCAAATCGAACTATCTCTTGACACGAAAGAGACAACAATTATTTGCTTTCGACGAAAGGTCTCCCTTAACTTTCAGAAAGTATGAAAATTCAAAAGGAACCATAAATTTGGAGATGGAACATTGGATGGGCGAAAAAACATTTTTTATGGATGATTATTATTGCAATGTTATTTTATGAAAATAGCTAATAACACTCAACTTCATTTAAAAAAAAAAAATTATAAATGACAAATATACTTTTGCATAAATATGATGAAACTTTCATCCTTATTTTCATTCTTCTTTTACTTGTCATATTAATATACATATATAGTATCATTAACTACATATGTTGAATATAGAATTTATTAATAGTGGAATATTATTTCTGGATATGTGAAATAAAATATATTTATTTATTAACATTCTTAGTATTTTCTTCAACATTATACAAAGTATAAAATAAAAATAATATAGTGCTATATATAACTTCTAAAGTTTTATTTATGAAATTAATAAACATATGTCATTAAAAATATTTTGTATTCATATCATCCCATGAACATATTGAATATCATTAATTAGGCTTATGTTTTACTTTCAGTTCGAAATATCAAAGTAAACGAACACTATAATTAAAATAATATATATATATATATATATATATATATGCTATTTCCATATTTTGAGTTAACATACATCTTATTAGCAAATATATGTATTATTTATATATTTTTAATAGCTACTTTTAAAAATAATTACTGTCAATGATAAACAAAATTGAAAAACTAATTAAAAATTCATTAATATTATGTATAAGGATGTCTTTGTTACTTACGATTTAATAAACCACAGGTCCAATTCTGAGCGAGTTTGGGCTCCGTTTATAATTATTGAATTGTTGGGTTGTGGAACAAAAATGGGCCAAAACTTTTGGCTCCATAAAAGTATTATTTGGTTCAATCGCCTTGAGAAAATCTTTTATTCCCTTCTTAAGATGAGATGAGATTAGTCAAATCCTTAAAAGCATAAAAACAAATAATGCTATGCAGTTTTAAGAAGGGAATAAAAGATTTTGGTGAAAACAAATAATACTTAAAAACGAATTTTGGTGAAACTATGGCAAGTGACTCATCTTTTATGCAGTAGTTATGGCTCAATTAAATATTATGCGGTAATTGGACTTCCTATAGTCTCCCTTAAAAAGAATTGTGCACTGATGGTCCTATTTTTTTTATTTTATTTTTTTACAATGGTAGAAGCTTAGAATTGAGATTCAAATACTTGATTTTTGACGGTGAGAGAAGAATGATATTTAACTAAATAATTGCTCGCACAGTCAATCTATTTCAAACCAAATAAGACTATAAGAGTTAAGCTTATTTATTTTTGGCTTAGATTTCAGCTATTTCTTTCGAATTTATGAACTCATTCATTTTTTTTCAAAAATACATCATTTAGTACAATTTTTATTAATATACTCATGGTCTTAAATTTCGACCGAAACACCGAAATTTAGGGGGGTTCCAAAGCGAAATCGAACCTTCGATCCAATTTTGTAGAATATCTTTCGAAATTTTGACCGAAATTTCCCGAAATTTAAAATATTTTTGTCAAATTTCCATCGAAATTTCAGTCGAAACCCGATATTTTCCGAAACATTTACCGAACCCGAAATTTCGGCAGAAATTTTGTTTTTTTTTTGTATAAAAAATATATTTCTAAAATATCATATAATTAGAAAATTATATTTAAACACCTACCACTTACCCGGTTACCCCCCAACCACACACATAAGTGATAAGTCACTTTCTATCCAAATGGGCCAAAAAAATAAAACAAGTAGTGTATTATTGAAGCCGAAGAGCACAACAGTGGGGATTTCGAAATATGAAAGTAGAGGTGGGACAAATACTAGTGATAGCGATTTCGATCCTCTTAGAAATTCGATGTGGTATTGAGTAGTAACTTTTACTTAAATTTTGGTACATTTTATTTTAATGAAATTTTTATAAGATTTGGTTATTATCTTACTATCAAATTATATTTATTTCATATTTTCGCAACAGTTTTTAGTGATATTATTTAACAAATTCATTATCCATATAATATATATATGAAATATTATTGATGTAAAAGATGTATAAGAATGATAATTAAAGTTACCCAAAATTTTATTGCAAATTTTCAAATTTTTTATAAATTTTCATGATTTCTTTAAAATCGAAATCGAAATTTTGAATATTCTCGAAATTTTCGTAAATTTATTATACCGATATTTACCCTAAAATCGATATTTAAGACCTTGAATATTATCACACTTTAAAACTTGAAATAAAAATGAACTCAAAACTGTCAGTTCAACACGGCCTTTACTGGATGTAAAATCAACCACTTCAAGTAGCATTTTTGTGAATTTTACTTAATCTTGTACTATATGGAGTCAGGTGTACTGCCAGTAGTACTAATTTGCGTATTAATTTCACTAACATGATTGCACTCACTTCAAATATAATTAGCTAATAATTAATCTATATCACAGGCATATCTTTTCATTCTAACTAGTTTTTTATATAGTTAAGTAATCAGTCAAAGTAGTCATATCTCATTTCGAATCATTTATTTCTAATTAAATAGTATATCATATTTTTTGGGTGATACTTGATGGATTCGGGAGTCCAACTTTTGGGCAAATATCCACCACAAACAGTGTTAAAACAAGTGGGAGGTCCACCAAAATATATACATAATTTATTGTATTTTAATACTTTATTTGGTGGATATTGTCTGGGAGTTGGACTTCCGGATCCACCAAGTATCACTCATATTTTGTTCTCTTTCGCATCATCTTATATTGTTTCGTGATAAAACAAATACGAATGAGGTGGATCCGATTATTCGTTCCGAACCCCGTGATAATCTATAATTTGAGATTATCTTTCAACCTCTGCGTTCGATACGCTATTTGGTGGTTCAAGTCTTAAATTAAATGCTGATTATTGTCTTCGAATGCAATAATAAGATAAAAGAAAAATTCAGGTCAAGTAAAAACTATCTATCAAATACTTAAATTTGAAAAAAGATAATTTTATACTGCCATGAGAATCTTTCGATAGGATGTTTACAAATACAAGCTTTCGAAAGAGAAAATCTGCCAACTCCTTGCTACGCTAAATTACTCCTAAATTACGCTACAAACTACTCCTGAGGCTAGAGCTAGTTCTAAGAAAATAAAAACGTAGAGTTGTGATTTTGATTGTGTGTTTCCTTTTTCTCCTCTCCTTGGCTTGTATATATTCCCGCTTCAGGATCCCGCGTTCCTTATCTTTGGGAATTGCTCACAACTGCTCTTTCAAAATCTTTTGTTTTGGCGCTTCTCTCTCTTGGGCGGAGTTCTCATTCTTTGGGTTTGTTTCCAGGTCTTCCAATTGACTTCTTTGGGCCCGAATCCCTGTTTCATAAAGCCTGAGCTTTAATGAGTTCACTTATTTTATTTTTAAACCTATTATTTTGTACTTACTAATACTGGGCCGCTCTGGGCTTTTTAATTCGAAAAGCCCATTTAATTTTTAAGTGTAAACAAATGCCCCCCTAATATACGTGAACGTTTCGAGTTCATGTGTATTAAAAGACACGTCTGTTATCTAACAAATGTGAACACTTCGAGTTCACGGGTATTTTAAAAAATACCTCTTTTTATTAAAAAAAACCTTTCATGTTTTTTTGGCGGTTATGGAAAGATGCGCCCTTTTAAACTTCACCTGGGACTTTTATCATCATCTTACTACCTTCTCAGTAATAAGTGTGCCTCTTCGTGATTGGGTATTATATCCCTTATAAATATTTCAATAATTGGTTCTCGGGTTCACCATTCCTAAACATCCTCTTTCTCTCCGTCTTCCTTAAATAAACAAAAGTCAAAGAGACGCTCTGTTCTTTTTCCAATTATCAAAGTCCATTCGAGTGTTGCCTTGCCTCTCCTCATGAAGCTCTAATCAATGGTCGTTCCTCGTCATACCGCCGCCCATGACCTCATGTTTTTAATTCCTCGAGCGGCCATCTTGGATTGCGATGAAGCTGAAGAATTGTATGACATAATCAGGGCTTCCCTCATTTGATCACTTAGTTGATCAATGTCTTTTTTGAATTTATTATTCTGTCCTGATTTTTCACCTACTTTCGCCTTCAACAATCCCTTGCTCAAAGTTTCTTCTTCGATTCGAAGATTGGCTATCACAGCCTCTTGTTGCATTTCCATTGCCACTGCAGCTCGAGAATAACCAATCTGTTGTGCGATAACCTCTGGGTGGTTATCCCTTTTTCTTTCGAACTGATCATTGCCTCCGCCAAGATGGTTAAAGGGTGAATCTCTGCTGGTTTGTGTAAACCTTCTAAAACCTCTTCCTCCCATTCCTCGAAAGTGCCTATTGTAAGGCATTGGTCCAAGGAATTGGCTACTGGTCTCATGTCTCTGTCTTTTGTTCCAATCTCGCTGATATGCCAGAATCCAATTCGGATCAATCGGGACCTGAAGCCTCACCAATTCGAAGTGAAAGATATCGGAGCAGTTAGCACAGAGTGCTTTTTGCAACTTTACAAAATTTCCCACCACTTTAGGGGGTATCATAGCCTTTGTCTCGAGTGTTTCCATGTAAGTCTTTTCATCACTCTTCCTAGCCAGTGGGGTCGGTTTGATTTGCGACTCTTTTTCCTTTAGCTTTCTATCTTGGTCGAAACCCAGGACTCTTTTTTCAATCCCTAACAGTATTATCGTCCTCCTTTCGAGCTATTTTGCTATGTAACGCCTGAATATTTGGCACTGGTCGGTGGTGTGCATAGTATTCATGTGCCATCTGCACATGTTCTCGACTCCCTCATCTTTCACTTTGGGAAAGATCAAGATTCCTTTGTCTATCAGTCTATTGAACATTTGATTCGCCAACTTAGCTTCCCTGGAAACCTGCAGATTAAAAGTTTCAGCATGGTCAATCTCAACAGTATTTACTTCAAAATTTAAAACGGGAAATGGATCCTCATCAATATTCGTTTTTTGACTATCGGAGAAAATAATTTCCTTCGAGTCTATTTTTCTTGCATTAAATTTCGAAACATAATACACTCATTAGTTTCATGTGAGAAGGCATTATGCCATTTACAGTGTGGCCTGCCTTTGATTTCTGCTTTTGATGGAATTCGACGGTTTCCTTTAAACCTAAGTTTTTTATTAATTAATAACTAATAAAAAATTTGTTCCGTTTTCTGTACATCGAAGGTATACCTCTTTTATTTTTTTGATTGTAATGAACCAGTAGCTACACATTCTTTCTTTTCAAGGGCCCCACATTGGAAGGGACGTCCTTTTATGAATTCTGCTAAGTCGATTTCATAGGCATCCTTGCATGCCCATGGGACTCCTATTTCGAAAGTATTAAAGCCCTGATGTTTTCTTAGACTTTCTTCTTTTAACATATTTTCATATCTTATTGTGTTTTGAACTAAGCTTCTAAAATCAGGAAATACAATCCCATCAAACTTTATCCTATACTCGAAGGACATATTCTGCTGAGCTAATTGAACAGACTCTGGGATATTTAGATGACACTTAACCCTAGCCTTTTTAAATCGTGTTAAGAATTCTTCTATTGACTCCCCTGTATTTTGCCTGATCTTTGTCAGTTCACTCATTGATATTCCTGGGTCAGTTCGAGCAAAATGATTTTGGAATTGAAATTGCATTTCATTTCAAGTGGGTATCGAGTTAGGTGACAAATTATTATACCAATTAAAACCTGGCCCAGTTAAAGAACTAGGGAACAATCTTAATTTGAGGTAATCTTGATCGGCTGCATCTCGACATTGGCAGGTAAATCGAGATAAATATTCTAACGCTGACACATTATCATCCCATGTAAAATTTGGAATTTTATATGTTCGTGGGACAGGAAAATTTTGGTCTACCCAATCAAGGTAAGGTTTTCCTGGAATTAAACGTTGATTTCTTCGGAAACCCGGACCATACATTCTTTCAATAGCCAATTCGACTTGATTTTGAAAAGGGTCTTGGACTTGTTGTCCCATGTTAACCCCCATATAGACGTTGGGCATAGCTTGCCCCCCCCCCCAAGCATATGGGTTTTGAAAGTTATTCGAAATGAAAGGAAAGTTTTTATTGGTTTGGAAACCCTGGAAAATTTTGGTTTCCTGCATTAAAAAGGATGTTCAAAACTCCTGGGTAGTTTTGACCCTGCTGTTGGTTTTGCCCCCCGGTATACTGTCTTTGAGCAAAACCGACATTTGGTTTGAAATTTCCAAAATTAACATCCGAGGAATATCCCGTTGGCATTTGTCCCTGACCACTTGGTGGTATAGGAAAATTAGGCCTCACAGGTTGAGAATTAAATTGATTTGAATTTACATTTTGTAAATTAGGATGTGGATTTGGTTACAATTCGAATTTACATTTTGTTGACTCATATTATTTTTTTCTTCGAGAGGTAAAGGATTTGAAGTCTGACCGACTTTGAATTGGCTATTTCGAGGTCGAGCCTCTCGAGGGTAACCTAATGGGATCTCATTTTGGTTAATATATCTACTTTGAGTCCTTGGTTCGACCGACACTAACTGGGACACTTTTTCTATTAAACTATTATGTTTATTAATTAAGGGCTCGAGTGCCAAAACTACTTGAGCATTTATCATGTTCGAAAAAACATCGCATGTTTGATTAAATATTTTACCCAATTCAGTTATTACCCGGGTGACTTCTCAAGCAAGTCCATCTCGAGTACTCACAACAATGTCCTGTACAATTGCTGTGAATATTCGGGCAGACTCTTGAGCCAATGCTCGATACTGACCGTCAAACTCTTTTCTTTGATCTTCTCGAGCACCTGCTAAGGTCTGTTTCATAACTCAGACAAATTGTTCATACATTTTGTCCGCTCTAACCTTGTGTTTCGAAATCGGTTGAGCATCAAACTCCTTACCAAAATCGTCTCTGGTTGACTCTTGTGACATTATTTATTATATTTTATTTTACTTTCGAAAAGATTTGGATATCGATTATAAAAAATGACTCCCACTGTGGCGGCCAAAAATTTGTTTCGTGATAAAACAAATACGAATGAGGTGGATCCGATCATTTGTTCCGACCCCGTGATAATTGTTAGGAATTTCATGTTAGATGTTTTGATGATGACAATTAGGATTTTTTCTGTTAGACCCCAAAATATGTAAGTTTGTTTTTTCAGCTTTGAAGCGTTAGATTTGTAATAGGCTTTGCTTCATTCGTAGTTTAGATTGTCAGGTTAAGCTGTCTTAGACTAAGCGCCTGATATGTTTTAGGTGAGTTTATCAGAAGTATAGTTTGAAGACTCAAGCGCCTGAAGTCTGAATAAAGATGAAGATTCCAAGCGTCTAGAATGACCAGCTATTCCAAGCGTCACCTTATGGATCGAAGTAATTCAAGGATTGAATAAGCATCTATCAATGACTGATTTCACCTGAATATATTTCTAAAGTCCAGAAAGAGTTTAATGCAAATATTCCCAAATGCATTAAATGTTGATAAGAGCATTAAATGTGATAAGCACTTTCAGACGTACGGAGAAGCCACCCTATTGGACTGTCAACTATTCAAAGACTGCAGCACCAACTTTTGTGCAGCAGATTTTCAGGAAAGGACAAATTTGTTCACTCGCGAAAGTGAGAGACACGCGCCCTTGCATGTGTCAAACGGACACTTTTTCCAAGAATGCCTATAAATGGGACTTCAACAACAAGCCAAAGATACAAAGAACAATTATCAAGTCGAATTGCTGTTGCATTGAAGTCTCATTCCTTACAATCTCAGAAAAGCCAAAACTTTCAAGAAAATATTCTCGTTGCTTTTCTTCAAATCCTGAGACAGTCAACCCAATATCTCAAACATTCTTTTCGGAGAAACCCACATTACTACTGAGATATTCCTAGTTGTTTGAACTTTATCAAAATCAAACAAACCTTTTAGAAAAACCCCTATCCAAGCCTCGCGATCTGTGTGAAGTCGAAGTTAGATACTTGCCATATTTCTGGGTGAAAGAAGCAAGGGGATTGAAATGATTTGGAACAGAAATCTGTGTGATCAAGGAGCTCAAGTCATCGACATGCATTTCTCCCTAATTTGTAGAAGATTTTGTGTGATTCTTTGAGAATCATTTTAGTGGATTGCCTCCAAGTGTTCGAGGAGAAGAAGGACGTAGTTGGGATTACACCACCCAACGAACCTTACAAATATTGTGTTATTTACTTTACTTTTAGCATTCATATTGTCATATCGTAATCTGATAAAGTAAAACTTAATCAAACGCTAAGCAACTAAATACACTTTTTGTGACGCTAAAGCTTTCAAAGAGAAAACTCCAAAAATTATTCCGCTGTGCTAACACTGATCAAAGAACTGAACGCTCAAACCTATTTGGTTGTAGTATTCAAGTCTTGAAATCTAAGTTAACTTTATAAACACTACTACAGAAATGACCTATAGCAGCGGTTTTTTTGGGCCTATTACAGCGGTTTTGAACCGCTGCCATAGGTACCGCTACCATAGGTCAAAACCCTATGGCAGCGGTTACGGAACCGCTGTCATAGGGTCATTTATTTAAAAAAAAAATAAAAAATTGGACCCTATGGCAGCGGTTCCGGCTGAACCGCTGCCATAGGGTGGTATATTTATTTTTTTTTAATTTTATTTTATCGTTTATAATGTTACCATGTCGGAATAACACGAAATTCACACGGTCATAGCGAAACGGCATTCTGAACAAAACGCAAGACTCCGCCTTGCGCTCTCGTGATTTTAGCCATCCGAGATCGTTTAAGGCCTCAAATACGCGTTTTATTACATAAATACGTATTTTTGTAATAAAACACGTATTTGAGGCCTTAAACGATCTCGGATAGCTAAAATCACGAGAGCGCAAGACAAAGTCTTGCGTTTTGTTCAGAATGCCGTTTCTCTATGACCTTGTGAATTTCGTGTCATTCCAACACCGCAAAATTTCAACCGAGAAATATTTTCATAAATACACAAATATACGTACACCCACACATACACAAATATACATACACCCATCAACATATACACAAATATACATACACCCATCCACATATATACATACACAAATATACACACACCCACACATACACAAATACACCCATTAACATATACACATATATGCATACACCCATGAACATATACACAAATATACATACACCCATCCACATATATACATACACAAATATTCATACACAAATATACATACACATACACCCACATATACACAAATATAAATACACCCACACATACACAAATATACATACACCCACACATATATGCATACACCCACATATACATACATCTATATATACTCTATGTGTGTGTGTGTATATATTTATCTAAAAAAAAATACCAAAACTAAATGGAAGGCGGCGGCGGCGGCGGAGGAGGGCGGCGTCGGCGTCGGCGTCGGCGGCGGCGGCGGCGGAGGTGGGCAGCGTCGGCGTCGGCGGAGGTGGGCGTCGGCGGTGGTGGTGGTGGTGAGAGAGTTGAGAGAGAGAGTTGAGAGAGAGAGAGAGAGAGAGGTGAGGAGAGTGAGAGTGAGAGTGAGAGTGAGAGAGAGGGGGGGCCGGTTTGAAATAAACCCGCCCAAATTTTGAACTTTTGGCAGCGGTTCGGGCAGAACCGCTGCCACAAAGTTCAAAAAAATTTTTTTTTTTTTTTTTGACAACTTTTGGCAGCGGTTCGGGCAGAACCGCTGCCAAAAAGTTCACTTTGGCAGCGGTTCGGGCAGAACCGCTGCCAAAAAGTGAACTTTTGGCAGCGGTTCCGCCGAACCGCTGCCACAAAGTGAACTTTGTGGCAGCGGTTCCGCCCGAACCGCTGCCAAAAGTGCACTTGTGGCAGCGGTTCCGCCCGAACCGCTGCCAAAAGTGAACTTTGTGGCAGCGGTTCGGCTGAACCGCTGCCAAAAGTCCAATATTTTTTTTTTTTTTTTTTTTTGACACCCCTATGACAGCGGTTCGGCTCGAACCGCTGTCATAGGTCCGAACCGAGTACCCCCTATTACAGCAGTTTTCAAAACCGCTGCCATAGGTGCGCTGTAATAGGACTTTTTTGTGGTAGTGAAAAACAGTCTTCGTTAGACGCTTCACCAGAGCGCCTATATTTTAAGTGAACGCTTAAGTCAAGCGTTAGACACTTCAAGCGTCTACTTTTCAAGCGTCCAAAAACCTTTTTAATACGAATCTTTTGAAGTCGAAAAAGACTTCAGGGTCTATTCAACCCCCCTTTCTAGACCCTTTCGTATGCCACTTGGGACCAACAAGTGGTATCAGAGCCAGGTTAAAATTGAAATTTTAAATTTCCAAGCATAACTGCTTGTTTAGATCCTTTTTCAAACTTAGTTGCTTTAGATTTTAAACATGACATTTGCTAAAGTTCCCAAACTAACTGAGTCAAATTTTGACACATGGAAAGTCAAAGCATTTACATATCTCTGTTCATGTGATAATGACATGTGTGATATTATTTCAGATGGGCCAATCAAAATATATAAAGTTATCACGAGAGCGCCTGGAGCCACGGAAGAAACTCCCGATGGTTACGTTGAGAAACCAAAACAAGAATGGTCTCCAGATGAGCGACGAAGAGCTAATTTGGACAATGTTAGTCGTAACGCTCTATATACGACTATTGGTGACAATGACAACTTATTTAACAAGATCAAGTCTTGCAAAACCACTAAAGAAATATAGGATAAGTTGTCTACAATTTGTGGTGGTTCAGCTCAGATCAAAGAAAACAAACTTTCCATTGCCAAGGAAAAGTTTAACGGATTTAATATGCTACCCAATGAAACTTTAGAGCAATTAGATATAAGATTTACAGCTCTAGTTACAGAACTTACATCATTGGGAATGGATTTGCAGGATCGAAAAATGGTGGTTAAGATCTTTAGAAGTTTACCAAGTAAATTCCTGATGAAGACAACTGCTATGAGAGAATCAAATATGCTGGATCTCCTAACTCTAGAAAACGCCTTTTCAGAGCTCAAAGCATTTGAGTTCGAGTTGAATTCTGCTAGTGATGTTGTGAGTAGTCCGGTGATTGAATCTGGAGTGCTTATAGCATCAATCAAAGGCAAATCAGGCAATAAAGGAAAGAATTTAGATATCAATGAAGAAGAGGAATTAGCTTTGCTGAATAGATTCAGAAAGTTCTTGAGATATGAAAAGAAAGAAAAGGTTTCAATAATCAAGGACAAAGCTCATATCAAGCGCCTTCTCCGATGCAACAACAGCTTCAAGCACCTCAATATTATTCAAAATCTCCCAGCTGCAGTGGTCTCAAAACCACACATTGCAAGGTTAACAAATGAACAAAAGATGAAAACTAATCTTTGTTACAATTGCAGGAAACCAGGGCACTATTAGGTAAATTGTCCTTATCCAAACGTATCCAAGCCCTCAAGGCATGATTACTTGGATAGAAACCAATTCAGGAGCAACCTTCATCAACAAGGTTTGCTAGCGGAATCAGAACCAACATCCGCACCTGAAGATTTAGAATCATCAGAAGAGAGTAGCGATGATGATGAGCCATTAGATGACTCAACACTCATATGTCTCATGGCCAGAGATGATGAAGCATCTCCTGAGGTAATCAATGAATTATCTATTCCTCTCTCTTATGATGAATTACTTGACAAAGTCAAAGAATACTACAATGAATGTCAAGAAGCCACCAAAATATATCAAAATGATCTCGCTATTATCTCATCACTCACAAGAGATAAAGTAACGCTCAAAGCAGAGTTGCAAGTTCAGCAACAGTGCATTGAGAAGAACCAATAGCTTGAGAGTGAAATTATCCAATTAAAAAGCGATCTTGATATAATAGTCAAGAGAGAAGTTGATTTTATCGCTAGACTTGCTAAATCAGAGCAGCTCATCTCATCATTATCAAAAGCTTCTAGAAAGTTGGATAATGTGACTGAAGTAACTAGATTATTTGGTGAGAAGACCGGTTTAGGATGCGATAAACTCGGTAAACAACCCAATAAATCTAATGTTACGGCAAACAACAAAGGAAAGGGTGTTATCTTTGTTGAAAAAGGTTCACAAGGTCAAACACAAAATGAACCTAGTGACAATGGTAAGAGGTCAAATGAGAAAGTCAAAGCTAACTCAGGCAACGGTAAGGCTAAGGCAAATGATTCACAAAGACGGGTCTATCCAAACGCTCAAAAGACTAAAGATAAGTCTGACCACTGTGAATCAAGCGCTAAGCGTCCAGCACCAAAAGTGCAACCCAAGCCAACGCCAAGGAAATACCAGCGTCAATATCCGAGACAGTCAAGATCATATTATCGATACTATGATGATTATGATTATGACTATGATTATAACTACCATTATAATCAAGGATATTATTATTATACACCTAAAAAGCACACACAACACGTTGTGAAACCCAGAAAGGCCAGTATTTCTAAAATAAAGACCAGGCAAATATGGGTTCCTAAAGCTCTAATTCAAACTAACAATATTACTAATGTTAAAGGACCCAAGCAACAATGGGTACCTGAATAGAAATAGAACTTCCTTTTTGATTGCAGGTACCTAGAGCTAGAGCCGATACATCTGTGTGGTACTTCGATAGTGGATCGTCAAGGCACATGACTGGTTCCAAAGATCTTCTGATCAACTATCAAGCTGCCAATGGTCCTCAGGTTGTATTTGGTGATCTCTACAACTCCAAAAGGTAAAACCAAAGGTATAGGTACTGTAGGCATAGGGGAAACATCATGATCGAAGTGATGTTTATTATCAGTTGAGGGTCTAAAGCACAATTTATTAAGCATAAGTAGAACCTAAATCACAATCGAAATGCATAATTGGTTGAACCATTGTGATCGCTTCTCTCTATTGTTTCCTCCCTTTATTTGGTGTGACGTTGCCTTAGTTTATTTTCTTGTATTTTTAAAGTTAATCAACCTTTCATCGACCGATTCTAGAATTGAGTAATATAAGTCTTGACTTAGATTATAGTTGTCCCTGCTATATAAATGACGCTAAGACTAAGTCTACTAAATTGAAGGGTAAAAGAACTAACAACGTATATTTGGTAGATTGGGGTTCAACACTTGATAACAACCCAACATGTTTTGTTGCTAAAAATGAATCTAAAATGGGTTGGTTATGGCATAGAAAAATGAATCACCTCAACTTTAAAACAATCTCTCAGCTTATATGTCAAAATCTTGTAGAGGGATTACCAAATTGACCATTTCACAAGGATCGCCTTTGTGACGCTTGTCAAATGGGTAAACAAGTTAAATCATCGTTCAAGAGAAAACCTCATCTATCTACCTCTAGAATACTTGAACTACTTCACATGGATTTGTTTGGACCTGTTCAAACGATCAGTGTAAGCGGTAAGAAGTATATTTTGGTGATAGTAGATGATTTCTCTCGATTTACTTGGGTGGAATTTCTTTCATCCAAAGAGGAAACATGTGACAAGTTAACAACGCTTATTCGGCAACTTCAAATATTGAAAAATCTTAAGGTTGCAAGAATAAGAAGAAATCATGGTACTGAGTTTACTAACAAGATTGTTGAGAAGGTTTGTGCAGAAAATGGAATACATCATGAGTTTTCAGCTCCCAGAACTCCCCAACAAGATGGTGTTGCTGAGCGCCGGAACCGAACGCTTAAGGAAGCAGCTAGGACTATGTTAGCAGAATCCAAGCTCGCTCCTAGGTTTTGGGCCGAAGCAATCAACACTGCCTGTTACACTCAAAACCGTTGCATGATCAACAAACAACATGGAAAAACTCCATATGAACTGTGGAAGGGACGTAAGCTAAATGTTTCATATTTTCACGTCTTTGGTTCTAAATGTTTTATCCATAATAATGGTTCCGAAAGCCTAAATACATTTGATCCTAAAGCGGATGAGGGAATCTTTCTAGGCTACGCCAAAAATGGAAAGAATTTTCGCATCCTAAATAAGATCAAATCGAAGGTAGAGGAATCTATTCATGTTGTTTTTGATGATGTTAACCAAGAACTGAGTAAGGTTAATATAAATGATGTAGGAGTTGAAGATCTATGTCATCAAGCGTCTAAGGTTGCTATTGATGAAGATACTGACGACGATGATGAGATCTCAGTGCCACCTCCTAAGATCACTCATGAGGTTAATATGAACAATATTGTAAGAAATACTGATGATCATGAAGAGAGTGATCATCAAGAGCACACAAGGAATTGTGAACTTGAAGCGCCTACGCAAGAGGATAATCAAACGTCTGTTCAACCTCTTAACCCTTTCCAACCAGATAGATTATGGCTGCGTGATCATCCACCTGAGCAAATTATTGGAGATATTGGAGCGCCTGTTAGGACTAGAGCCGCTACATTCAATGAGGCTATGTTTGCAAGCTTTCTATCTCAAATGGAACTTAAGAAAGTGGATGAAGCGCTAAGCGACCCAAGTTGGATTGAAGTTATGCAAGAAGAGCTTAATCAGTTTGAACAGAATAAGGTTTGGATGCTAGTACCAAGGCCAACTCACCAAGGAGTTATTGGAACTAGATGGATTTATAGAAACAAAATGGATGAGAATGGCATTGTGATAAGAAACAAGGCCAGATTCGTAGCTCAAGGATATTGCCAAGAGGAGGGTATTGACTTTGATGAGACATACGCTCCTGTCGCTCGTCTTAAAGCAATCCGCATGTTTCTAGCATATGCAGCGTTCAACAAGTTCATGGTGTATCAGATGGAAGTGAAGAGTGCCTTCCTGAATGGTAAACTCCAAGAAGAAGTATATGTGGAGCAACCACCAGGATTCATCAACAATCATGGTAAGGGTATGGTTTACAAGCTAGACAAAGCACTTTATGGGCTTAAGCAAGCACCCCGAGCATGGTTTGACACTCTCTCTATCTTCCTCATTGGTAAAGGCTTTTCAAAAGGCAGCGTTGATACAACGTTATTCAAAATTACCAATAACGAAGATATTCTCTTAGTCCAAATTTACGTTGATGATATTATATTTGGTTCTACTAACAAGCGTCTGTGTGAGAAATTTTCGAAAATGATGCAAGAACAATTTGAAATGAGCATGATGGGTGAATTAACTTTCTTCTTAGGATTACAAGTTAAACAACTCCCTAATGGAATATTTATTAACCAAGCTAAATATACAAGAGATATGATTAAGAAACTTGGTATGAAAAATGCAACATATTAAAAAATTCCAATGAGCCAAACGCTTAAGCTAGATAAAGATGAAAGTGGAAAGAAAGTTGATATCACTAATTATAGAGGTATCATTGGATCACTTCTTTATCTTACTGCTAGTAGACCTGATATTATGTTTTCGGTATGCATGTGTGCACGATTTCAAGCCGATCCTAAAGAGTCACACTTAATCGCTGCCAAGAAGATCCTTAAATACCTGAAAGACACACAAAATGTGGGCTTATGGTATCCTAGGGATTCTCCTTTTGAACTAATTGGTTACTCAGATGCAGATTTTGCAGTTTGCAAAATAGATCGTAAAAGTACTAGTGGTACATGTCAATTTCTAGGTGATAGGTTAATCTCATGGCATAGTAAGAAGCAACAATCCATAGCTACCTCCATAGCCGAAGCTAAGTATGTAGCTGCAGGAAGTTGTTGTGCACAAGTATTATGGATGAGGCAACAACTTAGAGATTATGGAATAATCCTAGGTCCAACCCCCATTCATTGTGATAACCAAAGCGCTCTAGCCATGACTCAAAGCCCTGTTCTTCATTTCAGAACCAAACACATTGACATTAGATACCATTTTCTTCGTGACCACGTTCAAAAGAAAGATATCTCCATGCACTTTATTGGAACTGACAAACTATTGGCAGATATCTTCACCAAAGCACTCAACGAACAACGTTTTCTCACTTTGAGAAGTGAATTAGGTATGATTGATTTAAATGCTTAATCATTTTGCATCATATTTTATTAGACATATAATTTAGGGGGAATCCACTTAATTTGTGTCTAAAAGATTTTCCTAACTGTTACAAGTTATCAAATTTAGGGGGAACCTTAAAGTTGTACTTGACCATAACTACAAGCGTCAATGATCAAAATTTTCAGATGCATGATCATCAACGCTCAGTATCACTTATACATAAAATATTGGACGCTCAAACATAAAAAGTCTTTTTAATCCTAAGCGTCTAATTTTTATATACCAACAAGTGTTATCAGTTAAGCGTTGAATCAATTCCAATCAACTCTTAATATAAAAATATTTTTTTTACAAGCCATGCATAAAGTTTACAAGCTTCTTTCGAAGTAGTGGGTAGACTCAAAAGTCTATTTTGTACTCTACTCGCACGCTTCTATCACATCAAACTGGCGGGTAATCAAAAGCTTTTTTCAAAATGACGGTTCAGAGATAGAACGTGTTTGTGTACGTGTCAGTGTACAAACAGGAGCGTGCGTTACACTCTGAAAATGCCAAACATTTTTAAAATTCTAATTCGGATGTCAGATTTTTATATATGAGAATTACCAAATGTAACTTCTCTCTGTTACACAAAACTCGCGTCCGCAGTTAATGAATTCATGGCTGAGATTAAAACTCTTTACACGTGTTTGAATCCTACAGAGACAAGAGAACACAAGTTTCAAAAATTAACTGCTGTGTCTTTTAAAACACAATTTCTGCAGAAAAACCATTTACTCTTACTCAAACATATCTGCAAAATTTATTCTCTCTATCTCAAAGCAAAAGAAAATCTCAGTTCATCTCTTTCACTAAAAATGGCACCAAAGAAATCTTCATCTACTTCTGCCGAACTTACCATCAAGGTTACTGAAGGCCTTGTTGTCGATTGGAAATTCCTTTATGAACAACCTCAGATCAATCTAACATACATGATGGACATGGTAGTCAAAGCTGGGCTTAAACCTTTCTTGACCCAATACTCCTATCTGTTTCCGACTGAAGTCGACACCTTCTGAAAGACTGCTAAACTTTCAGAGGACAAGAAGTCTATCTCTTGTCTAATTCCTCTATCCAAGAAGGAGCCTCCCAAGGAATTTATTTTATCTGCTGCCTCCATTGCCGAGAACTTCAATCTTCCAAATGAGGGTGAGGCATTGGATTGTGTTACTTTAAAACAAATCAAGGAAGCATGGACAACCATGAGTGCGTACGACGGTGTACCCTACACTCAGTACTTCGAAAAGAAAGAACTAGTATCCAAATACCGACTGTTGGCTGATTTCTGCAGCAAGATCATAGAATGCCGAGTGGGAACCTTTGATAAGGTGAACCCAGTACAATTTCAGATGATGACTGCTATACTCCTCAACATCAAGATCAACTGGAGTGAGTACATTTTTGGAAGGTTTCGGGACTATTTAAGCGCCTCGAATAAACCTTATGGGCTTGTTCTAAGTGACCTGCTGTACAAATCACAGTGTGTATACTCGTCTGGTCTCCCGTTGAATAAGACCAAATTGCTGGGAAGAAGGATTCTGAATAATCTCTTCAATCCTCCCAAAATTGGTGGTGCTGCTAAACCACTATCTGAGCGTCTGGAAGTACATCAAGCGTCCGATGAGGAAGCGGAGCGTCCAGTGCCAGAAGAAGCCGTGAAGCGTCCGGCTGCAACAAAGAAGAGGGCTCCCAGAAAGCCCAAGGCTCAATTTGTCCCTTCTCCTCTAAAGAATGATGAGGAAACCGATGAGGATGCTGAGGACAAGTTACCTCTCAAGAGGAGGAAGCTGGAAGGGATCATCAAACAAATAGACTTTGAAGAACCAGCTGTTGATCCTCCCGCTCCACCGCTTAAGCTCGTTGAAGGAGTCAACGTGAAGAAAATCTTCAAGAGTTCCAGGACTAGCAAGCGTCGAGTTGCTCCTGTTCCTGAAGAGCCTGAGACTGTTGAGCCAAGCGCTCAAGTTGCTGTTGAGCCAAGCGCTCAAAGTATTGTTGTTGGGACAAGTTCTCAGGGTAAGTTTATTTCTTCCCACAGCATTTCTATTCCTACATCTGTAGAAGATCCTGCTCTTATAGAGGATAGTTCTTTTGTTACAGCTTTAGCTCTAGCTGCTGCTGAAGCATCAACCGATGTCCATCTGGATGTTGAGATGACAGAAATTGTGGCGATTGCCAAAGACATTGTCGTAGAAGCTTCTGCAATTGAACATGAGGAACCTGCTCTCAAAGAGGTTCAGTCATCAATCCCTGTTCAGGCTATAACAGAGGCACGCTCAGAAGGTCAGAGCGTTGCTGAAGACGTTCCAGCGCCTAGGCACTTCTTCAAACTCGACACGCTGAAGACAATTGATCATTCAATCAACTATATGCCCCCAGCGCTCGAAGAAGATTTCATTCCTGCAGGATACAATGAAGAAAGATACATTACTGCTGAGAATAACATTGCCCTGTTGATTGACTCTGACCGTCAAATCAGGGATACAGTGTTTAACGCTGCACTAACAGAAATTGAGAGAAAGTATTATAGAGCCATTGAACTAGGAAAAACCTCTGGTCAAATACCGTCTTCTCTTATTCTTCAACAAGACAGACAAGGAGGAAGAACTCCTAGATGTGATGTGGATTTGGCATATTATCTCGATTATGGCTACAGCAGACCCACCGGTTTTGCTCTAAGAGATTACAATATTCGGGTGTATGAGCCTCTTCGTCCTAGCTTTCTCAATCCATCAGAGTCAATCTTGAACAGAGAAGGCTATACACACTTTCTTCAGACTGCTAATAGTATTAAAAATCTATCTTCAGTCAATCCACTTCGCCTGTGGAAAAATAAAGCAGTTCATGCCGGTGAGCGTCTCGAATCATTGACAGATTTAATTCAGACTGAAGCCGATGCATATTTTGACAGCGTCTGGAATGCCAACTATCAGACTGGTAGATATCACTTTGAATCTATTAGAGATATTCATCATGAAGGCATTCGCGCTATGGTCAATGCTGGAACAGATTACTGCATGAATGAAGTTAACTGGGTTGAAGTGTATATGGGAAACAAATATACATTCTCAGAGTTAGTCCAAGCTCCCCATTTGTTCGGCATAGGCATGCATGACAAGAAGCGTCAGTTCGCCAAGTATTGCCTAAAGCAGCGTCAACAGAGAGACCTGTTCTCAAGCTCCCACTAATTTAGACATCAAGTTGAACAATGTCTATGTTAAGAGCTTCACAGACTATCCATTACTCCTCTACTTTTCAACGCTCAAACATCTTCCAGTGGTACCTCTTTTGTATCGTGCTTGAATTTCGTTCTGAGCCACTGCGAGGATAATTTCAATTTGATGGTGAAGATTATGACTCCCTTATCTCTGTTCGACAAAATCTTCACTGCAAATCTCCGACAATGGAACGGCTCCGTCATCAACTCTTTTCGAGGATATCCTCTGCTCCCTTCTATCCGCAAAGAGGTACTCAATCATTATGAGTTTGTCCTCTCACTGCTTGAAAGAAATCAGGGACTAGCTCAAGCGATCTATCCATATTTAGAAGAGTACTACGCTGCTTACATGCCTGAGTATCAGCATCTCAAGTCTCTTCCCTCTGACTGCTTGATTGGATTTTCCAGACATTACTGCCCAGATTCAATCTTTTCCATCTGTCAAGCGCCGTCTAAAGTCTTTTCGCATCATGTTCTAGATATCATTGGTCCAATGCACATCAGGGCCATTGATAGTCCCCTTCGCACATTCATTTCCGGTACTTGTATGACTAGAACTAGACTCACTGAACTTTTGGAAGCTGCGTCCACTTCTTATGCCGATTTAGCAAATTGGAACTTCCAATTCGATGACTTTCGTCAACCTGAGTCAGCGCTTGAGGAAGCGCCTACTAAGTCAGTTGAAGCGTTCACGTCTGAAGTCACAAGTATTCCAGCGTCTGCTGAAGAACCCGTTCAAGTGTCTCCACCAAAGGATCTTCCTGACGCTCCTGAACCCGTTGCTGATGATATTGCTGAGGATCTTTCTCTTGACATACAAGGTACTGTTTTTGATCCCGCATATCAAGTTCCTATTGACTCTCTTAAACACTCATCCAGGTTCAAGCGACCGGCTCTTCAAGCGGTTCGTCTAGATGAGAGTCAATCTTTCGGTCCTTTGCTCAAATCCGTTTTGGAGAATATCAGTGCCCATGCTACTCAGAACGAAGAATCTCTCCACTGGATTAAAGACGATTTGGCAAAAATTGAGACTCACGTTATGAGCGCTCAGATTGCTCATATGCGTAGTTCAGGTCAAGCGGTTGTTGGTGAGTGCAAACAAAACTTTCAAGAAATGCATGATGCCACTCAAGCAAACCAACTTGCCATGAAAGAAGAGTTTGAAAAACTCCTTGAAACCCTTGCGACTTCTCTGAATGATGCTACCAGCGCCAAGCTCCTTGCCCTGCAGGAACGATTCGACAAGCGTCTGGACGACATCACAGATTCTATGTCTCAGATTGCTCATCAGGTCAGTTTACTCACAGATCATTTTCTAAAGTCTGATGATGGCAATAAGGGGGAAAAGAAGAAGAATGGAGAAAAGAGGAAAGCATCAAGTTCAAGAGCTCAAGAGCCTCCGTCTCCTAAGCGTCAAGTTTTTCCTTCTCCTTCTGCGCTAAATCTCCCCTCTTGGATAACTGCTTCTGCTGGAACGTCTAGTAGAACGCTAAGAGAAACCCCACAAGCACTATATCCAAATCTACCAATACCTACAAGAGCAATGTTAGAACAGTTTGACATCCCTCTTCAAAGAACATCCATTCCAGAACCTTCAGATCCAAAAATTTTAGCTGAAGAGAGGCAGATGTCTGACTTCATCTGAACTTTCAGAATTTGTCTAAGGTATATTGGTATTGACCCAACTGATTGGGACAATCACTTTACTGCTTTCAAGAAGAGACAGAAAGAAGAAAATAAGCTCATAATCAACAAAGATCATAAAGCAATGATGACTTTAGAAGATAATCTAACTGAAGCTATCCGAGCTGAAATGCCCAAGCGATACAAAGTTAGACCAAAACGTTAAAGCTTTTTGATTTGCATTATCTATATTCTTGTCTCTCATATTTTGTTTGTTTAGTTGTAAAAATGCTTGTAACTCTCGATATATATAAAATGCATTTTTTCAGCTGAAACATCTCGTTGAAGCGTAACTAACCTTAACTAACTGTATCTAATCAAAGCTAACTTTTATTTTGGCTGTCTAACTCTTGAACTATAAAAGAGTAAGTATTGCCATCATCAAAAAAGCGAAAATTGTTAGGAATTTCATGTTAGATGTTTTGATGATGACAATTAGGATTTTTCTGTTAGACCCTAAAATATGTAAGTTTGTTTTTTCCGCTTTGAAGCGTTAGATTTGTAATAGGCTTTGCTTTATTCTTATTTTAGATTGTTAGGTTAAACTATCTTAGACTAAGCGCCTGATATGTTCTGGGTGAGTTTATCAGAAGTATAGTTTGAAGACTCAAGCGCCTGAAGTTTGAATAAAGATGAAGATTCCAAGCGTCTAGAATGACCAGCTATTCCAAGCGTCACCTTATGGATCGAAGTAATTCAAGGATTGAATAAGCATCTATCAATGACTGATTTCACTTGAATCTATTTCTAAAGTCCAGAAGGAGTTTAATGCAAATATTCTCAAATGCATTAAATGCCAACGGACATTTAATTCAAATGCATTAAATGCTGATAAGAGCATTAAATGTGATAAGCACTTTCAGACATACGGAGAAGCCACCCTATTGGACTGTCAACTATTCAAAGACTGCAGCACCAACTTTTGTGCAGCAGATTTTCAGGAAAAAGGACAAAAGTTGTTCACTCGCGAAAGTGAGAGACACGCGCCCTTGCATGTGTCAAACGGACACTTTTTTCAAGAATGCTTATAAATAGGACTTCAACAATAAGCCAAAGATACAGAGAACAATTATCAAGTCGAATTGCTGTTGCATTGAAGTCTCATTCCTTACAATCTCAGAAAAGCCAAAACTTTCAAGAAAATATTCTCGTTGCTTTTCTTCAAATCCTGAGACAGTCAACCCAATATCTCAAACATTATTTTCGGAGAAACCCACATTACTACTGAGATATTCCTAGTTGTTTGAACTTTATCAAAATCAAACAAACCTTTTAGAAAAACCCCTATCCAAACCTCGCGATCTGTGTGAAGTCGAAGTTGGATATTTGCCATATTTTTGGGTGAAAGAAGCATGGGGATTGAAGTGATTTGGAGCAGAAATCTGTGTGATCAAGGAGCTCAAGTCATCGACATCCATCTCTCCCTAATTTGTAGAAGATTCTGTGTGATTCTTTGAGAATCATTTTAGTGGATTGCCTCCAAGTGTTCAAGGAGAAGAAGGACGTAGTTGAGATTATACCACCCAACAAACCTTACAAATATTGTGTTTTTTACTTTACTTTCAGCATTCATATTGTCATAAAATAATTTGATAAAGTAAAACTTAATCAAACGCTAAGCAACTAAATACACTTTTTGTGACGCTAAAGCTTTCAAAGAGAAGACTCCAAAAATTATTCCGCTGTGCTAACACTGATCAAAGAACTGAACGCTCAAGCCTATTTGGTTGTAGTATTCAAGTCTTGAAATCTAAGTTAACTTTATAAAAATAGTCTTCGTTAAATGCTTCACCAAAGCGCCTATATTTTAAGTGAACGCTTAAGTGAAGCGTTAGACACTTCAAGCGTCCAAAAACCTTTTTAATACGAATCTTTTGAAGTCGAAAAAGACTTCAGGGTCTATTCAACCCCCCTTCTAGACCCTTTCGTATGCCACTTGGGACCAACAATAATCTAAAATTTGAGATTATCTTTCAACCGCTGCGTTTGATACGCCATTTGGTGGTTCAAGTCTTAAATTAAATGCTGATTATTGTCTTCGAATGCAATAATAAGATAAAATAAAAATTCAAGTCAAGATAAAAACTATCTATCAAATACTTAAATCCGAAAAAAGATAATTTTATACCTCCATGAGAATCTTTCGATCAGATGTTTACAAATACAAGCTTTTGGAAGAGAAAATCTACTAACTCCTTGCTATGCTAAATTACTCCTAAATTACGTTACAAACTACTCCTAAGACTAGAGCTAGTTCTAAGAAAATAAAAACATAGAGTTGTGATTTTGATTGTGTGTTTTCTTTTTCTCCTCTCCTTGGCTTGTATATATTCCTACTTCATAAATCCACGTTCCATGTCTTTGGGAACTGCTCACAACTGCCCTTTCAAAATCTTTTATTTTGGCGCTTCTCCCTCTTGGGCGGAGTTCTCATTCTTTGGGTTTGTTTCCAGGTCTTCCAATTGACTTCTTTGGGCCCGAATCCCTATTTCGTAAAGCTTGAGCTTTAATGGGTTCACTTATTTTATTTTTAAACCTATTATTTTGTACTTACTAATACTGGGCCGCTCGGACTTTTTAATTCGAAAAGCCCATTTAATTTTTAAGTGTAAACATATATATAATTTATATCAAGTTTATATTTCATAAAATATTTTATATATTTAGCTTACAATACATGATGCAATATCATTTTGTAATAGATGATTCAAAATGGTAATCTCCTAATGTTAACAGCCCTTAACAATAAGTTATCGAACACATAATATAATGATAAATAAGTATCGTCTCAATAGGAAAGGTTATCAAGTACTGAGATAAGTCGATCTTAATATCTAGATTATCGTCTATCAAAGTTTGGGATTTTAAACTAATAAAAGCAAAAATAAATAAAACTAGAATTCAATTAATGAAAAGTTTAGGGATTAAGATTTCATCAAGGTTGTTGAAAGTGTTATTGTAAAACACGTTTTTCTTATTATCTCTCTTATGTTACTGTTAGTCTTTGTATTTTAGTTTACAGGGTTAGTAGTCCAGCTTAGTATATAAGTGGTTTTTCCGTTTTCTTTGTAATCAGACCAATTTATTCTGCAGTTTAATAACATCTTCTTCTCTCTTCTTCTTTATCAATGGTGATTATCAATTCTTAACATGGTACCAGAGCTCTGCTCGTTCTTGGTTTCGTCATGAAATCGATCGATTGATATATTCTTCCGATTGATTTTTTCTATCCTTGAATTTCTTCCGATTGATTTCTTTGATTTCTGAAATTCTTCCGCTGCAATTTGTCTTCAACAATGACGAAGACACAAAACCCTAACCCTACCAAAGATACACAAGATCCTTCAGATATTCAAGAAGGCAAGACAATAGACTTTCAAAATCTAATATATGTTCACCCATCGGATACCCCAAATCTAGATCTTGTCACTAAAATTTTGAAAGGTTCTGAAAACTACAAGGTTTGGAGTAGGGAGATGATCGTTACTGGAAGTGAAAAACAAAATTGGATTTTTTGATGGATCATGTCAATTACCAAATCAAGATTCCCCTCTCTATCCTCATTGGAAGCGGTGCAATACCAAAGTCTTAGATTCATCGTTCCTTATCTAGAGATCTTATTCATGGTGTAGCTTATTGTAATTCTGCACATCTTATTTGGATTGACCTAAAGGAGAGATTTGATAGAATTAATGGAGCAAGGTTGTATGCCTTGTATAGGCAGATTAATACAATTACTTAACACTGTCATAGATTATTATTCAAAACTTAGACAGTTATGGGATGAGTATGATTCCCTCACACCTTCTCCATCTAGGGATATATTAAAAATATGTAGAATTTTGTGGCCAATTCAAGATGATGCAATTCTTAATGGGATTGAATGAGTGCTATAGCACCATAAGGTCACAGATTCTTATGATGTCTCCTCTGCCTTCACATGGTCAAGTTTATTCAATGGTTTCAAATGAGGAAACCCAAAGAGGCATTAATACTCAAACTGGTAGAATCAATTCTTCCATGGATTTATTGAGCGATTCTAGTCAAGGCAAGAATACAGACAAATCTGCACAGTTCTGTGATCACTGTAATTTCACAGGACACACAAGAGAAACTTGCTTTAAAATACATGGCTATCCTCCTAATTGGAATAGGGGTGGTAGAAGGGGTGGTAGAAGAGGAGGTGCAACAGGCAATGGATCTGGAAGAGGATATAATGTCAATTTTGCCTCAATGAACTCAATGAATCAAGAAATTCAGACTGTTGGCTCAAGTAATACAAATCAACAACAATCAGCAACTCATCAGCCACCTTAACTCCACAGCAGTATTAACAAATCATGAGCCTTATTAGTTCTATGGACACTGAAAACCAACAGAATGTTTCCACTAATTCCACTCATCTGGCCTCTACTAATAATGCAGGTATCATTTATGGTTTAAACTATTTGTCAAATGAGAATTATAAGCATGAATGGATCATTGATTCTGGAGCGAATCAACACATGATTAATAATAAGGATATTTTAACTTCTTTTGATAATGATCGTTTGCTAGATGCTACTGTTAAATTCCCTAATGGCAGTGTTAGTAAGGTTAGTCAATCTGGTTCAGTGGACTTAAATCATAATTTGAGGCTTCTAAATGTGCTTCTAGTTCCTGAATTTAAATACAATCTTATATCAGTTTCCAGATTAACTAATGATGCTAATGTTTATGTGAGTTTTTTTTCCTAAATTTTGTGTTATACAGGAGAGTTGGACTGGGTTGATCAAGGGGATTGGTAGACTCCATAATGGATTGTATTTCCTTCAATTTGTTTCTCTTGATCAATTGAATGGTGTGTTTGATAAGATGCATAATTCTTGTAATAATGTTGATATTTTTGAACCCTCAAATTCTATCATTTCTTGTAAAGTTATTGTATGGCATCAAAGATTTGGCCATATGTCTTTTGGAAAGTTTCAATATCTTCCTAATCTTAACATTCATATTAATAAAAAAGACAAATTTTGTAATATTTGTCCTCTTGCTAAGCATAGTAGAAATTCTTTTCCTACAAAGACTAGTAGTACTTATGCTATATTGATCTTTTACATATAGGCATATGGGGTTCTTACAGAAAGGTTACATATAATAATGAAAAATATTTTTTTACTATTGTTGATGACTATTCAAGGAGTACTTGGGTTTTCCTGTTAAACTTCAAATCTGATGTGCATGTTATTCTTAATAAGTTCTTTACATATGTGTATACTCAGTTCTCAAAAAGGATTAATATTATTAGAATCGATAATGCAACATAATTCTTAGTAAAGAATGTAAGGGTTTATTTGATTCCTTGGGCATGATTCATCAAAGCTCCTGTGCTTATACTCCACAGTAGAATGGAGTAGTTGAGAGAAAGCACAGGCACATATTACACGTTGCAAGAGCATTGAAATTTCATTCTTGCTTGCCAATGAAATATTGGGGGGAATGTATTGGTACTGCAGTATATTTGATAAATAGGACTCCCACTCCTCTATTAAAAGGTAAACGTCCTTTCTCTATTTTATATGGTAAGCTTCCTTCCTATAGTCAATTAAGGGTTTTTGGATGCTTATGTTATGCCAAGATCATACCTCAACATATAAATTTAATTTTAGATCTAAACCATGTGTGTTTATGGGATATTCTAATTCTCAAAATGGGTACAAGTTACTGGATTTAGACAGTAGATCTTTTATCATTTCTAGAGATGTTGTTTTTTATGGGCATATCTTTCCTTTCTCCACTATAGCTAAGAATTCTAATACTCATAATTTTCCTTCTCATGATGATAAAATATTTTATGATGATTTAATTATGCCATATGTACATAAAACTGTTTTAGTTCCTGATAATGAAGAAAAAAACGATTTTCATCATGATACTGGTGGTACTGAATCAGTGCATAATCATCAAATAGAGAATGTTAGAAGATCTACTAGGGTCACTAAACCTCCTTCTTGGATAAGATATTATGCCTCTCCTTTTAATCCAGAGTCTCATTCTGTCATGTCTACTAAGCATCCATTGTCCAGATATATTCAGTATGATAGAATTAAACCATCTTTTAGATCTTTTATGTCTACTATTGGAAATGATTATGTGCCTTCTCATTTTAATAAAGCTAAAAATGACATAAAATGGTGACATAAAATAGAGAAATGCTATGGATACGAAAATTAAGGTTGTGGAGTTAAACGAAACATAAAAAATTGTCACTCTTCTTCCTAATAAAACTGCCATAAGGTGTAGATGGGTGGATACCATCAAATACAGATCTAATGGTACTATTGAAAGGTATAAGGAAAGATTAGTTACTAAGGGTTATACTCAGGTAGAAGGGATTGATTACACTGATAATTTTTCTCCAGTAGCTAAGCATGTGACTGTGAGACTTATTGTATCTCTTGCAACTATTCATGACCGGAAGCTATGGCAAATGGATATAACCAATGCCTTCTTGCAAGGTGATCTACATGAAGAAGTATATATGTCCTTACCTCTTGGATTTGATTATCATGAACATCAGGTTAACAATAAGGTCTGTAAGATAGAAAAATCCTTATATGGATTAAAACAGGCTTCCAGACAATGGAACCATAAATTTACTTTGGCTGTTACTGATTTTGGTTTCACTCAATCCAAAAATGACAATTGTCTGTTCATTAAATCCAAGGGGGGTGGTATGGTAATTTTGTTAGTATATGTTGATGACATGCTTATAACTGGCAATGATGATGATTTAATTGTTGATTGTAAGGCTTATTTAAACAAAACTTTTTTTTATGAAGGATCTTGGTAAATTGAAATATTTTCTTAGTATTGAATTGGCAAGGTCTAAACAAGATATTTACATGAATCAAAGAAAATATGTAATTGATCTTTTAATGGAAACAGGTATGCTTGGTTGTAAGCCAATTGATATACCTGTTCAGCAGAATGTCAAGTATACCTGTGAAGATGAAACTGGAAATGATCCTTTTATTCAAAATGTTCAGGAATTTCAAAAACTTGTTGGGAAATTGATATACCTATGCTTAACAAGACCTGATATTACTTATGTTGTTCAATTGCTTAGTCAGTTTATGCATAAACCTAGATAGTCACATCTTGATGCTGTTTATAGAATTTTGAGATACCTCAAAGGAAAACCAGGTTTGGGACTTTTGTTATCTTCAAGCAGCAAAATGGAGCTCAAAGCTTATTGTGATAGTGATTGGGCTTCATGTTCAATGTCAAGAAAATTCTTTACAGGTTATGCCATACAATTGGGTGAATCACTGATATCATGGAAGTGTAAAAAACAAGCTACAATGTCTAGAAGTTCTGCTGAAGCAGAATATAGAGGAATGGGGACTACAACTGCGGAGGTTCTATGGTTACTGGCCCTCTTAAAGGATAAAGGATTTAATGAACTTCATCCTGTGACAATTTACACTGACAGTAGATCAACAATGTAGATTGCAGCAAATTCAGTCTTCCAACTATCTTCATTTCATTGATTTTGCTCCCTCTGTTAACTCCTCCGTCCAATAGTTAAACAGAGGGTTAATTTCCCTCTAAAAATGACAATTTTGGAGCAAAAAGCATGGATTTCAACCATTTTTTCTTTTGTATCAGATATTACCCCCCAAAACTCTCATCTTCTCCAATACTAGAGTACCCTAAATTGTATACAAATACTATTCTACTTATGTTTGTTGGCAGGTGGGTGACGAAAAACGTATCCTATATACCATATTCGAACCTTAGCCAAGAAATTCCTAAAATTCTTCCTTACAAAATTTGTTTAATCTGCCATTTCTTCCCAAAACTGGAGCTTAAATTAGTGTTTATATCCTAAACCCTTACCCAAATTCAAAGAATAATCCCCTGAATACCTATATTCCAAGTTCGCCCAATTTTCAAAATCCTAGTTCTTCGATTTTACACAAATTATTGAGGCCAAACCCTAAATCCGTCAATACCACTTGAAGATAAGAACAAGACGGGCATACTTTCAGCTCAAAGACACGAATTAAAAGAAGAACTAGAATTTGAGGTTGAAAATGATGAGTAGCTCGTTTTTTGTGTTTAGGGTGCTCTTGTGTTGGAGAAGATATGATTTTTTGGGGGTAAAATGTGAAATTAATGAAAAAAGGCTGAAATTTGTGTTGTTGGAGGGAAATTGACCCTCAATTTACTATTAGACAGAGGAGTTAACAGAGGGACCAAATTGATGAAATCAAGATAGTTTAGGGGTCATTTGGATGAGTCCAGAATCTAGGGAACCAAAATTAATTGACTTTGGTGTATAAGAGGGGGATGACAATTAAAATTATCTCTATATTTAATGAAAAATGTATATATATCTGACAAGCAGATACAAAATGAGATATAAGATGAAACACCATCTATGATCTGGATCAGGCAACTGTTAGGTTTTAAACTTCACATCTTTATATCATGTTTTACCATACATTTTTCTTTAACTTGTGCCTTGTAGTTGATCTTTTTCTTTGATTTTAGCCTTGTTTGCATATTTTGACTTGTAAGCCGTTTCAAAGCTTTTGTTAGACAAAAAATGACTAATTTGACATGTAAAAAGGGGTTTTTATATTAGTTCGAGGAAGGTCAACCAAGAGGCTTAAAGAAGTACAAGAGAGAGGTCACACAAAGAGATTTTAGTTGAAGAAAGGTTAGAGAAAAGTTCTAGATAGCAAGTTTGGCACAGTTGTGCCAGTATTTGGCACAACTGAGTCGCGCCCAAAATTTTAGAATTTAGTGGGCTCGATTTTTTGTCTTTTAGTTGGACTTATTTTGTAAATAGAAACTCTTTTTAAGATGGAAAAAGTCAGAACAATGCAGCTTACACTTGGGAAAGAGAGAGAGAGAGAGATGTTCTTTTGGAGAAAGAGCTTGGAAATGAAGAAAATGAGTTTCCTTGAAGATAAAAAAGATTTTTCGTGGATCATGGTCAATCAAAAAGGGTTCTTCTTAAGCAAAGGGGTGTGGTCCAGTGGTCCACAAGGCATTCTCCGTGAGAACCCACCCGGGTTCGAAACCCAGGAGAAGGGGATGGGGAGATTTCTCTTACATCTGCCCCTGGGAGCCCCTGTGCTTATTGAGCCCTTCGCCTACGGGTAACCTAGGGCGGATTACCCCCATACGTGGTTTGCGGGCTATTGCGTATGGGCAGGTTTGCTCTACTGGGTGACTGACGAAGATTTACCGTGGGATTTCCAAAAAAAAAAAAAAAGGGTTCTTCCTGGATTTTTCAGATCTTCTTCTTCCCTAAGTTGTCTTTCATGATTCATCCATTGTTGGATATGAATTTTCTTAATTATATGTAATATTTTTTCTTCTTTTTGTGTTATACTTGGCTAATTTACTTTCTAAGGTTTACGATGTAATCTTGTGTGTTTATATGAATTATTTATATTCTTTGACTTTTTTCTTGCTTTGTTTAATTTATCATTGAATTCTTAATTCCTGTAGTCGATTGGCCACCAAATACATGATTTAAGATAATTTAAAAAGTATCGGGAGGTGAATTAAGAGGTGAATTAAATTATTAGTTTAGATTTAAAAGATATGTTTAAATTGCTTAATAAGGATTAGTAATTTTACATGGGGCTAGTAAACAATTTTTATAGAAATTAATGGATTCATCTAAATTAGTTGTTGGTCATGGAAATGACGGAAACGAATCTAGTTGGATACTTGTGAAGATCTCGGGAGAGTATTTTTGTTATTAAGGAAAATTGAGTCTTTTACGAAGGAAAGAGTTAAAAGCCCATTGAAGGTCATAAATCCATAGTAACACCTTTGTTAAGAATTGATGACCGCAATTGATAAAGAAGAAGAGAGAAGAAGATATTATTAATTTTCAGAATGAATTGATCCGATTACAAAGAAAAGAGAAAAACCGCTTATATACTAAGCTGGACTAACTAACCCTGTAAACTAAAATACAAAGACTGACAGTAACATAAGAGAGATAATAAGAAAAACGTGTTTTACAATAACACTTTCAACACTCCCCCTCAAGTTGGATGTTCATATAGATCAAAAACACCCAACTTGGATAATAGAAACTTAAACTGAACTCTTCCTAATGTCTTGGTAAAAATGTCAGCAGGCTGCTGAGCACTTGGAATAAATCTGGTACAAACGTTTCCTTCTTGAATTTTTTCTCTGATAAAATGACAATCCATTTCCAAATGCTTTGTTAAGGGTCAATTAGATGAGTCCAAAATCTGGAGGGACCAAAATCGATTTAGGTGTATAAGTGGGGAACGAAAAAAAAATTCACTTAAATATATAAGTGATGTTGATTTTGTACACATGAAATGGCATGTACTAATAAAATAAAGAAAAAATTACTACAAGCCCCCTAAAATAAATGTTTATATCTTAAAAACCCATGAAAATATTTTTCAATTCAAAAAATCTATTCCACCAACTTTTCATTCCAAACCCCCAACATTTAGGGTTGATAAATGTACAGACTTAATCGCCCTTAATCTTCTAGATTAAAAATTGATCAATTGTAGCTTCGTGTAGAGATATATTTCTTTAGAACTTTTATATTGATAATTGATAGTAATCATGAATTTAATTTTAAATTTTTTAATCTATTTTAAAAAAATAAAAATAATTTTTAAAAATAATTACCATATTAAAATAAAAAATAAATTGTATAAAAATATTTAATGTTAAAAGATAATTTGAGTATTATATGATTTATCAATTTGAAAAATAAAAATTTTAATAAAAAAATCTAATTCATCAATTCTTAAATCCAAGAAGTTGTTAATCCTAACTTTAGGTTATTCGAAATAGAAAGTTTGTAGAATGGATTTTTGAGATTGAAAAATATTTACATGAATTTTTTTGGATACAAAAAATATATTTAAGGGAGATCTTAGTTATTTTCCCTAAAATAAATTGCAAAGAATAAAAAAAACGATATTAGCATTACCAGAGCTTAGTATAAACTAAATTAGATTCAGTTTTATTATAATATTCAACTATGGCATTTAACTAAGGGCAAATCTAAAGTAATTGTGTATTTACATATGATTAGGAAATAAAATTAAGGGATCTTCATTTGGAGTTCCAAAAATAAATATTGGAGCTCCATTATATACTATTTTTTTTTTCAAAAAATTTGCATTGAATAGTGGAGCCCAAATAGTATATGCAGAGTACTAATATAATTTCCTAAAATAGGTACAATTGTCTACGCTTCCCCCAACCCACCATGTCACCTTAATTCTCCTCATCGCCCTACTCCAAATCATACCTCGCCACCCAACTATCTCTGCTTCCCTCAACCCAGCACATCACCTTCTTCCCCTCGCCCTCCTCTGGTCCTACCTCACAACCCCAACCATTTGTAGCATGCCCACCCACCCTCCCCTTCGCCGCCCCCCCCCCCCAGCCCACCCCCAGCTACCCCACTCCTACCCTCTAGCCCTCTCACAAGCCCGCTTGGTCACCATCATCGATGGGTGGAAATTAGTCGATCTTGATCAAATTACTTGCTCAAGCTTAAATTTAGGCCAAAATTTTAGACCTCGAGCTTAGGTCGAGTCGAGCTTGAAATTAGAAGAAAAGAAAATAATATATGGATTTATATATATATATATATATATAGATTAATAATTAATTATATAATGCTTGCAAGTCGGTTCATGACCCAGAATAAGCATAATTAGGTTGGAGCTCGACTCGTTAGGCTAGGCTTGAGCTCAAAACCAAACTCAAGTTGAGCTCTAATTGAGCCTCACGATCCGGCTTGACTCAATTCCCGTCCCTCTCCCAGCAAGCGAGTTGTTCCCTACCCTTTGCTTGTTAGGCCCCACCCTCTAGAACCCCATGCCAACCCAATCCACACCGTTGATGGCCTGCTCTCGTCCTTTAACCATTAAGTTTTATTTATTTTATGGAGAAACCTCATTTGCAGTACGATTTAATGCTTGGTACCACACTTTTGCTCGTTCTCACTTTAAGCACAAAACTCGATCTTTACACCGTCGTTAGTCAATTGACAAAAATTGGCATGTGTAAGGCATATGTCCATTACTTTTAGGTTTGGGTTAATGGAGGGGTGGGGGGATTATATTTGGGCATAAATGGAAGGGGAGAAAAGGCGAAAATGGGGAAAAACTTAATATAATTTGGGGATTTTCTGAAATTTGATTGCAATTAATGACGTCATCAATTAATATAAAATTTTATGGAAAAGTCCATGTGTAATTTGTTCTTGTAATTTTTTCGTGTAATTTCTTTGTGATTTTTTTATACTTTGTTTTTCTAATTTTTTTCTTGTAACTTTCTTTGTAATTTTTTTTCTTATAATTTGTTCTTCTAACTTTTTGTCATGTGCACAAAACGTGACTTTCAATTTGGGAATTTTTATCAAATCTAATTTCAATCACGAACGTCATAAGATAATAACTGGGAAAAAAATATTATAAGAAAAAATTAGTCACAAAAATTATAAGAAAAAATAAAAAATAAAGATAAAATTAGAAGAACAAATTATAAAAAAAAATACAAAAAAAGGTTACAAGGAAAAAACTTAAAAGAAAAGGTTACAAAAAAATTTGGAGAATTAATGCTCAAATGAGCAAGAACCCCGAATAATTGCCCTTAAAAAGACTTAATTTTGATTTTTTCAACCAATTTGACTGGTTCTTTTCCTTCATTTGAGGTCCCAGCCAGTTCAATTTCCATTAGTTGACTAATGGAGATAGAAAAAGTGAGGGGAAAAATTTATCATTTTGTGCTTAAAGTATGAACGAACAAAAACGTGGTACCAAAAGTGAAATCGGTCTATTCGGTGGTAACAAAAATGAAATTTCCCCGTATTTTACACACACTGTTGAGATATTAATTAATTGTAAGAGGATCTCTTTGTAAGTATTTAAGAGTTGAGGGTTAGTTAGTCAGTTTGTTATTTCAGTTAGTGAGCTGGCTTTACCAGCTTCGTTAGTATGTTTTCCTTTTTCATTTTTCTCTTTACCATAAATAGCAATTTCCTTTGTAAAATCAGATTTGAGAATAGTAATACAAGTTTCTCACTTTCTGGAGAACCAATTCATCTCCCCAAATTTGTCTTGCATATCTTCCTCTTTCATCAATGTATTCATGTTGATTAACACACATTGTATGATATTGGATATGATGGTACCGGTTTCAAAAAGTTCAACAGGCATTAATTGTTTCAAAACAGTAATTATTATATGGTATAAATTTTATAATAAATACCGACAAAATTTCCAATAGTTCTTTCGTAAGGTTTGATTGTGTCATTGTGTGTGTATGTATGTACATTAAAATGCCTAACATAAAATTTGTGTGATCCCAGTTTGTGCACATATACAAATAGTTTTTTTTTAAAAATTAATTAAATAGCGTGATGTAATCAAAGACAAAGATATGCACAATTTCATCGATATAATGAATATGATCCAAACATATTTTATCCTCTTAATTTAATTTATCAAAAAATCAATAAGATTTGTTTGTTTTTAAATTCATTGTTAAGATTCCATCTCATCATATAAATCTAATTTGATTCAATGAATTAACAGCGAGTTTGAACATCCACTTGTCTTGAAACTAGACTTTTATTGTGAATGTACAAACATTATACGAATCTCATAATTCTTTGGTCGGAGTTTCTGCAAACAGATTTTGATCCCAACGTAGACTAGTATTAATATATTATCCATTATATATCATGCTCTCTCATTAGAAGACTCCCATCGCCACTTCGCCAGTATTATATACAAAACATTCCACTTCACATTTATGCACAATTGATAGGTTCTGTAAATAAATCTGCACGATCCTTGAACCGCTCAAATAATTGATCCGATTCGTCCAAAAAATGTTGATTTAGTAGTAGCTTAAAAATATTGCAATCCGTCATTTTTGGGTTTAGTGGTGGGTTTAAATATAATTACAACTCATCTAACCCGCAACCTCACAGATAATTATATATGTCTCACATATATGTATATATAGTTAAATATTACCACAACTTTTTGAGAATATTACATATATATATATATATTTATATATACACACACATATACGGTCTCTAATAAGAAGATTTTATTCATAATCATATAATAAGCTTTATTTTTTGTTTGGGCAAACAAAATAATACCTTGTTTGAATATTTAGTTTTAATTATTATTATTATTTTTTATTTTTTTGTTAAATTTGTTTCTAATCATTTGTTTTTCATGTGTTATACACCAAGTGTTTCATGAATAGCTTGACTAGGGTGTACAACTAGTTCATCTATTTCTTCAATTCATTGTTAGATCAAGGTTAAATATTACTATTAATTGGGACTTTACATTAATAGCAAGTAGGATTTAATATCAAAATTGATTGATGTTAGGTTATTATGAAAAATCAAAGTCATTAGACTTAATTCGTGCTAGGTGAGTTAACTTTGAACGCCAACTCTCTTCTTGCTGTTAATGCTTCATCTTCTTCTTTTTCATGTGTTAATGTTTCCTATCAACTTGATTGAAAACCTAGTCGCTAGCTAAATTTTAGAAGTTAGGATGTTATTCGTTTGTAAATTACTCATAAAGAAAGAGTTAAAGGTTCACATGCTGAGTCTTTTGGTTGTCTACTCAATTGGGATTACTCATTTGCATGATAGTCGAATTAAGAAAATGACGTATAATATACTAGGGTTGCATACAGTCCAATTGTTTTTGATTTTCTGCTAAATTTGTATCATATCAATAGTTGTGATATTAGAAAGTTAAAATTAGTCTGGACTATTTGAAAGTTGAAACTAGTACCATTGATTTGGTACTGACGGTTCCAATATGATTTCAGTACAATTCGTTGAGGGTTTGCAGTTATATATTTTTTGGTTTATCTACAAATTATTGTGTCCACTTTTTATGCGCAAAACTCTTATGAATTTATCCTAGATTTATTACCTACGACTTATCACATAAGAAACATTTAGACTTGACATAGTACCGGAGCAATAGAACAAAAGTATATAAGAGAAAAGGATAATTAATTAAAATATAAAATATATTGTCCATAGAATTTTTTACTGGTATTAAATTTTTAAAACCAAAACCATACTAAAATAATGGTACGGTCATACCTCATACCCAAACCCGCATTTTTTATATGAAAAACCACAACTTAGGCATGGTATAATTCGGTATGGTACGGTAGGATCTGTGTGGTACGATTTCAAAAAATCATAAACACCTCTAATAATTACAATTTACCGAAATTTTATTATTGATTATTCTTACGTTTGCGTGAGTATTTCAATATTACAAGCCTTTAAGTATTCCTAGAATTATCAAACCAACCCCCTCCCCCCGTTTTTATCATTTTCACGGGTAATTAATAATTTGTATTTGATCAACATTCGTTTGAGTTCAACTGTTGTTTGCCTATGTCACAAATAGGTATCAATGTAAAATTAATAGTATATATTTGGTGTGGGGAGCCTAAAAAGGTTAATTACTTTTTATAAGTTTAATGTAAATTTAATTCTAGTGGAAAGCCTAAAAAAAATTATATTATATATGGTTCACTATATTTAGAAGGATTTTTAAAAATCTATATTATATATGGTTCACTATATTTGGTGTAGGCCCGTTATCAATTATGTACCCAAAGCTTGAAATAATTTAAGTATTAAATTTTAAATTATTAAAACATTAAACGTCAATAAAACTTGCATACAAAATAAAATTCAAAATTATTCTTAATGGATTGAAGGGTCCAAATATTTTAAATTGACGGCGTCTTATATATCTATATTTACAGTATGTATTAGGTAAAATATTGATGTGCACCAAAAATGTCTAGGGGCATTATAGTAATTAGCATGGCCACGGCTCTGGTCGGGGCGCCCCCGTGGGGCCAATCCACGGCTATTATGTTAGTCAAGTCCAAGAGGGTTGACGATCCAATAAGGTTAATCAAGCTATTTTAATAGTCTAAAAGCTAAATAAGGAATATATTATTAAGTCTGATGGGCTACTGAGAAAGTTGAACTCACGGCCCAAAGCCCACTACCAGCTCTATATAAATACCTTAGAGGAGCTGATAAAAGCTCATTATCTACTCTCCCCAGTAAAAAGTCACTGGCTATTGAGAGTAACTTCACTAAAGAACTACGAACAGACTTGATCTCATATTTATCGGGTACGCAGGCCGCGGGGCCACCGGGGTTAGCTACCAGATGCCCCTCTCATCACGTGCGGGCGATATGTCTGACTACTACGGAAATCCCTTTCGAAGATGAGGAAATGTCCTACCTAGTGAGTTAACAAATTTTTGTTTGACATGAGGTCATACCTGCTTCATGGGTGTTACATAAGAAAACATCCAACGAGCATAAAAAATCATAGAATGTATTTCTACCATTGCAATGAGGGACCTCATCACCTCACCATAGAGGCCAAGGACCTTGCTCCCTCACCTCCTGGCAAAGGACCTCGCCCATTCACCATAGAGGCTAAGGAATTTTGCCTCCTCACCTCGAGGCAAAGGACTTTGCTCGCTCGCCACAGAACTTTGCCCCTCGGCAAAGGAACTTGCACTCTCACCTAGTAGAAAAAGCTTTTACCCCCTCGCAACAAGTCAATGACCCTTGCCCCTCCACCTTGGGACAAAGGCTAATCTAATAAATTCTAAGTCCCTTCCGGAGTACAAATACCCGGAATGAGGTTTAGAAAATTATAGGTCCCTTCCCGGGTGCTAAAACCTCAGATAGAGGCCTCAGAATTCTAAGTCTCCTTCGAGATGACAAGCTTCCTGTGGGTGAAACGCAAGCCTCCCCTTAGGCCAGGAACGCACTCCTCTCTTTCTTGAGCACATCTCACCAGCAAAAATTCCTCCAAAACACCTCATCAACTAACATAATAACTCCTATGAGGCTATTAGTGAAGTAGGGTAGAGGTTCATAACTTAAGAGCTCCTCCCTAAGACATGAAGCGCATACTCAAATCGAGATATCTCACACACTTTGGTATTGTAAGGTATCCGACCCCTAGGCGTCCGACCTCATGGCACTCGACCCCGAGGCATCTAACCTCATGACGCTCGACTCCGAGGCATCAGACCCCAAGGTAGTTACGGGTGTTGCTTTAAGTCAACACCTACATTACCTCGGGATAACACTTAAGATATCCCCCTTCAAAAGGTTGACTTGTTAGACCCCCCAAAACGAAGAAGCTTGTCATACACCTGAACATGTTTCTACTCCCGGGTATCCTGTATTGTACACCCAGGAGTGGGGGAGCATTATGATGTGCACCAAAAATGTATAAGGGCATTGTGGTAATTAGCATGCCCCCGGCTTGGGCCGAGGCGCCCCCGTGGGTCCAATCCACGGTTATTATATTAGTCAAACCCAAGAGAGCTGACGACCCAATAAGGTTAATTAGGCTATCTTAATAGTCTAAAGGCTAAATAAATGATATATTATTAAGCTTGATGGGCTACTGATAAAGTTGAGCCCACGGCCCACCCAAAACTCACTACCAGCTCCATATAAATACCTTAGAAGAGCTGACAAAAGCTCATTATCTACTCCCCCAGTAAAAATTCACTGGCTGCTGAGAGTAACCCCACTAAAGCACTACGAACAGACTTGATCCCTTATTCATCGGGTACGTAGGCAGCTCATCACATTCGAGTGCAGTCTATACATTTATCAACCCCCAACTTAGTTTGTCGTGTGTTGAATCGGTTCCACCACTCCCACGTGGTCAATCACGTGACATTCATTGACTGATAATTTTCGACATCATCAAATATGGTTAAGGCCGAATTATTTGGGTTCGATTGACCATCCTTATTTCATTCACTAATTAAATGGATAGACGTACTAAATTAATAAATAGTTTCATATCTTGTGACTAATAGTAATTTTGATCTAGTCAGGTGTTCTAACCCATAGACCGATAGGTCTGAATGTGTGATCAGTTCAAGTTGAGTGTGGGTACATTTGAAATACTATGAATATCTATTTATAGTTTTACACACACATTGTGAGGGCTATATGTATATTTATATGGATATGCATATACTAAAAAAAATACATTTTTCCTTCTCCTTAGTATTTTATTTTTTTACATTCCCCCTTTTTGAACATTCTAACTGATGGTCCCAAGTGGTATATGAAAGGGTCTAGAAGGGGGAGAGGCTGTTGAATAGACCCTTAAGTCTTTTTTGGCTTTCAAAAAATATTATCACTTTTGAAGAATTTGAATGCTTGGTAAACTCAGCGCTAGGTCAGGCGCTTAAGATTAGATAACTTAGACTTAGTGATTTAAACAATTACCAAAGTAGGGTAATGCTTCAATCGCTTAATCAGGGTTAGCACAATGAAAATGATTTTAAAGCTTAGCGTTCTCTTTAACCAAATAGTCGCTTAACCATTTTAATGCCTTTTCAAAGATATAATATGAAAATGTAAAGTAAAGCAGTAAATGACATAAGATATGTAAGGTTCACTGGGTGATGTAACCCCAGCTACGTCCTTCTTCTCTTTTACATTCGGAGGAATTCCACTAGGTTGATTATTGAAGGATCACACAGATGCTTCTACAAAATAGAGGAAAGGAAGATGATCTTGAGCTCCTTGATCACACAGACTTCAGCTCTAATGAAGATCTTCTTCAACAAGCTTCTCTCACTCAGAAGTGCTGCTTGTAAATCAAAAACTTTCTCACACAGACGAAAGAGGTTGAGGGTTTTTGTCACGGGTTTATTTGATTTTAGAAAGTTCAAACAACTTGAGATATCTCAATAGGAGTATAAGGTTCTTCTATGAAGATGTTTGAGATATCTTTGACTGTCTTTGGAATGTGTATGAAAAGCTTGAAAGAATTTTGGTTATGGAGTTTATAAGTTTTTCTCTCAAATATTTTCAGCAAAGTTTTTGACCTTTTCTGGTGCATGTGCGTATATTTTTAGGGCTTTGCTGGAGGGTACTATTTATAGAGATTTCTTGGGATTTGTCCGTTGGACACATGCAGGCGCGTGTCTCTCACGCAGCACGTTAAATTGTCCTTTTTCTGACATTCTTGAAATTCTGTTGTTTCCGATTGGACAAGAGCAGACTTTGAACTCTGAAGACTAACAGTCTAGTCAAAAGGTGGTTTGTCCACAAGTCATAAAAGCTTATCACATTTAATGCACTTATCAGGCATTTAATGCATTTTGAATTTATTTCCCATTGGAAATAAATGTCCACTGATGATTGCATTTAAGTCCTCAATGACTTGAAAATTTATTTCAGATGAATTTGATACTTGATCGATTGAGTAATTTGAGCGCTTGATTCAATAATCTTGAAACAGTCCTTTAGCGTTTGACAGACGCTTACGACAAATCTTCATCTTCACTTGACTTCAGACGCTGATCTTCTTCAACTTCATTTTTGATAAACTCATCTAGAGTTCTATCAGCCACTCGGTATCTAATACTTTAGTCTAAAATCTATAAAGATAAAAATTACAAGCCTAACAAACTAATAAACTTTCAAACGCTTATACAAATGTTCTATGAAAGTATAAGCTTACATTCTTTTGGAGTCTAACATAAAATTCTATTCTTGTCATCATCAAAACATCTGACATGAAATTTCCTAACACTAACAAAGTGGTAGTTATGATTGAAAAGTGACGTGGACTGTAATTTGCCAACAAAGTTATCATTAGGTAGTGAAATTTGTTGATTATTTTTTTTTGGACTGAAAAGTATCAAAAATTATGCTTTCGGGGTACAAAAATACAATTTTAGGCATTAAATTAACCTCCAACCGTTTATCAATTTAATGAAAAATCAGATGGAAGGACCATATTTGATAAAAAAGAAGTGGTAGTTTAGATTTCACGATCAATGAATATTGTAATGAGAAACTCAAATCGAAAAAGGTTATTCTAAGGAACTGAAATTGAAGTCATCCCTTTTGCAAAACATTTTTGTCAAAAATTTATTTCCCTAAAAATACTCACAGCGAAGCTAAAGACTGCCAAACATGTCATGTGACATGTGTTGAGAGTTGAGACACAAATTTTCAGATAGTTTTAAGGAAAATTACAAAATAGGTACACTAAAGGACCCTCCATGTTTTTCCCAACAAAAAAAGTGGCACTTTCGCAATGTTAGTAAATTCCGACAATAAACTATGAATTTCATCAGGAAATTCAAAATTGGCCATGAAATATTTACGTGGTACCAAAGTTAAGGATTTTGTACGTGGAAGAAAAATTGCATGTGTGGCACACAAATTTGCAGGAAAATTGCATACGTGGCACACAAATTTTGAGGGAAATGAGGGAAAAAGTCAATATTACCCCAAACTCCTATGTGAAGATAAACTTGTAAAAATAAAATAAGAAAATCTAAAATGTTAGATAATATTGATATTGTGTATTTCAAACTAATTTGTTGGTTGAAGAAAATATTGGTTATTAAAAAATAGAATAATACAATATTTAGATAAATGTGAATTAATATACTAACAGAAATGTTCAAAATACTTAAAATTTTATTTTAAACTAATTTTTAATTTAAATACAATTACTTTTAATTGAAAATTTTCTTCATTGTCAAATAAATAAATTAAAATTCAAAAAAAAATACCAGACCACTCAAAAAAAATAAAAAAAGCAATATAAAAATAAATCGAATCAATTTTTTTTGAAAAATTCTGATAATAAGAAAATAAAAATAATCAAACAAATTAAAAATATTAAAAAATACGAGAAATATTATAAATGATACCTTAAACTAATTTTTAAATTTAAATAGAATTTTTTTTAATGGAGACAAAAGATTTCCATTGACAAAAAAAGTAAATTAATTAAAAACTCCAAAAAATCAAAAATTGTTAAACAAAATAGAAAGAAATTAGAAAAATAAAATAAGATAAAAACAATTTTGAAAAATAAAAATAAAAATAGAAAAATAAAAACAAAGAAATTAAACAAAATCAATCTTTTTGAAAAATCAGGAAAAATTTGTAAAAATTAGAATATTAAGGAAAAAAATTTAATTTGAATTCGATGCATATAATATTTTTATTTGTTTAATATAAATTATTCTATAATTTTAATACTATCTATATATGTATTACACAAATTTTATTTATAATAAATAAAAGTAAAAATAATTAGATAAAAAAATATTTGAATTAATAATTCCAAAATCATGAATAAATTAAACAAAAAAAATTAAAAGTATTAGAGTAAAATCTCCAAATTATAATTCAATTTTCCTTCCACATGAAAGTTTCCCAAGTTAAAGGCTAATTTTCTCGCTAAATGAAAAAAAAAATCTCAAATTCAAGTCAATTTTCCCACAAAATGACATTTCTGGTCAATTTTAAATTTTTCAGTGAAATTTGTATCGAAATTGCTTAATTTCTTGCCGGAGTCAATTTACACAAATTGCCAACGTCTCACTTTTTCGTTTGAAGAAAATATTCTGGGTCCCTTAAAGCATCAATTTTGCAATTTTCTCGATATTTTTATATCCTGCCAAAAGTGGGAAGTTAAGGGCTTGTTTGTTTAAGTTTTCAAATTTCATTTTCAATATCTTGGATCACAAAATCCTAAAAAATCATAACACAAAACTATTTTCATCTAAATTCACTTTTTTTCAATTCTACTTTTTCAATCCCCTATATAACTACCTATCAATAACTATATCTATCATTTCATACAATCATCAATCAAAATCATTTACTCTAATCATTATCTCTCTTTCTTTTTCATACTTTATAATTTTTAATTTATATTTTATTATTTTTTTATTCAAACAATCATTATATAAATAACTAACTCAATCATTCAACACATCATACACCAACCTTTCATCATTGATTTAACGCATGTTACAAATCTCAACCATATAATAAAAAACATAAACAAACACAACAAAAATCACATCATTTTTACACGAATATGTTGTTGTGATATAGTGGAGTCGGATCAAAAGTAGGATTGAGAGCCGAACAATGGAGCCCAAATAGAGCCAAGATGAAGACGAGATGGGTCAAGAATATCCGGGGTCGCGAAAGGGTCAAAATAAGTGAAAATGGCTTTGAACAGGGCGATAGCCGCGGCTACCAAGACAGAATGTCATCAACGATTTTTGCCATGGCTACTGGTGTTTTAGCCACGGCTATTGGACGCGGATTTGAGACTTGGGGCACAAGTTGGCGATATTTGGGGCGGATTTTGGCAGACTAGAGTTCTATTTTGAATGGGTTTGTTTCTTATTGTGATAGGAATTGTTCCCTAAGTTGTTAAGGATTGTTTTCCTTATTTGTTAGGGTTTTAGATGACTCCAACTATTTTAGATAGAAGAACTCCTCTTGTAATTGTTTGATGTACTCGATTTCACTCTTGAGAAATAAAGATGTAAATCTAGGTTGGCTCATAGATGTAAATCTAGATTGGCTCGTGGATGTAGGCAATTATGCCGAACCATGTTAAAATCTTCGTGTTTTTCATCTTCATTTTAGGCTTAGATTTTTCTCCCTCGTTTATTCTTTGTGTTCTGATGCTACCATTCCTAACAACTGGTATCAGAGCCACATATTGTAGATTTAGATGACGTCCTAAATCAAGATCTATGGGGAAGTGTTTTTGGCTAAACACGGATTTCATCGTGGGAATGATTGTAGGAGATGGAAGAATAATCAAGCTCGACAACTTCGTTGCACGGAGCTCAAATTGAGGTCGTGGTGAAGTCGGAGAAGATGACAGAGAAGGATGAGATTTGGTAGATCGTCAACCAAGGAAAAGTAATCCCGTTGAATATTAACGAGAAAACTTTTGAAAATCGTGGTGCCAGCAGAGGCAGATCCGCAGCAGCAGAGGCAGATCCGCAGCAGCAGAGGCAGATTTGTGTTACCGGGTAGGTAGAACACAAAGCCAGTGGGAGCAGTTGCAGAGTCAGAGGCAAATCCGTAGAGCTAGAGGCCAGAGAGCAAATTCGTGTTACCAAAAGGGATGAATGAGTTGCTAGAGATCGAGGGGGCAGAGCTATGGTGCCAAGAAAGCAAATCCACTGAGCCAGAGGTTAGAATGATAGAATCGGTAACCGAGAGGGTAGAGCCGTGTAGTCGAGAGACCAAAGGGCAAGGTTGTGGAGGCATGACCACGTAAAGAGACCATGAAGACAGGAAGTGGTGCCGAGAGGGGTTGACCGTGGAGTCAGAATTCATGGAGGCAGGATGCGAAAATTAGGTAGGTAGATTCGCAGAGCATCGGGTTTATTGGCAGAGGAATGTGACATAGCTCGTGGAGTGGGAGCTCGAGCAGATATGTCAATGGCCCGAGTTAGCCATTGAAAAACCGAGTTGGCGGATGGATCAGACATAGCTCATGCAGGGGCCCAGAGCAGATATATGAGGGATTCGAGATTGCCATTGAAAAAGTCCTTGGTGGAAAGATGTGAGTGGATGGGTAGACCGAGGCGGTTTGAGTGTGACATGTTCGGGTTTGAGAGTAACCTATATCCGAGGGTCAGTTGGACCAAAATGGATATGCCACGGTATGCAGGAGTTGGCTGATCACCAAAAGAATAGGGTTGTGGCGAGGGTTCAAAAGAGGGAACGATGTTCACAAAGAGAGTCTGTCAAGTGGGTGACAGTAGAGGATGGGCGAGTTGATGAGATATGGGGATATCTCGTGATTTGTTTTATCTCCATAGGATTTGGGGATGTGCCGACTAGATTGAGGATCACTTAGGATAAGTGAAATCTTGGTTCAAGGTGAGTTCGAGATTTTGATCAGTCTCTAAGTGGGAGATTGTTGTGATATAGTGAAGTCGGATCAAAAGTAGGATTGAGAGCCAAAAAATAGAGCCCAAATAGAGCCAAGATGAAGACGAGATGGGTCGGGAAGATCCGGGGTCGCGAAAGGGTCAAAGCAAGTGAAAATGGCTTTGAACAGGGTGATAGCCGCGACTAAGCTCGTTGGTAGCTGCGGCTACCAGGACAGAATGTCATCAGCAATTTTAGCCATGGCTATTGGTGTTTTAGCCACGACTACTAGACGCGGATTTGAGACTTGGGGCACAAGTTGGCGATATTTGGGGCGGATTTTGGCAGATTAGAGTCCTATTTTGAATGAGTTTGTTTCTTATTGTGATAGGAATTGTTCCCTAAGTTGTTAAGGATTGTTTTCCTTATTTGTTAGGGTTTTAGATGACTCCAACTATTATAAATAGGAGAACTCCTCTTGTAATTGTTTGATGTACTCGATTTCACTCTTGAGAAATAAAGATATAGATCTAGGTTAGCTCGTGAATGTAGGCAATTATGCCGAACCACGTTAAAATCCTCGTGTTTTTCATCTTTATGTTTAGGCTTAGATTTTTCTCCCTCGTTTATTCTTTGTGTTCTGATGCTACTATTCCTAACATATGCGTAATATGCATTTCTCAAGAAATTTTCAAAATTCTAACTCAAAAACATAAACAAACAAAGCCTTAATAGTTCAGATTACAAATTACTAATTATCAAGTGCCAAAATGTTTTAAAATGATAAATTTTAGGGGTCAAAAAGTTTCACCCACGAACGAGGGTGGAAGCGACAATTCATGTCAGAAACCAACTAGGTTTTGCTTACACCACGACTACTTTTCCTCACTCTCATTCAGTCGCGTGGAGATCAATCTCCTCATAATAATCAATTTGATTGTGAACTACCTTCTTCAGCCAAAACTTAATCCACGCTCCAACCCTTAAATCCATTGTGAATTCAATCTCTACCTATAATATCCCACAATTATAGAGCCTCACGTAAAAAATCCCGCACAATCATATATAGAGATTTAGATAAGAAAAGTGAAGCTTGATTGTGTCCATGGTTCGTAAGAACGGTCGCGGTGACCGTTTTGGGGGCCACCGTTCTAATTTTATTACAGTGTAGTGGAACGGTCGCGACTGTAACACACTTTTGCCTGTTAAATTGCTTAAAATTTTGAAATATTTTAAAAGATTTTAAATTATGAAAGATTTGTTAATAATTTATTTAATCAATTATTTTAAGCATGCATATCTAAATATATATTTCAGAATAATTATTGTACTATTTTATTAAATTAAATTATTATTTTCTTGGAATTTGATAATTTCAACATTTATCCTGTTTCTCAAAAAGATCACACATAATTGGCACCAAAGTAAGCAAAATATGACATTGAATTCATCAATTTATTTGGTCTCATTCGTGTCTAAATTTAGGCAATTTTTAATCTTAAACTAAGTTTAAGCAATTTTCCTTAATTTCTCCTTTAAGCAATTTGTCACAAGGATATTCTTTTAAAATCATTTCTCTTTCACTTCCATTTTGGTTTTAAATTTTCCTTAATTTCTCCTTTTTTTTCCTTAAGGTTTAATTAAACAACTTTTCTCTTTTCTCAATTCTCCTTTTTCCTCTCACTCTTTGTCTTTCACCGAGTGTTTTCTTCTTCACCCCTTTCGCCGCACAGAGTCCCCACAGCTGCCATAACTTCTGCACCCTACCGAAGCTACCTTGTACCGTTCCGTTCCACCGAAAAATCGGGATCTCGGCCGCTACAATCCAATTTCTCAGCGAAACGGCCGTGAAATCGGGGCTTCCTACCGATTTATGCCCAATTCCGTTGTACACCGGAACTTTGGAATGTAAGCCTCCGTACCCGTTCCAACCGAGAAATCAGTATTTCGGTGATCCATGATTGTGTCTGTGTGTGTGTGTGTGTGTGTGGGGGGGGGAGGGAGGGGAGGGGAGGGGAGGGGGCCATGTTTACCAGGTAAATATCAAAACCAATTTTATTTTATTTTTTGTAATTTTAGGGCGACAGTAACCCATAATATCTTTCCCAACATATGGAGTATAACTTTTAAGAGATATTTTTTTGCTAAAATTGATCGTGACAGATAACTTGATATGGTCATCTCAATTAGGGGTGTTCAACGAGCCGAGCCGGCTCGAAAAAAACTCGGCTCGAGCTCGAGCCGGCGATCGAGCCGAGCTCGAGCTTTTTGATAAGTGTTCGGGAGCTCGCGAGCCGGCTCGTGAGCTCCTTTTATATATATATTTTTTAATTAATATATTTTAATATATATATATATTATAATATAATATTTATATAATAATATAATTTATTAAAAATAAAAAATATATATATTTAGCTCGAGCTCAGTGAAAATAATCGAGCTCGAGCTCATGCTATACGGCTCGATCGAGCTCGAGCCCAGACACAAATAATCGAGCTCGAGCTCGAGCCTGGAAAAATGACCAAGCTCGGCTCGAGCTCGGCTCGTGAACACCCCTAATCTCAATCCCACCAATATTCTATGAAATAAACTCTAATTTATATTAAATGACGTATTATAAATTGATTACTCTAACCTATAATGTATCTATATAAAATGGTCAACTTTATGTTCTTAGTATTTGTAGACAAATTAAATTTGTAACCATTGAAATGGCGACATGTGGAATTATATATTAGATGTCAATTAAAAAATTTTCTATTTATATTTTTAGGAATTTAATCAAATTCTAGTTCCTAAAATTAAATAGTTGAATAAATTGATATTCTACATATATATTTTAGCAAACCAAAAAAAAAAGCCATGCGCCTAAATAATATATTATGGAAATTCAAATAATATATTATGGCAAGTCAAATTCAGGGTTGTTGCATCTTATAAATCATTCTATACAATTTAATTCCTTATAGAAGAGGAAATCTATATAATATTACTATATATATATATATATATCGGATCAAGATCTAATACATATTCTATATTAGATAAGATATAAGATCCAATGTACACCATTGGATCCATTAAATCCAATAGTCCAGAATAACACTAGAAACAGGCAGGAAACCGCAATTTAATTAGCTGGGGGGTATAATAGTAAAATATACCCCATTATACAGCTTGCACCCCCCCCTAATTACATCCACGATCTCCCTGAATTCTCTCGCATTTAAACCCACTCCTAATCAACTGAAAATCACGATTTGAACCGTATTAAAGGCGTATCTTTCCAAATCTAACTACATATTCTTATTTCGCACATCAAAGAACCCTAAAAAATTACCAAATTCGAGTTTTTTCCAGCAGAAAATGAGGTCGAAAAACCCTTCCCCCGGCACAGGTACCCATTGACCATTCCATTTTCAGTTGTTGTTCGAGCACATGGAGGATAAATTCATGTATTTAGTTGATTTCGTTGTTAAAAACTTCGTTTTTGTTTAATTTGCTGTAACTATACGCTGTTTATTGGGGACAAATAATGTGTTTTTATTGATTTTGAATGCAATTTGTATAAACACATGCTGGTTATTTTGAAATTAGTGGGTGTAATGCTACTGTATTATAAGTGTGCACACACTGTATATTGTCTCACATGTTACTATATAATGATTTAAATATACTGTATAGTGGTTTTTATATTGTAACTGTCTGATGTATAAACACACACTGTATATTGCCTTATATGTTACTGTGTAATTGCTTAAAATATACTGTATAATAGATTTTTATATTGTAATTGTATGATGTATAAACACATATTGTATATTGAGTTATATGATACTGTATAATATGTTATAATATACTGTATAATAAAATGTTCTTTTGTGAATAATATATGATACATTAACACATACTGTATAATACATGAATTAATGTATAATAAGTTTATTTTTTGGTGTATAATATCTTGATTGTTTCTGTATAATGTGTAAATCAATACTAACATTTGTATAATATAGGTTCTGGAAAAGAGCCATCCAACTCTGCTTCGGAAGATAGGTACCAGATTGTGCCTGTTGATGTTATGGAGCCTCTGAATGTCATTGAAAGTGATTCGGATGACGAATACGTAGAATCAGACGAAGAAACGGAATCAGAACCGCAACGCACAGCTAGGAAGAGGCCTGCGAAACAACCTACTGCGAAAACACATTCAAAAAGAACAAAAACAGATACTGTACAGAAACATCAACCTAAGGGGAAGATAAAGTCGGTTGATTATACACAAATACGAGTTTCTATGAAGGTGTTGGTGGATGCCATTTTAACCCTGACAGAACCGCAACGAAATTGGGTTAAACTGGCTAGTTTTGGAACGTTTTTAGAATTCAAAATCAAGGAGTTGCCTCACAAGCTCGGTTTTAAAATTGTAAAGGCGTTAAATCCAGGAAACTTTAGATTATCTTTGCCTGGAGGCAAGATTAATATTAAAGAAGAAGATGTGGCGGAGGTTCTAGGTTTTCCACACGGTGAGCATCATATAGACCTAACGGTCAAGAATCAAGAGAGGGTGGACCTATGGACAAATCAATTTGGGCTTCCTAAGTCCAAAAAGTTTAAAGTTACGGCTCAGATGATATTGATTGAACTGAGGTCTGAGCATGAAGCAATGGAGCAATTCAAGTTGAACTTCATGATGATTCGCTACAATTGCTTGATAGAGTCGCCTAGTACAGCATTTGTCAACAAGAAGATGCTGAATTTCAAAGGTGATCTTGCTGAGTTGGCAAGTTACAACTGGCCCCGACTTGTTATGGACAGTTTGGCCGACACAAAAAAATCATGGGAAGAGGATCCGGCGTCTCGTATGTATACGGGTCCTCTTCTTTTTCTGATTGTAAGTGTACATCAACTATTGTAATTTTATTCGTGTTCAAAAAATGTGGTTTTGATGATTAAGTATGCCTAATTGGTAACAGGTGATGTATATTTTTTAATTTGATACTGTTTTTTAACTGTGTGATGTGTGCACCCACACTCTATACTGTATTTTATTGTATATAATCTATTGTGTAATGCCATAGCATATACTGCATAATGTTTTAGAATACACTGTATAATAATTAATAAGTTGCTGTCTAATGTGTTGTAACCTACTGTATACTAATATTTTTTTAACTTTTTTTGTTTTCTATTAATGCAGATATTGTATGCTGACAGAGTGAATTACAAGGGCCATGTGACAATCCCACGATCAATCCCAACATGGCTTACTTGGACCGACGCCGCCCTACGGGAAAAGAGTACCGTAGAACTTCAACCAAGTCTTTTTCGGAACGGGGATAATATCAAAGGCACAATGGATGTTGAAGAGTGACAAGGGTAAACATGTTGTTCAACACATTGAAGATCCAAAACAACCCCCTTCCTCATTGGAACCTCCGTCACAACAAGTGCAGACAATCACAGAATGGAATACGCTTGAAGAGGTATACATATCTCTGTGAAAGTATATACTGCATACTGTTTAATCAATTACTCTATTTTAACTGTATGATGTGTAGCCACATAATGTATATTTCAATTTTATATACTGTATATTCATTTGTTATATACTGAATAATATTTTGTAAGCCATTGTTTAATGTTTTGAAATCATTAACATACAGTACCTAATATTTTATTATATAGTATTTATTAAATAATTATACATTAACTAATATATGACCTTTGTAAGGTTTACATTAACTACACATCCATTATACAGTAACCTATAATAATAGTAAATAGTGGCTACTAATTTAGTATACAGTCATGATAAACAATATACACTAACTACTAATATGTTGTGCAGTTGCTATAAATAACCCATACAGTAATCAATAAAATATTGTACATTAATTGTTTTTAAAAATATACATAGGGGATGCTAGCCAATTTGAAACAAGCTGCATTGAACCTGATGGACAACATTATCAGGTACAACGGATACATGCAGTCGTGTGATTCCGTACTCCCGTCAAATCCACGATTGAAAGAAATTCAACGAATTGTGTTCACTACTGTGGGGAGACTGTACAAAATACAACCGGGGGCGGAAGATGAAACATTGGTTGTTCCTCGCAAGCCTACCGAGCAACAAGAAAAACCACCATCCCCTGAACAACGTGCATTCGGTGCTGATCAGCCTATCAACCCCGAAGAAGTCGCACCCGAAACAACGATGAGTACGCCAATGCAGTCACGGCCAACTTTTGACTTGTTGTCACAACATACGCCACCGAAAGAACAACAATCGGATGAAGCTAAAACACGGGAACCAATCATCTTCTCAATGCCATGTTTTGACTTATTGACACAGCAAACACCGCCGGATAAAATGCAGCGGGCTGAATCGGGTGATAGAGTAGTGGCTGAGGCGGTGACAATTGCTAGGCAATACGCTGATGATGCCTCCAATGTCACAGAACAAGAGCCTCCATCGTCTTCAAATGTGACCGTTAAACCGGCGGCCGTAGAATTCATTGGTGAACAAAAGAGACAGTTAAAACCAGCGCCAGACACTTGTTCTCCGCACATTCAACGGGTCGTGCATATAAGCTCAAAGCAAGCCACAACTGAAAAAAAACTATGAGAATGGATGAAGCATGTTGATGAGGAGGACATGTGAGTACATATCATTTTTAAATAAATTTGTTTTATTGAGTTTCCTGTTAATACTATATGTATACTATATAGCAACTCAATGTATACTATAAAATGTAACACTGCTTGTTGTATAATATATCATTACACACTGTATAATATGTTCTGTCTATTACAAACTGTATAATGCATATTAACCTTTTTGTATACTAACTCATTACAAACTGTATGCTGGTTTTTCAGGACTATTATTTTCCATTGTGGTGATATGATGTGCACTATTTGGGATATAAAGTCCTTGGATCAACGCACTGAACTTTTATCTGGTGTGATTGATACTTGGTCATTCCTGTTGAACAACGCCGAGGCGACGAGATCACCAACATCGCCACTCAGATTTTCACCTTGCCGACACGGTAAAATATATTTCTTATCTTTTGTTAATACATACATTATAATGATATGCATGCTAACTAGTTTTTTTAAAAAAATTGATAACAGATGCTTTTCGCGTCAAAAAAAGGAGACAAAAGTACTCATGCGCTGCTGCAAAAATTCAAGGATAACGTTAACCATCGTATGCGCATGTTTCCAAGAGTCAACATAACCGATGTTACGTTGGTAAGTTATTACTATTCGTTTGTTATGATTATCATATTTTATGTAACTTTATTAACACCACTTTCATCCATCAATATATAGGCCGTCTTTCCAATTTTTCATGTTGGACACTACTATGTGATATGCTTTAATTTGAAGCAACCAGCTATTGAGATCCTTGACAACATCGCGACGGATGTGTCAATCGAAAACAAATATCAACATGTGTCATTCACTTTGGTACATATCCTTCAAACACTAAACATTTTTTTGATGTCGAAATATCATTATTAAATCTACATTATAACACAATGTATAGACTCAATTAACTTTAAAGTATACAGTGATGCATCATATAATTGTATAGTAAAAACACTGTATAATGATGTAGTCATTGACTGTGTACGGATATATTAGTATACTGTCTAATGGTACAATATTGCACTGCATAATCATTTATTACATACTGTATAATGGAAATAATACTCTACTGTATAATGATATATTAATATACTGTATATTAATATATTTATACACTGAGTCTTACATTTTTAGTTTGTTGTTTCAAACAGAGAGACATGTTTGTTTGTGAAGTTCCTGATGGATATCCACCATCCAGCTGGAAGTGCGTTGTTAGCGGAAGAAATTGTAAGGCTTCCAATGTTGTGGCGTACACACAGAAAAAAATCGGATTGTGGTATTTTTGTAATGCGTCACATGGAGACTTACCTCGACGAAGGACTGAAGTATTGGGATCCGGAATTGGGTCCAAAAAACGTAGGCTATGTTTGGTTATGTTTTTAAGCCTATTTTCGTCCGAATTTTTGGCCAAATTATGTTTGGATCACACAATTTTTCACCAAAAAAGTTGTCAATTTTTGGTCAAAAAAAAAAATAATGATTGTGCTCCATGTTTCTCTGACACACTCTCTCTCCTCTTTTTATCTTATTCTCTCACTCTGTCTGACACATTCTCTCTCCTCTCTTTCTCTCACTCTCTCACTTTCTCTCTCTCACACACTATATATATATATATATATATATTTTTTGTTAGCATAAATATAAAATGTCGTCTTCACTGTACATGAATAAAAAAAAAAAGAAAATTGAAGACGACATTTGGAATGTCGTCTTCAATTTTCTTTTTTCTTTTTAATTTTCGTAAATTAAATATAATTTTGTAATTAAATATAATTTTTCTATATATATATATATATTATTTTTTATATATATAATTAGAAGACGACATATAAAATGTCTTCTTCATAATTAAAAAAATAAATAAAAATGAACAGTGAAGACGACATGTGCCATGTCGTCTTCACTGTTCATAAATAAAAAAAAAAGAAAATTGAACGTCTTCAATTTTCTTTTTTTTATATAATTTTGTAATTAAATATAATTTATATATATATATATTTATTTATTTTTTTATATAATTAGAAGAAGACATATCATAAATAAAAAAATAAAAATGAAAAAATTGAAGATGACATTTGAAATGTTGTCTTCAATTTTTTTTTAATTTTCGTAAATTAAATATAATTTTGAAATTAAATATATATATATATATATATGTATATATATAAACTTATCTTTTAAGTATATATATCAACTACTATTACTTATATATATATATATATACACTACTATTACTTACATATATACATATATATTTATCTCTATAATAATTATTACAATCTCAATATTATATATACTACTATTACCTACATATATACATATATATTTGTACATATATACATATATATTTATCTATATAATAATTATTACAATCTTAATATTATATTATAACTTTTAATTATTGTCAGACAAAAACTTACACGAGTTGACAACTACAGTAATTTATGTTCCCTCTGAAAACAAAACCAAACACTATCTCACCAAAAAATCACTCAAAAAACAATTCCCAAAACATAACCAAACATAATCCCACCAAAATTGCATGTGTCCCCATAAAATTTTCACCAAAATACCATCTCAAAACATAACCAAACATAGCCGTAATGTTTTACACTTTTTTATTTGTATGTATGAAATTTTGTGAAAATCTTTGGCAATGTTTGGTTATGTTTTGGACTCATTTTGGCCCAAATTTCTGACCAAATAGTGTTTGGTTCACACAATATTTCATCAAAAATGCACTATTTTTTTTGGTCCAAAAAAACATAATTATTATTTTCCATCTTACTATACCTACTTTGTCCCTACTCTATTTGCTCTCTCTCACTTTCAATCATTAACAGACAAAAGTTTCATGATTTGACTGCTACAGTGACTTTTGTTCCCTCTGGAAACAAAACCAAACATTATCTCACCAAAAAAACACACCCAAAAATCAACTCCCAAGATAAAACCAAACACAATCTCATCAAAAGCGCACGTGTCCCCATAAATATTTGGTCCAAAATTCTCACCAAAATATCATCCCAAAACATAACCAAACATAGCCTTTATTTCCTACCTATATAACTTTAATATTTATACAATGCAGAAATCACAAATTACGAAACTCAATAGATTGAGGGGGATTTATCTGGAAAGGATCCTCACTTCCGAGCTGAACACACTCAAAGACGAAATCCTCGCACAATCAAAGGAGTTGGAACAGGAATAGGCCCAACATAAAAATGGGAAGAAGGGGTAGATGTAATCATCGTGTATTTGATAGAACAAGTATATTTGGTGTTAATATAATAGTTTTTTTACATTCCATTGTACAGTTTTTTATTATTTATTAGTTTTTACTGCAATACAACTTTTATTTGGGTTGTTTAAATCTATAAAGTTTGTTCACTACACATAACCTGTTATTGTTCTGTTCATTTAGTGTCATTGAAGTGTTCATAACATATACAGTACATAGTATGCATGTTATGCAGTAATTAAAGGTTCATTATACAGTTAATAAAATTACATTATACAGTATACATATATGTAGTATAAAAAATCATATTCATTATACATTATAAAAAAAAATACTCAATTGTAGTATAGAATTAAACTGAATAATACAAAAAATACTCAAATATACAATGGACATTATGACATTTTTTCATACATTGAATAACACTTCATTGAACAGTCAATAATGACTCAGTATATATTGAAAAACTGTATTCATTATATATTGAATAACACTTCAGTATATAGTGTATAAGACTATATTATACAGTGAATCACACTTCATTTTACAGTAACTAATGTAAAGAACATACTTCTATTTTCCCTTTGATGGACAAGTTCGCGCATTGTGCCCAACAACTTTTCTGCATGCAGCACATTTTCTCCTCTTAGGAACATGCTTGGATATCTGTGCACTGCTCTTAATTCTTTTACCACGCCCTTTAGTTCGGCTCATTTGAGGATTTTTGATTCCGATCACGTTCTCGATTTGGGGTCCCACTAGTGTCTCGATAACAGAATTCTTGTTGTTTTTATTGTTGTCGTCCACACAGGCACTCAAATAAGACTTTATATCCACCAAGTGATTTTTTATGTATTCGAGTTTTTCTTTGTTAAAACCCGCAATATTTAAACAAGCTTGAAAGTCGATCCAAATTTGACTCACATCATTTGATGTCTTCTGAATCATCGAGCGATATTGTGTGACGTGGTTGTTGATTGTATCAGACGCCATAATTTTTGCTTTTTTCCTCCACCTTTTTAGAACATACTCGGTGGGCAGTTTATGTATTCGGCCATGGTTGAATGCAAAGAAAATGTGTCTACACAAAATACCCCTCCTCAAAAATAATCTACAAGAACAATCAACATGATTGTTCGAAACAACATGTTTCACCTACAAAACATAAAAAAACAGTAAACAAAAACAGTATCATACAGTCTCTATAATGGGCATATACAGAATGTATAACATTGCCATAGTATGGAAAGAAGAAGATACCTCGTATATCTTTGATTCGTCGTCGGAGTCGCATACGACAAACAATTTTACACCATCAACAATGTTTAGACTTTGAAGTACCAGTTGATACGCGGAATCTTTGATCTCCGCTTGAACATCGTAGAAAACAGCGCGGGTGTATACCTCTGAAGCATCTTCCTCTATACGCATGGGGGTGTCGATTGATGGCTTAGAGACCAAAGACTCGTGGTTTAATCTAGCATTATTATTCCTTTGTCTGTTCATGGCACTTTTAAATCTACTATAAAACTCAATGATTGTATCACCCTTCACATAAAACTGGTTAAAGAATGAGTTAACAGACTCTGAAATTGAAGTAGTCCTCAACATCCCACCCATCGAAACATCTCGATAGTATGCAGATACCCATGAATGTCTGTTCTCGTAAATTTCAGAAAGCCAATTAATATGGCTTAGTCCGTACTTTGAAATGGGATCATTCCATCCCTCTTCAAACTCAATCGGAGTGATGTCGTCGTTATACACAAAATTATTAACCTTTCTCACCACTTCAGCATATTTACCTGTATGTGGTGAAATCTGTAAACGTAAAACTCAAATTAATAACATGTTATACATTATTTTAACTATAATTGTACACTATATACATATATTATCATACAGTTGATGAATACATAATACACTGTCTACAGCTTAATTGTACGGTATGACACAAACCTTGGTAGGAAACTTCTTCATAATATGCCACGCGTACAGACGATGCCAAGCAGATTTAAACACACTACGAATAGCCTGCTTCATGGCCGGACATTGATCAGATACAATTTAGTTTGGTTCCCGTCCCATCGCATGGGTAAAAGCTTCGAACACCCACGTGTACGACTCAATGTCTTCTTTTACGATTAGAGATGCACCAAATGAGACTATTTTCTTGTGGTTATCTATACCGGTAAAAGGAACAAACTTCATTTGATACCTGGAAATGTAGATAAAAACAATATGTAAAAAAATACAAAAAAAAATAGTAACTAATAAGGTATTATACAATAACTGTATGTACATTATACTGTAATTAATAAGGTATTATACAATACCTGTATATACATTATACATTACATATACACTGCCTATAATAAAAAAATGTACCTTATCATTATACAGACAATGTATCTACATTATACAGCAACTTATAATGAGTTATGCAATGCATATTCATTAACTATTGAAAAGAATGTACATTATCATATCTTATTATGAAGTAAATGTGCTTACTTGTTGGATCAAAATGTTGCATCGACCGAGCAAATATCACCAAAAAGTTCAAAATTCCGTACTGCAATAGGATCGGCCCAAAACAACCTACTCATACACCCGTCGGCATCTGTGTCATAATCAAATAAAAACCTTCACACGCTTTTTTCATATTCATAAATTTCCTAACAATCATCTCCCCGTCATTCTCACTGACATATTGCTTCACATCCCTTTTTACATTTTTAAAGTTTGTAGACGTCGACCCAACATTATTGAAACCACCTGCAATTTCCTTTAGAAATGAATGTGATCTAACAGCACCAACATTCACCTTTGATGCGTTTAGGCAAAACATAATTTGGGACGGATCAATATTTCGGTTCACTTTCAGAAACTGTTTCCCCTCGTCGGTTGCCAACTCGTGATTGTGCCGCTCAACAAAGTTCTTTATAACATATCCCTCTAAAGCACTAAACCTCAAAACAATCGTAGCAATACAATCAAATCGACCAATCATAAACTTCTTCTTCCTACTGACATCATCGCAATTTTTGTATATGCCGGAACGACTGCATACATAGTGTTTCGATATGACCGTACCATCCTTATTGAGTTTTTTGGGAACACTTACGAACATCAAAACCACATAAACGTGCATATTTTTTGTAAAACTCAAATGCAATCTTCAAGCTTCCAAATGCCTTACCAATGCAAGGTTTAAACTCAGTAGCACACACTGGAACCCAATATTTGGAACCACCCGGTGATGAGATCGAATTAGATGACAAAGAAGATCCAACACCTAGGATCTCGACATCATTATTGCTAAACACTACTGATCCTGTTAAGAACATACATTATCAGACAACAGACCATACATTGTGTGTAATACTATTCTACATTATACAAACAAACAACATTCGGTAACTTATATATAATTATACAGTAAATATAACACTGTTATACAGTAACTTAATATATAACATACATTAAATATTGAAATCATGTTGAAACATTAATGAAGCATGTTAAGGATCACATTCTATAACTCTATATACTACATACAACCTTATTATATAGTACGAGTAATTAAATGACACAGTGTGTTAACATAAAACATGCAATGATTAATGATACATCTTACTGTATAACACACTGTATATCATTGTTATATGTACAGTATATTGATGTATACTCTACTGTATAATATATGAAACTTACTGTATAATGTAATATCATGTATGATGCCTTAATCCACACTGTATATTCCAGTTATATGTGTTGTATAATGTAATATAATCAGCTGTATACTGTATTCAAATCAAACTTGTAAATCAAGAAAATACCACACTGTATATCAACATTATAGTTATTGTATAATGATGTATAATCTGATGTATATCACAATTCTATGTACTGTATATTGATGTATAATTTGCTATATAACATGATTATGAAATTTACTACATGCGTATTTCAGAAACTCACTTGATTTTGAAAGTAATAACAAAAATGGATATGAAAACATGATTGTGCATACCTTCATCCATCTCGGCCATTAAAACGAAATCAAAGCCTATTGATAAATGGGATTTGATTAAGTGGGATTTGATTTTGATACTGCATGATATTTGCATGATTTTGTTAAGTTTCATTGACTAAACTGCCCCTGCCATCATTAAAAATAATTATACAAGCTGTAAAATGTAGTTAAATACGGACCTTAGGATCAAATAGGATTAATGGACTAGATTGAGTCTTAGATCTTAACTAATGTAAAGGTATGTATTAGATCCATATATATATATATATATATATAATCATATAAGCATGAGATTAAGGCATGTTGTAATATACATTACTACACGCCACCTATGATTATATATATATATATGTAAATATTATATATAACATAATCTTACTACAATATATATAATATTAATATAAGATCAAGTGGGCAGTGCACGCCACTTTGATCTTAAATATATGTATATATATTAATATTATATATATATTTCCTTCTTTAAATTAAATTGCTATTCAAATCATATCCCGTGGCAATTTAAATCAAATTTTCAAATGAAGGAAATAAATTACCCACCAAGTTATTGAGAACCAATCAAATCATGCCAAGTCATCAAATAATTATGGCATAGTTCTCATCCTACAACTATAAATAGGGGTTCAAATTCATTTATTCAACACACCAAAATTTGAGCAAGAGAGAGATATCAAGAAATGTATTGAAAGTTCTCTCTACTCAAATTCAAGAAGATTCAAGGCGATTTGGTGGCAATCAAGGGGTTTGGTAGCAATCAAGGCGATTTGGTGGCAGTCAAGGCGGCAATCAAGGCGTTTGGTGGCATTCAAGGCGATATTCAAGGTGTTCTTGGCTATCATCAAAGAAGTTCAAGAAACGTTCAAGGTGTTCTTGGTGAAATCGATCAAAAAATAACTATTAAAGGCACAAATCTCTTAAATTTCGTTATTCAAATTCAAGCCAAATTTGGAGGAAATCGAGAGTCGAATCCACCAACAAAATATTCAAATAATAACGATTAATTTGAGATTTAGGCACAAATCTCTTAAATTAACGTTATTCAAATTCGAGTCAAGATTGGAGGAGATAGAATAGTTGAATTCCCATCAAAATCCCCCAAATAATAACACAAATTCGAGATTACGGTGCGAAGCCTTCGAATTAACGTTATTAAAGGATCAAATCAAACTTGAAGGAGATCAAAGTGTCAAGCTCCACCTTCAAGAATTCAAATCCCAAAATTAAATTGTTTGAAGTGAAGAATCAGAGGAATTAATTAGAGATTGTCACCATTTTATTTTATTTCAATTTAATAAAATTTATTTTAATAACTATTTATCTTGTTTGATATATTGTAGACATTTAAAATTTATTGTTCACAAATTTTGGCACACCCGGTGGGATCTCTCTACCTCTCATCTCTTCCTTCACTAGAAACTCGAAGTATCAAATGGCTGCTTAAATAAACTTGGCATTCCAAATTTCTACTTGAATCTTTTCAAGTGCGACGGTCGAAAGCATAGGCGTTGTCACAAGAAGCATGAGCAAGAAACTTCAAATACCTCCGGAGACGAGTCCTTTACTTCAAACTGTGGAGAAATATCTACTTCATCTTGGCAATATGCATGAACGTGGCGAATCTCTACCCTCCTCCCCACGGTTTACATCAAGCTATTCATTCACATCGAACATAGCGCTGGTGATGATGACAAATGCAACGACCATGGAGGAACAACTTGCTAATTTGACTAAAGTCATCAAGGGACTCGCCAAGCACGTCCATGAGCAAGATTCTCAAATCTCAAAGTTGATGAATAAGGTGGATAGTACTGATGCTAGCCACATAGCAGGAAAACAACCTGAAGTTCATGAAGAAGCCGAGACATCCACAAAGCAACAAGCAAGAGGAAAAGAAAAGTCTTCGACTAAAGAGTTTCAAATCTCGTTTGAGGAGTTGATTCATGTTGATCAATTCAAGGAGTTCATCATGGGAACCATCAAGAACAAATTTGATGGGAGCTCCAAGTCGTCTCTAATCTATGCCAAGCCATACACTCAAAGAATTGACAATCTAAAGATGCCAATGCCTTACCAACCTCCAAAATTCCAACAATTCGAAGGGAAAGGCAACCCAAAACAACATGTGGGGCACTTCATTGAGACATGCAATAATGCCGGCACATATGGAGATAATCTTGTTAAGCAATTCGTCCGGTCACTAAAAGGAATGCCTTTGACTGGTAACGGACTTGGAAGCTGGCTCGATAGATAGTTGGGAACAATTGGAGCATGAGTTCCTCAACCGCTTTTACAGCACACGACGAACTGTTAGTATGATTGAGCTCACAAATTCTCGTTAATGGAAAGAAGAACCCGTCATTGATTATATCAATCGTTGGAGGAACTTGAGTCTTAATTGCAAGGATCGATTGTCAAAGACGTCGGTCATAGAGATGTGCATTCAAGGAATGCACTGGGGTCTCCGTTATATCCTTCAAAAAATTCAACCCAAAACATTCGAAGAGCTAACCACTCGGGCCCATGATATGGAGCTGAGCATGACTACAAGTGAAATTGAGGGACCACCCATCCAAGAGCCTAAACAAGTGGCCGAAAAATAAGAGTTCAAGAAAGGGGGCAAATCATTTTCAAAGACCCCAAGCAAATAGTCTATGGTGATGAGTACAACACCCATCAAATTAAGAAGCAAAACAAATGACAAGAATGGGAACAAAAAGGACGTGTCGCAAGAAAAGGTGCAAAGAAGGATGAGCCTTAAAGAGATGCAAGCAAAATAATATCCATTCCTTGACTCGGATGTCTCAGGGATATTCGATGATTTGGTCAAAGCAAACCTCATTAAGTTGCCTGAAATGAAACGACTTGAAAAAGTTAGGCGAGTTGATGATCCAAAGTACTGTAAATACCATCGTTTAGTCGGACATCTAATTTGTAATTGTTTTATTGTTAAAGACAAAATCATGCAATTAGCCATCCAAGGAAAAATCTCACTTGAGGATGATAATGCAGCCGCCAACCTCGTGACAATTACATTTGGAGCATTTGGTGACATAGCGGAGGAAAAGTCCAAATTGGGCAGCATAGTAAAGCCCAATCAAGTTGGAGGTCTCTCGTGTAATGTGACACATGAGCAAAAAGTTCCTTCAAATGAAGATAGTTTATCTGGAATGGAATCCTCTGCTGTTATGGATCAATGGTTATCAGCAATGGCCTTCACTGATGAAGATTTGTTACTTGGCTCTAAGCCCCACAATAAGCCGTTATTTATGACTGGCTATACTCACGAGCAAAAAGTAAATAGAATATTGATTGATGGAGGCTCTGCAGTCAATATTCTACCGCTATGTACTTTAAAAGAATTGGGAATTTCCACTGATGAACTTGACAGTAGTCGTTTGATGATTCAAGGTGTTAACAAAGGGGGGTAGAGAGCCGTTGGCATTATAAGGCTTAACATTTTGATGGATGATATGACATCAACTGCGTTATTTCACGTTATAGATGCTAGAACATCTTAAAATATGCTTCTTAGACATCCATGGCTACATGAAAATGGTGTGATTTTCTCGGCTTGGAATCAATGCTTCAAGTATTGCCGAGAAGGTGTAGTTAAAAAGGGGTTAGAGGACGATAAGCCTTTCACTGAAGCAGAGTCACATTTTGCCGACGCTAAGTACTACATTGAAGAACAAAAGATCATGAATGTTGAGGGGAATGTATTTTGGAGAAAAGTGAAGACAACAAGGTGGACAACACACGGAGGATTTAGCAAATGATACTTCTCCATCTATGAATGAATGCGAATCTTCTTCTAGAAAATCTGAGTCATTGAATAAGTTGATACAACCTTTGACAAACCTTTATGTAAAGAGGCCATCTCGCCCCCCACTCGAAGAATTTGTCCATTCAACATAAGAAGCAAATGAAGAACATTGCGAATCTCTAGAAGTTAAGACTGCCAAATGGTTCGATCCAAAAGCTTACAAACTTCTCGTTAAAGCTGGTTACAATCCGCAAGAAGGGATGGTTTTGGGAAAACTCCTTTTGGGTATGTTGTTATGCATGGACTCAATGCAACCCAAAGAATGCTTATCAAGAATGGGTAAGTTGTTCAAGGTCCACGAACCGGCCTTGGGTTTATCCCACAAAATCCAGTCCGCATCGCTATAAAAGAGCGAGTAGAAACTATATAACTGAAGATGCATTTTCATCAACACACTGGCTATGTGGTGGAAAAGAACGACACGTATCCGTATTTGAGAGGCTTGGTCGCATACCTGTCTTCGAAAGACTTGCTCTTCCAACAAAGATAGGTCACCAAATAACCAACAATCAAAGATTAAGCATCTCCAAAAGGTCAAGGCATTTGAAGAAAATAAGTCAATCACAAACTACTAAAAGACGTCGAAGTCTAATACCTTCTCGTATGAGGCGTACCGATCTGAGCATTTCATGCGATAAAGTTTTGAAGGCTAAATGGAAAACCATTATCTTTACAAGGGTCCAAAGCAATGATAAAGATGACAAAGAAAGTGTGACCTCATCACATCACATCATGTTAACTGAAGAAGGGTCCACTGAAGAGGAAGATGCTGAAATCGCTCCACCTGAACTGGAAGAAGATGTTAAAGCAACTATTGATGAACTAAAGGAGCTCAACTTAGGTCATGCTGATGACCCTCGACCAATTTACATTAGTGCTTTGTCATCCACTGATGGAGATAAAGCGTATACATCATTACTGCATGAACTTAAAGATGTGTTTGCGTGGTCTTATAAGGAAATGCCTGGTCTAGATCCAAAGGTAGCTGTCCACCATTTCTCTGTGAAGAAAGGTGCTAGTCCTATCAAGCAAGCTCAACGTCGATTTCGTCCTGAGTTGGTGCCTTTGATCGAAAATGAAGTAAATAAACTCATCGAAGTTGGATTCATACGAGAAATCAGGTATCCCACGTGGATCTCCAGCATCGTTCTTGTTAGAAAAAAGAATGGCCAAATTCGAGTTTGTGTTGACTTTAGAGACCATAATGGTGCATGTCCTAAAGATGACTTTCCACTACCTATCGCTGAACTCATGATTGATGCCACCACTAGACGCGAAGCTTTGACTTTCATGGATAGATTCTCTGGATATAATCAAATACGCATGGGGCCGAAAGATGAAGAATTAGCGGCATTTCATACTCCAAAAGGTGTATATTACTACAAAGTAATGTCATTTGCATTGAAGAACGTTGGTGCTACATACCAAAGAGCCATGTAAAGGATCTTTGGTGAGATGCTTCATAAAAATGTTAAGCCATGTAAAGTAACACCTCCTTGCAAAATGTACTTTGATGAAGCTTCTCATAGGGAAGGAGTCGGTGTTGGGATTGTGTTTTTCACCTCCGATGGAGAAGTACTGCCATATTCTTTCACACTGACCCAAAATTGTTCAAATAATGTTGCTAAATACCAATCTCTGATTCTTGGGTTAGAAATGACCGTCGACATAAAACAATTGCACCTCAGAGTATTTGGAGACTCCGAATTGGTGATAAATCAATTAGAGGGATCATATGAAGTGAAAAAGCCTGACCTACTTCCGTACTTCAATTATGCAAGATGACTTGTTGTATGGCTTCGGGATGTGACAATTGAACACGTACCAAGAAAAGATAATAAGCAAGCTGATGCATTATCCAAACTCCCTTCTACACTCGCCATGCCTGAAAAAGAAGCACGAGTTCCAATATGTAAAAGCTTGGTAATCCCACCTATCTTTGAAGATGAGGATGGTGATGAAGAAAAAAACCACATTGTCGAAGTATTTGAAATAGAAAAAACAAATTGGTGGCAACCACTGGTAGATTACTTGAAATACAAGAAATTATTTGATGATCCACACCAGAGAATCGAATGTTAGACGTCATGCAGCCTGCTTCATCTATTACAAAGACACCCGTTATAGGCGTTCATTTGATGGGGTCGTCTTGCGTTGCTTAAGCGATGATGAAGCCATTCAAGCCATGGAGGAAGCTCATTCCGGGGTTTATGGAGCACACCAATCTGGCCCGAAGTTGCACTTTCGTATAAAAAGAATGGGCTACTATTGGCCCACAATGGTTAAGGACTGCATGGATTTCGCTCAAAGGTGTCAAGCTTTTCAATTTCAAGCGAATCTTATCCACCAACCACCTGAGCCACTACACCCTATAATTGCTTCATGGCCTTTTGATGCATGGAGCTTAGATGTCGTTGGACCTATGATAAAATCATCAGCCAGGTACTTGTATATTCTAGCTGCAACTGACTACTTCTCCAAGTGGGCTGAAGCGATACCCCTCAAAGAGGTCAAAAAATAAAATGTTGCTGATTTCATCCGCATCAACATAATATATCGGTACGGAGTCCCTCGGTATATAGTCACCGATAATGGAAAGCCATTTTCCAATGCTCTGATAGACAAGTTTTAAGCAGAGAAAATCTTCAATGTACAACGCCCCTGCTAATGGCCTCGCTGAAGCCTTCAAGAAAACTCTTTGCAATTTACTAAAAAAAGTGGTTGCAAAATCAAAGCGTGATTGGCATGAAAGGATTGGAGAAGCTATATGGGCATATAGAACCACATATAGAACTCCGACACAAGCAACTCCTTACTCGTTAGTGTATGGAGTAGAAGTCGTAGTTTCTCTTGAGCAACAAATCCCTTCATTGAGGATAGCCATACAAGAAGGACTTACTGAAGATGAAAATGTTCGTTTACGGCTTGAAGAGTTGCAAGCCCTTGATGGGAAGAAACTAGAGGCGCATCAACGACGAGTGTTACCAAGCTCATTTTTCTGGGGCATTCAACAAGAAAGTGCAATCACGCTCCTTTGAAGTTGGCGACTTAGTCCTTGCTGTAAGAAGGCCCATCATTATGACGCATCGGACCGGCAACAAGTTCACATCAAAATGGGATGGTCCTTATGTCGTTAAAGAAGTGTATGCCAATGACGCGTACAAATTGGTCGGCCAAGATAGCTTAAGATTTGGCCCCATAAATGGGAAATTCTTGAAGCGTTTCTATCCATGAGTTTGTACCTTAAACTTCAAAAAAAAAAAAAAAAACTCCTTGACTTATGAGCCTAAACTACATGTTACTCTTGATCCGCATGAGTATAAACTGTGAATGATACCCACCAATGGTAATATATGTGATTAAACTATTAAATACCCCACCAATGGTAATATATGTGGTTAAACTATTAAATACCCCACCAAAGTTAAATACATGTGGTTAAACTGTTCATTTATCCCACTATCGGTATTCATGTGGTTAAATTAAATACTCCATCTAGTCCAAGGTGGTTAAGCAATGGATGCTCCAGGCCCACATGAGTATAAATTGTGTACGGCATCCCCCCTAAAACAAATTATGTCATTTTTCTTGAACTACATAATGACTTGATCCCTTTTATTAGGGTACGTAGGCAACTTAGATATATTTTCTAAGTTCAGGCATAAGTTCGAAAAATTCTGTTATTCATGTGGAATGTTAAGAAAAAAAAAAGGGTACCTTAAAGCATTACAAGATAGAAAGAATGATTCTATTATATAATTGCTAAAAAATAAAGCTACTCATTACATGGTGCAACAAAAATAAAAGAAAAGAGGAAAAACTCAAGCAAATGGATTGAATTGCCTCAATTTTCCTTTTTCATGGCCTCTATGTGTGCGATCGAAGTCTTCAAGTTTTTCAATGCTTCATCACTCAATGGAAAAACATTCTCAAGAGCAACGATACTCCTTGATACGAATATAAAATGTCTGTAATTAAGTCCCAAAGAAACACAAGTATAATACTCCTTAGATAAGAGTATAAACTATCGACAAATTCAAGAACAAATTGAAGAACTCCTTGATATGAGTTTAAACAATCTTCAAATTCAAATGAATACTCCTTTGAAACGAGTATAAACTATCTACTAAATCGAAACATTCCTTTGACGCGAGCATGGAAAACGTCTACAAATTCAAGCCAAGGGAAGAACTCTTGACAAGAGCACAAATTGCTCACTTTTATGGATGATTTTCTCTTGATGAAGGAAGGAAATTGTTGCTATAATGTTAACCATGACCATTAGGAGGGTCCTGACTAATTTTGAAAGAAGAGGAAGAGAAGACAATAAGGAAAAGCTTACCAGAAATTGATTTGGTGAAATAAATTGGTCTATTAAATTATTAAAGTTTAAGATTAATTCTTAAACTTTATTCCGTGGTGCATTTGATCAAACCCGAGGTGCCTATACAAAGCTCAATTACAAAGAAATGAAGTAATGGATCGCGACATTATTCACTTCAAGACTCGCTTTCAAGCACCATCCGTGAATAAGTCTTGAGGGGACATTTGTAGACAAATTAAATTTGTAACCATTGAAATGGCGACATGTGGAATCATATATTAGATGTCAATTAAAAAATTCTCTATTTATATTTTTACGGATTTAATCAAATTCTAGTTCCTAAAATTAAATAGTCAGATAAATTGATATTCTATATATATATAGGGTCAAGATCGAATACACACCCTATGTTAGATAAGATATAAGACCCAATCTACACCATTGAATCCATTAAATCCAACAGTCCAAAAAAGAAGCAAAAAAAAAAAGCTGAAAAATTGATTCTAATTGAATAAGGGGTATAATAGTCAAAAAGGAAGCAAAAAAGGAAACAGAATCTCCCCTAAAATCTCCCTTATTTACGTTATTCATCATCCTTTTTATTATTTCCTTTCTCTCTCTCTCTCTCTCTCTCTCTCTCTATCTTGCAAACAAATTTGAAAAATCAAATATTTGAGCATTACACAGAAAGAGAGAGAGCAGCAATGGTGAGCACCAGTAGCAGAGGGAGACCCAAAAACTCTGACAAGAACAAACAACAAGAAGAAAAAGCAATAATAGGCAATGGAGAGTACGAGGAGTTTCGAGCACAAAGAATCAAAGAAAACACCAAGAGAATGAATAGCCTCGGCATCATACAGTGTGTGTATAATGTATAAACACACACTGTATAATGTGTTATCATATACTGTATAATGAGTTATAAGATAATGTATAATGTGTTATAACATACTGTATAATGGTTTATAAGATTGTAGTTGTATGATGTATAAACACACAATGTGTAATGTGTTATCATATATTGTATAATGGGTTATAAGATACTGTATAATGTGTTATAACATACTGTATAATTAAATATTTTTAATATGTTATAAACACATACTGTATAATATGTTCTAACATACTGTATAATGGCTTATAAGATACTGCATAATGGTTTGAATTCACTAATTGTATGTTATTAATCACACGCTGTATATCACCGTTGTAGTTACTGTATAATGGTTTATAAGCTACTATATAATGGTGTATAAGATACTGTATAATGGTTTAATGTACTTTTTTTTGAAGAAAACAATATCAAATGAACCTCTACGCATGCAAAAATCAAATTCACTTCATAAATAATCAATTCAAACCACATGGTACTATGTTCAGTAAGGAGTTAACCCATACATGAAATAAAAAAGACCTAATCATTTCACAAAAAATTAACAGAAGACGAATTCTTAAATCCCAAACTTTCGATCTTTACAGCTACTATCTCGCATGAATTGACGATGATGATGAATCGAGCTTGATGATTAATTGAGTTTGATGATGAATAACGTAAATAAGAAGAATTTGGTTTCTGTGTATTGAGTTTTTGGATGATTAATTGAGTTTTGTGAACTGATCGAATTGAAATTGGAAAGAAAAAATGAATTGGAGAAAAAAAATATGTTATGGGCGTGATAAGGGGGATTTGATTTTGATCCTGCATCTTATTTACGTTTATTGACTAAAATACCCCTGTCATCATTAAAAAAAATTATACAAACTGAAAAATGGATTAAATCTAGATCTTGGGATCAAATAGTATCAATGGTGTAAATTGAGTCTTATATCTTACCTAATGTAATGGGATGTTTTTGATCCATATCCTATATATATATTTAGCAAACCAAAAGAAATCCATGTGCCTAAATAATATATTATGGCATGTCAAATTTAGTGTTGTTGCATCTTATAAATCATTCCATGCAATTTCATTCCTTATAGAAGAGAAAATCTATATAATATTACTATATATATATATAAGCATGAGATTTAGGCATGTTGTAATATACATTACTACACGCCACATATGATTTTATATATATATATATATGTAATATTATATATAACATAATTTTACTATAATATATATAATATTAATATAAGATCAAGTGGGCCGTGCAGCCATTTTGATCTTAAATATATGTATATGTATAATATATGTATATATATTAATATTATATATATATATATATATATTTCCTTCTTTAAATGAAATTGCAATACAAATCATATTTCATGGCAATTAAAATCAAATTTTCAATCAAGGAAATAAATTACCCACTAAGTTATTGAGAACCAATCAAATCAGGCCAACTTAACAAATAATTATGGCATAGTTCTCATCTTACAATTATAAATAGGGGTTCAAACTCATTCATTCAACACACCAAAATCTGAGCAAGAGAGAGATATCAAGAAATGTATTGAAAGTTCTCTCTACTCACCAAGGCGGCAATCAAAGCGGCAATCAAGGCGATTTGGTGGCAATCAAGGCGTTTGGTGGCATTCAAGGCAATATTCAAGGCGTTCTTGGCAATCATCAAAGAAGTTCAAGCAACGTTCAAGGTGTTCTTGGCAAAATCTATCAAATAATAACGATTAATTCGAGATTTAGGCACAAATATCTTAAATTAACGTTATTCAAATTCAAGTCAAGTTTGGAGGAAATCGAAGATTCGAATCCACCTACAAAATATTCAAATAATAACAATTAATTCGAGATTTTGGCACAAATCTCTTAAATTATCGTTATTCAAATTCAAGTCAAATTTGGAGGAAATCGAACAGTCGAATCCACCAACAAAATATTCAAATAATAACGATTAATTTGAGATCTAGGCACAAATCTCTTAAATTAACCTTATTCAGATTCAAGTCAAGTTTGGAGGAGATCGAATAGTTGAATCCACCATCAAAATCCCCAAAATAATAACACTTAATTCGAGATTACGGTGCGAAGCCTTCGAATTAACGTTATTAAAGGATCAAATCAAACTTGAAGGAGATCAAAACACCAAGCTCCACCTTCAAGAATTCAAATCCCCAAATCAAATTGTTTGAAGTGAAGAATCAGAGGAATTGATTAGAGATTGTAACCACTTTTTTTTTTAATTTTAATTTAATAAAATTTATTTGTGTAACTATTTTTCTTGTTTAATATATTGAAGATATTTAAAATTTGTTGTTCACAGTATGATTTGAAGTCGTGACATTAAATAGAAAATTAGATATTTAGCCACTATACAATTCGGCATCACCAAACCCCAGGTAAATATCAAATCCAAGTTCTTTTTCAAATTTTAGGGCGATAGTAACCCACAATCTCTATCCCAATATAAGGAGTTTAACTTTTATGAGATATTTTTTTTTTGTAAGTGTTACAATTTGAAGTTTTAAAACATCAAAATCATATTTATTTTCTTTAAAACTTTGTAACATTCTTTGACCATAAACCCCACATTGAATTGTGCTTTTAATTTAGAAGTTACATCTTGCATTCTACACTATAAATAGGTGCTAGGTCTTAGTTAGAAAAAACAACAACATAAGCATACATCATCTTGCATTTTATATTTTCTATACTATTGGGCAACTATGATAAAGTCTTGTTCACAAAGTTCTCTTGTGAACGTGCTCACAAAGAGAACACCGGCGTGGCCTTCTTGGGTTTTATCTTGGGGTGGTGATGAGCCGACAGTACCTGCACGAGGGGAGGCCATCACGATCTTAGGACAGCGTCAAGTGGCGTGACTCCTACAGGCCAGTCGTTTCTTACTTTCTTATGCTTTTAAATTATAATATATATATGCATCATTTTTATTAAATGATAATATGAAAATTGACATTCTCTTAATTGCATGAAAATTGAAAATATTTACAACAATCTAAGATCGTGATTATTAAGAACTGCATATCTGAAATTGTACATTCTGTGTTTATTTTCGTGTCTGCGTATTTAATCTGCTCATTGTAATGGTCAGTAGAAATACGTTCTATATGCTTAATTTTGGTTTAATCTGCGAATCTTTGATTGCTCATTGAAATCTCAGTAGAAATGCATTTTTCATCTTTATTTGAAAATCATTAAATTCGGTCAGTTGTTTCTTCGCAAAAATCATTTACGTGTCAATGTACTAGACTAATATTCCATTAGCTTTGAATGTTTGACCATACTATGTTCTAAATATCTTCTACCAAATCATTAGAAAGTGTAAATATTCCACCTTTATTATATATTCATATAATAGTGTCTTATTTATTTATAGATCAGACACAAATAAATAAAAAAAGAATTCTCTATATACTCTACTTACACTGGTTATCATTTTAACATCATAACTGTAAGGTGTTGAAGAACAGAGATTTGCAAGAAATAGTACATTGATTTCAAAAGAAAAGTTTCTAATATTGTTTATAGAAAACTAATTTCATTAACAATTAAATAAAAAAAAAACTGATTTTAAATTTTCATTAAACTAAAGCTCTCGCTAACTCAAGTTTCTGTTTAATTTGTTTAAACTGTTACAACTCTTGTAGAACAAAGAAAATTACTTTGTTTGATTCTTGAATTTAGAAGGAATATAACATACTATTAGAGGTGAAGTATGATTATGATTTTTATGGCGTGAAATCAACATTATTACAAGGAAAAAACTGTTAGACACAAATTATTTATAACTTGATTGGTGAAACGATTTTAGTGCTATATGTTTTGAATAGAAACCGAAGATTGTTTTTTGATAAATAGAAACCGAAGAGTATACTTATTACTTCTACTTAATAATGCTAATAAATTATTGATTGACAGAAAATAGTTTCATTTAAATCGTAGTATAATTGCTTGATTTTAATATTACTAAAATTATTTTAAATTGGATATTTTGGTGTATATCAGCACTCATGTTTTAATTTTACATAGAGGTAGAACTTTAATATCGCTATTGGGTAACTGAACCGAACCGAAGCTTCAAATATTGCATTATAATTTTCCAAACCATTGATTCCAAAATTGTGATAGAACCAGAAAGTTCTTTCAGTTAGAAACTTATTTTCAAGTTTCTTTATTTACTTAAAAAATGGAAATTGCAGCTGCTTGAAAGGATGTTAAGAAAATTGCTTTGTTAAATACAATGAATATGAGTGACAAGCAAAGTTATTATTGATTGGATATGAATAATTTGAATGCTCCTTAGGCAAATGTATTATATGAGGAACTACTTATTATTGTAAATTATAGTATAATATTCCAATGGCTAGTTGATTTTGAGAATTATAATAAATGAAATTAGAATGTTAGCTATTAATAATAATGAATTCTTTGGAAGTTACATTTCCAAAATATAAAGATGTCATTAAATTATTCACTTGTTTCTAATAAGAAGAAGAGGTAGAGACAGAGATATAAAGAGAGGAAATTAAGAAATCATTTGATATTCTCTTTAAGTGGTGATATATATTAATTTTTCACAACTTTTAATCTCCACAAATGTTAGTCACATTCATAACAGTTTCAGAAAGGAATAATATATTTCCTTGTTATCACGTCATAGTATCTTATATCCTTAGAATAAGCATGTTGATTAAGTAATATTTTCTTCTACGTGCACTCATCTTCTTTTAGGATTTTGAGGTAACTATATTTAATATAGTATATGCAAGTGAAAATTTTATATATGCGATGTTGCATGATTATTGACACCCAGTTGTGATTAAAAAATAAAAATAAAAAATTCGATGACCAACATACGATTTTCGACTACAAAATCACTTATATATAAATTTTATGATTAAAATAATTAAGCATATTTTGATTTGTCCAAAGACAATGCCCAAGGATATTGATAACTAGAATAGTATATGATCATTGGCCCATGTCATATGCATTCGTAAAACATTTTATTCCTTTGTGAAGAGTTTGACAAGCATCTCAATGGACATGGTGAGTTAAATTTTGATTTACTTTCAAGAGTTTGAAAAATATATTTTAATGAAATTTTGAGCTGTGTGCTTCTTCTATCCAAATTATAGTGAAAACTCTATAATGAGAATTTCATGTATGATGAAAGATTTATCTTAAAATTACTCTCATAGAAAGAAATTGTTTAACTATTTTGTTATGTGCTATTGCTTTAATCTATGAAGAGTTAGATAAAAAAAAAAAAATTGACATATTTGAAAATTTCGGGAAAGTCGTGATATAGTAGAATAGACTCCTAATCATATGGGAGGTGCATCTCTCAATATTTTTAAACTTCTTGGATGTTTATACATGGTGATATGGCCAATCTAATGACCTCAGCATGAGTAGAGTGGTACTTAAAAGTTTAATTTTAAGCACAACTTTTATTTAAAAATAAAATAAAAATTACATTGTCTTTAGTACATAACTTTAAATTTTCCCTAAGCATGCAATTTTCAAAATACTCAAATTTGTTGTTCCCACTTTATAGAATCTCACTTCGAAGAAAGTTTTAAATATAAAATTGTTGCTATAAAGATTTTATGTGGCAACGGGTGGAATGACAATGGTGCTTTAAATTAAAAAAAAAATGCATGAATAATTGTTTAGAATAAAATATATGTTCATGAGACTTATGATCATCATTTTGATTCCCATATTGAACATATTAAATTTCTTTTTAACATATTTTGTTCCATGACATAAAATCTAATGAGATGACTTGGAAAGCGTGACAAATTTTATGTTACTCTAAAGCTCGAAACTTTGGCAATGTTATGCAACGTAAGACATATTTAAAAAATTTCAGGTATGTTCACTACATCACTTTCATGTTAAATATTTTGTGAAGTTTTAATACGAAACTGTGTGATCAAACAACATTTATTTTCTTCGGAAAGATTGAGTTAGAAATAAATGAAAGTCGTGATTATTGAGATATGATACATTGAGAAAATGTAGTATTTTAAAAATTGCACATACGTCATATGAGTACAATTTGTTAAGTATCTTTACCTTGAGACTTATATAGTAATAATGATATTAATTAATTTGCAAATGGAAAAAAAAAATTATGTGATAGTAACTACAAATAATTTTACATTAATAATGTCCTTATTATGGTTGGATCAAAGCAAGCTCCCAATATTTATACTTTTAAATGTTTTGTGGTTAGACAAAATGATTTAGAAATCTGAATAGTTGATTATTAAATTCAATTTATTTTTCAATTAAAAAAAAAAAAAACAACACTGATTGTATTAAGATATATTTTGGATGTTGTCCTAGAGTACCATATATACCATACAAACTTTTATATTTTGTGAATATGTTGAAAAATGGTTTTATACTAAATCCTACTTTTTGAGCTATATTTACATGAATTATTGATTTGTTTCATTATTTCATTTTCAAAAGATCGTTGATAAGTTTAAATGTGTTTCCAAAACTTTTTCCTAACATATGATATAGTGATTTTGAATTTAGTGTGAATATCTCTATTTAAAAATAAATAAATATATATATATATATATATGTATATATATGAAAAACTTGAAACTTTCTTATTATCTTCTGAAATTCTATTATGCGACATAATGTTATTTCCAAACTTAATAATACAAATTTTATTAAAAAAAAAATTGATATTTTGTTTTAAACACGAGCTACAATGTTGTTATAAAAAAAAAATAATTATTAGAAGTGTAAACATTATATACAATTGGTTAAATCCTAAAACATTGGATATATCTAGTGAAATGTGGGGGTTAGCTTGATGGATGAGTATATCAAGTATTTTGCAATTAAATTTGGTCTTATATCATTTAATGTGTCTTTTACTTAACCCGTCTTATTATTGGGGTTTTAAATTGCTTTGGTCTCTATGATAAAAAATATGAAATTTGACCAAGTACTGCGAGTTAATAAATGTGTGAATTTTACTGAAAAGACTGACTTATAAAATTCAAGGTGAAGTTTTATAAAATGTTATTTGGGAAAATAAATAAAATGATTGTGATGAAAATATATAATTTCACACTACTAAACATTGGAATTGCTAATTAACCTTTATTGGTTATTTGTAAAAATATGTATTATAACACGTGCATGTGCAAAGATAAAAGAGAAAAGAAAAGAGAATCATTATATAATTTATATGCTGCGAGCATATATGGACTAGCATAAAGGCTAGATCCGTAATCATCGAGGGGGATGGGCATAAGCCCACAAGGGAGTCACCTCCGGGAGTAACCCCACCTTTGTGATTGGAGACCCCATGAAGAAGGTTCAATGGGTAGGAACAACCTGTAATGCGTGACTCATTAGCACTAATTTATGAGGAGAGTGTCTCCTTCCCATCCCTATAGTGATAGTGCTTTTATAGTGTGATGTTAAGGTTGGCTTTGATCCTTAATGAGACTAAGGCGGGAAATAATCCGCAGGGTAGAGTTCACACGTACCCTTGGAGGTTTCACCTAAGTGAGAGTTGCCATACATAGGCCGTGGCTATGGGTTGGGCTAACCCTAGAGACCTCACGAGAATCAAGATTAGAGCGCAGGGCCTTTAATGCGCTAACCCGCGAACTGAGACCGATGTCGATACTGTGTGTGTGATGTATTGAAGTTTGGCCAAGGGACCTAATTCCAGGCGTAGTCCATTATGGCTCCCTCAAATGGAAATCATCAACACTAAGTGTAGGTTCAAGCCCGGAAGGCACCTGCACCCATTGCATGGTATTTAGTTGCCCTTTTATATATATTTTATATATCATTTTGAAGTTTTAAACCTTGTGGGGGATTGTTACAATTTGAAGTTTTAAAACATCAAAATCATATTTATTTTCTTTAAAACTTTGTAACATTCTTTGACCATAAACCCCACATTGAATTGTGCTTTTAATTTAGAAGTTACATCTTGCATTCTACACTATAAATAGGTGCTAGGTCTTAGTTAGAAAAAACAACAACATAAGCATACATCATCTTGCATTTTATATTTTCTATACTATTGGGCAACTATGATAAAGTCTTGTTCACAAAGTTCTCTTGTGAACGTGCTCACAAAGAGAACACCGGCGTGGCCTTCTTGGGTTTTATCTTGGGGTGGTGATGAGCCGACAGTACCTGCACGAGGGGAGGCCATCACGATCTTAGGACAGCGTCAAGTGGCGTGACTCCTACAGGCCAGTCGTTTCTTACTTTCTTATGCTTTTAAATTATAATATATATATGCATCATTTTTATTAAATGATAATATGAAAATTGACATTCTCTTAATTGCATGAAAATTGAAAATATTTACAACAGTAAGGTCGTCTCAGCTCCACCAATATATTATGAAATGAACTCTATTTTATATTAAATGACTTATTATAAACTGATTACACTAACCTTTAATGTATCTATCTACATAAGGTGGTCAACTTTACGTTCTTAGTATGTTTGAAATCGTGACATTCAAGTAGAAAATAAGAATTTTAACCACTATACAATTGTGTTTATAATATGTCAACTCTCATATAATTAATTGGGTGTCATCAAACCCCAAAGTAGAATAATTTTTCATCGAACATAATCATTCGAACGGTTATCATATAATTTGTCAATTATTAAGAAGTATTAAAAATTCCTTAGACCGGACAGGGTCACATAAAACTAACACAAAGAATATAGTTTTTGATTAAGGGTGAGTTTGACCCAACTTTTGTATATTTGATTATGAGATAATTAATTTTCTCAGAATTGATTATGACAAAAGTTAGGATTTTTAACTTTTCCTAAATGAGCCAATGTGCTGTACAATCATAGGTAAATGAAATGACAAGTCTTTGGCTTAATAAACTAACTCGTGTGGAACACGAGGTGTAGTTTTGTAGTTTCATCTTACTATGATTTATTAAGCACAACATCGAGTTCTGTGAGTTTGACACATTCCATGACTTTCACTCGATCGGGATTAGAATTTTTAGCTTTTTCAAAATGTGATTTTGCAACACAAAAATGTCCAAAATAGATTGTAGGAAAGGGTGCCAAACAATTATCAAAATAGCGTTTGGACTCCAAAAGCAGATTGTAGCTTTTCAACCGCTGGGCCAAACACACCCTAACAACTCTTCTAAAAAAGTGGGAGAATGATAGTTTTGGTCCCGTAATGTTGGTCCCAAGTGGCATACGAAAGGGTCTAGAAGGGGGGGGGGGGGTTGAATAGACCCTTAAGTCTTTTTCAACTTAAAAAGATTTCGTATTAAACGTATTTGGACGCTTGAAATGATAGGCGCTTGAAGTGAGTGTGACGCTTCACCTTAGCGTTCACATAAGATATTTGAAACTTTCTGAAGCGTCTAATGATGACTGTTTTATAAAGTTAACTTAGACTTCAGGAATTGAATACTTTGACCTTGTAGGTTAAGCGTTCAGTTCTTTTAATCAGGGTTAGCACAGCGGAATGATTTTGGAGTCTTCTCTTTGAAAGTTTTAGCGTCACAAGATGTTTCTTAGGTGCTTAGCTTTTGATTGTGTTTTACTTATGCAGTGATATGATAGATGAATGAAATGACTGAAAAGTAAATAACACAATATTTGTAAGGTTCGTTGGGTGGTGTAATCCCAACTACGTCCTTCTTCTCCTTTGCACTTGGAGGCAATCCACTAAAATGATTCTCAAAGAATCACACAGAATCTTCTACAAATTAGGGAGAGATGGATGTCGATGACTTGAGCTCCTTGATCACACAGATTTCTGCTTCAAATCACTTCAACCCTCTTGCTTCTTTCACCCAGAAATGATGCAAGTATCCAACTTCGACTTCACACAGATCGCGAGGCTTGGATGGAATTTTCTAAAAGGTTTGTTTGATTTTGATGAAGTTCAAACAACTTGGTAATATCTCAGTAGGAATCTGGTTTCTGCAAAAAGAATGTTTGAGATATTTGTTGACTGTCTCAGGAATATAAGAAAAGCAATTTGGATGTTTCTTGAAGTTTCTGGCTTTTCTGAGAGTTTAAGGGATGAGATTTTAATGCAACAGCAATTTGGCTTTGATAAAATTGTTGCTTCTATTTTTGTTTGTTGTTGAAGTCCTATTTATAGGTATTCTTGGAGAAAGTGTCCGTTTGACACATGCACTGGCGCGTGTCTCTCACTTTCGCGAGTGAACAGCTTTTGTCCTTTTTCCTGAAAATCTGCTGCACGAAAGTTGGTGCTGCAGTCTGAGATAGTTGACAGTCCAATAGGGTGGCTTCTCCGTACGTCTGACATTGCTTATCATATTAAATGCTCTTATCAACATTTAATGCATTTGAAATTAATACCCGTTGGTATTTAATGCTTTGAGAATATTTGCATTAAACTCCTTCTGGACTTAGAAGTAAATTCCGGTGAAATCACTTCTGTCCCATAAGGTAACGCTTGATATATCTGGCCAAAGTGGACGCTTGGAGACTGTATCTATCTTCTGAGATCAGGCGCTTGAGTCTTCGAACTTTACCACTGATAAACTCACTCAGAAATCATCAGACGCTCAGCCTAAGACTATTTTGCCTAACACTCTAAAGTAAGATAACAAAGCCTAATAAATCTATTACAAGTCTAACGCTTCAAAGCCTATACAAGTTTTTTACGAAAATAAACTTACAACTTTTTTTGGGGTCTAACAAAAACTTAATTGTCATCATCAAAACTTCTAACATGAAATTCCTAACAATTTCCCCCTTTTTGATGATGGAAATACTTACTCTTTTATAGTTCAAGAGTTAGATAGCCAAAAGTAAAAGTTAGCTTTGATCAGTAGACGTTAGTTAAAGTTAGTTACGCTTCAACGAGATGTTTCAGCAAAAAAATGCATTTCATATTTATCGAGAATTACAAGCATTTTTACAGCTGAATATTTAAAGATATAAGAGACAAGAATATAGATAATGTAAAATCAGAAAGCTTTAATGACTTGGTCTAACTCTGTATCGCTTGGACATTTCAGCTCGGATAGCTTCAGTCAGATTGTCTTCCAAGATCATCATTGCTTCATGATCTTTGTTGATGATAAGCTTGTTTTCTTCTTGTTGTCTCTTTTTGAATATTTTAAAGTGATTATCCCAGTCAGTTGGGTCGATACCAATGTACCTTAGGCAGATTCGAAAAGCTTGGCTAAAATCAGTCATCTTCCTTTCTTCAGCTAAGATCTGTGGATCTGTAGGTTCTGAAATGGATGTTCTCTGAAGAGGAATGTCAAACTGTTCAAGCAGTGCTTTTGTAGGAATTGGTAGGTTTGGATATAACGCTCTAGGAGGTTCCCTTAGTGTACTACTGGGCGCTCCGGATGAACTTTGTTTCAGAGCAGTTATCCAAGACGGGAGATTAAGCGCAGACTGAGAAGGAGGCATTTGACGCTTAGCAGACGGAGGATCTTCAACTTTTGAACTGGACGCTTTCCGCTTTTCTCCTTTCTTCTTCTCTTCCCCCTTATTGCCATCATCAGATTTTAAGAAGTGGTTTGTGAGTACACTTACCTGATGAGCAATCTGAGATAAGGAATCTGTGATGTCATCCAGACGCTTGTCGAAGCGTTCCTGCATAACAAGAAGCTTAGCGCTGGTGGCGTCATTCACAGATATCTCAAGGGTTGCAAGGCGCTTTTCAAGTTCTTCTTTCATGGCAAGTTGGGTGGCGTGGGCAGCATCCTGCATTTCTTGAAAGTCTTGTTTGCACTCACCAACTGCCGCTTGAGCTGAACTACGCATATGAGCAATCTGAGCGCTCATTACGTGAGTTTCAATCTTTGCCAGGTCTTCCTTAATCCAATGGAGAGATTCTTCACTCTGAGTAGCTTGAGCGCTAATTGTCTCCAAAACAGATTTAAGAAGGGGACCGAAGGCTTGACTCTCATCTGATTGAACCGCTTGAGGAGCTGGTCGCTTGAACCGGGATGAGTGTTTGAGAGAGTCAAAAGGAACTTGATAGGCTGGATCAAAAACAGTACCTCGAATATCCAGGGAAGTATCTTCAGCACTATCAATGGTAGCATGTTCAGGAGCGTCAGGGATACTGGTATCTGCAGATTTGGACGCTTCAGATGTCTCAGCAGGCGCTTCCTCAAGCGTTGACTCAGGTTGGCGAAAGTCAGTGAATTGGAAGTTCCAGCGTGCTGAGTCGGCATAAGAGGTGGATGTAGAATCCAAGAGTTCAATGAGTCTGGTCCTGGACATACAAGTACCGGAGATAAATGTGCGAAGAGGACTATCAATGGCCCTGATGTACATTGGACCAATGATATCCAGCACATGATCTGGGAAAACTTTGGACGGCGCTTGAGCGATGGAGAATAGTGAATCTGTGCAGTGAGTTCTGGAAAATCCAATCAAGCAATCTGAGGGAAGAGATGCAGGACGTCGATGTGTAGGCACACAGTCCGCATAGTACTCTTCAAGATACGGATAAACGGCTTGAGCGAGCTCTTGATTCCTTTCAAGCAGAGAAAGAACATACTCATAGTGATTGAGTACCTCACTGCGAATGGAAGGGAGCAGCGGATATCCTTTGAATGAATTGATCACTGAGCCGTTCCAAGATCTGAGATTGGCAGTGAAGATTTTATCAAAGAGAGATACGGGAGATAGAATTTTTACCATCAGATTGAAGTTTTCTTCACAGTGGCTTGGAGCAAGATTTAAGCACCGTTCACCAACTGTACCACTGGAAGACGCTTGAGCATTAAACCGAAGAGGGGTGATGGATAATCTCTGAAGTTCTTGACGTAGACATTGTTCTATTTGATGTCTAATAATTGGGAGCTTGAGAACAGGTCCGAGTCTTTGTTGACGCTTCAGGAGGCAATACTTGGCGAATTGACGCTTCTTGTCATGCATGCCTATGCCGAAAAGATGGGGAGCTTGGACTAACTCTGGGAAGGTGTATTTATGTCCCATGTACGCTTCAACCCAATTTACTTCATTTATACAGAAGTCTGTGCCAGCATTCACCATAGCACGAATACCTTCAAGATGAATATCTCTTATGGCTTCAAAGCGGTGCTTATCAGGCTGATAGTTGGCATTCCAGACGCTGTCAAAGTAAGCATCAGCTTCAGTCTGGAGCAGATCGGTCAACGATTCAAGGCGCTCACCAGCATGAATCCCTTTATTTTTCCATAGACAGAGAGGACGGACCGATGCAAGATTCTCAGGGCTGTGAGCCGTCTGTGGGAAATGTGTGTAACCTTCTCTGTTCAAGACTGACTCGAAGGGATTGAGAAAGCTAGGACGGAGAGGATCATACACACGAACAGTGTAATCCCTTAACGCGAACCCAGTTGGTCTGCTGTGGCCATTGTCAAGATAGTAAGCCACATCCACGGCACATCTAGGAGGTCTGTCTCCTGGTCTGTCTAGAACGGTTGCTTTGATTGCGCTGTCAAAGTCAATCAGTCTTGCAGCGTCAGCTTCTGCAGCAATATATCTTTCTATATTATATCCTGCAGGAATGAAATCTTCGTCGAGCGCTGGGGGCATATAGTAATTGAATGATCAATTGTCTTCAGCGGATCGAGTTGAAAGAAGTGACGAGGAGCTCTAACGTCTTCAGCAGCGTTCTGATCTTCTGAACGTGCCTCTGTTAAAGTAGCAGGTTCCTCAGGTTCAATTGCAGCTACTTCAGCGGCAACATCTTGAGCGATAGCTACAACTCCAGTCAGGTCCACATCCAACAGAACATCTGTGGACACTTCAGCAGTAGCTGGAACTATAGCTGAAAAACAAGAGCCATCCTCTATAAGAGCAGGATCTTCTACAGATGTAGGAATAGAAATGCTGTGGGAAGAAATAAACTTACCCTGAGAACTAAGCTCAACAGCAGTATCTTGAGCGCTTGGCTCAACTACAACTTGAGCGCTTGGCTCAACGGCAACTTGAGCGCTTGGCTCAACAGCAACTTGAGCGCTTGGCTCAACAGCAACTTGAGCGCTTGGCTCAACAGCAACATCTTGAGCGCTTGGCTCAACTGTCTCAGGCTCTTCAGGAGTAGCTTGACGCTTGCTAGTCCTGGAACGCTTAAAGATTTTCTTAATGTTGACTCCTTCAACTAGTTTAGCCGGAGGAGCGGGAGGATCAACAGCTGGTTCTTCAAAGTCTATTTGCTTAATGATCCCTTCCAGCTTTCGTCTTTTGAGAGGCAACTTGTCCTCGGCATCTTCATCAGTTTCCTCATCAATCTTTTGAGAGGGGACGACAATTTTAACTTTGGGTTTTCTGGGGGCTCTCTTCTTCGTTGCTGCTGGACGCTTCACAGCTTCCTCTGGCACTGGTCTCTCAGCCTTTTGAGCAAGCAGTTGGCGTTCTTCCAGTCGCTCAGATAGGGGTCTAGCCGCACCACTAACTTTTGGAGGATTGAACATATTGGTCAGAATCCTTTTTCCCAACAACTTGGACTTATTCAACGGAAGTCCAGACGAGTACACACAATTCGATTTAAACAAGATGTCACTCAGGATGAGTCCATAAGGCTTATTTGAAGCGCTTAGACTGTCCCGAAACCGTCCGAAGATGTACTCACTCCAGTTGATTTTGATGTTGAAGAGTATAGCAACCATCATCTGAAATTGGACAGGATTTACCTTATCAAAGGTTCCCACGCGGCATTCTATGATCTTGCTGCAGAAATCAGCCAATAACCGGTATTTGGACACCAGATCTTTCTTCTCGAAGTACTGAGTGTAAGGAACATCGTCGTACGCACTCATGATTGCCCATGCTTCCTTAATTTGTTTCAATGTAACAGAATCCAGTGCCTCACCCTCATTAGGCAAATTGAAGTTCTTGGCAATGGTGGAAGCAGATAGGATGAATTCCTTTGGAGACTCCTTCTTGGAGAAGGGAATTTTACAAGAGATGGACTTCTTGTCCTCTGAAAGGGTAGCAGTCTTCCAGAAAGTTTCAACTTCAGTAGGAAACATATAAGAGTATTGGGTTAAGAAGGGTTTGAGCCCAGCTTTGACGACCATGTCCATTACGTCCGTCAGGTTGATCTGAGTTTGTTCATATAGAAATTTCCAGTCGACAACAAGACCTTCAGTTACCTTGATGGTAATTTCAGCAGAAGTAGATGATGATTTCTTTGGTGCCATTTTTTTTTTGTTTAAAAACGAAGAGGATGGACTGAGATTTTTCTGTTGTATTGAGAGAGATAAACAGAGATTTGCAGATTTGTTTGAATAGAAAGTAAGTTACTTTTTCTGCAGAGTTTGTGTTTTAAATGACACAGTAAAGAGTTTTGAAACTTGTGTTATGTAGTCTGAGTAGGATTTAAACACGTGTAATAACTGTTGAATCTTAGCCATAAATTTATTAACTGCGGACGCGAGTTTTGTGTAAAAGAGAGAAGTTATATGTGATAATTCTCATATATAAAGATTTGACATCCGAGTTAAAGAAAAATTAACGTTTGGTATTTTCAGAGTGTAACACACGCGCATGTTTGTACACTGACACGTACACAAACACGTGCTATCTCTGAACCGTCATTTTTAAAAACATTTGAGTACCCGCCAGTTTGATGTGATAGAGGCGTGTGAGTAGAGTACAAAATAGACCTTTGAGTCTACCCACGACCTTGAAAGAAGTTTGAAAATTTTATGCATGGCTTGTAACGAAAATATTTTATAAATTTTTGATAAACTATTCAGCGCTTAGCTGATAAGATGGACGCTTGAAGTCAAAAGACTTTTCAATATTTTGAGCATTCAATATTTTATGCAAACATAGAGCTGAGCGTTGATGATTATGCATCTGAAAATTTTTATCATTGACGCTTACAGTTATGATCAAGTAAAAAAAATTTTGTTTAAGAATATTGTGAGATATAACTTAAGTGGATTCCCCCTAAATTATATGCCTAATAAAATATGATGCTTCATGATCAAGCGTTTAAATCAATCATACCTAGTTCACTTCTCAAAGTGAGAAAACGTTGTTCATTGAGTGCTTTGGTGAAGATATCTGCCAGTTGTTTGTCAGTTCCAATGAAGTGCATGGAGATATCTTTCTTTTGAACGTGGTCACGAAGGAAATGGTATCTAATGTCAATGTGTTTGGTTCTTGAATGAAGAACAGGGTTTTGAGTCATGGCTAAAGCGCTTTGGTTATCACAATGAATGGGAGTTGGTCCTAAGATTGTTCCGTAATCTCTAAGTTGTTGCCTCATCCATAGAACTTGTGCACAACAACTTCCTGCAGCTACATACTCAGCTTCGGCTGTGGAGGTAGCTATGGATTGTTGTTTCTTGCTATGCCATGAAACTAACCTATCACCTAAGAATTGACAAGTACCACTAGTGCTTTTACGATCTATTTTGCAACCTGCAAAATCTGCATCTGAGTAACCGATTAGTTCAAAAGGAGAATCCCTGGGATACCATAAGCCCACATGTTGTGTGCCTTTTAGGTATTTAAGGATTTTCTTGGCAGCAGTCAAGTGTGACTCTTTAGGATCAGCTTGGAATCGTGCACACATACATACCGAAAACATAATATCAGGTCTACTGGCAGTGAGATAAAGAAGTGATCCTATGATACCTCTATAATTAGTGATATCAACTTTCTTTCCACTTTCATCTTTATCTAACTTAAGCGTTTGGCTCATTGGAATTTTTGAATATGATGCATTTTCCATACCAAATTTCTTAATCATATCTCGTGTATATTTAGCTTGGTTGATAAATATGCCATTAGGGAGTTGTTTAACTTGTAGTCCTAAGAAGAAGGTTAATTCACCCATCATGCTCATTTCAAATTGTTCTTGCATCATTTTCGAAAATTTCTCACACAGACGCTTATTAGTAGAACCAAATATAATGTCATCAACGTAAATTTGAACTAAGAGAATATCTTCATCATTGGTAATTTTAAATAACGTTGTGTCAACGCTGCCTTTTGAAAAACCTTTACCAATAAGAAAGATAGAGAGAGTGTCATACCATGCTCGAGGTGCTTGCTTAAGCCCATAAAGTGCTTTTTCTAGCTTGTAAACCATACCCTTACCATGATTGTTGATGAATCCTGGAGGTTGCTCCACATACACTTCTTCTTGGAGTTTACCATTCAGGAAGGCACTCTTTACGTCCATTTGAAATACTGTAAACTTGTTAAACGCTGCGTACGCTAGAAACATGCGGATTGCTTCAAGACGAGCAACAGGAGCGTAAGTCTCATCAAAGTCAATGCCCTCCTCTTGGCAGTATCCTTGAGCTACGAGTCTGGCCTTGTTTCTTACAACAATGCCGTCCTCATCCATCTTGTTTCTATATACCCATCTAGTTCCAATAACTCCTTGATGAGTGGTCTTGGTACTAGCATCCAAACTTTATTTCGCTCAAACTGATTTAGCTCTTCTTGCATAGCTTCAATCCAACTTGGATCACTTAACGCTTCATCCACTTTCTTAGGTTCCATTTGAGATAGAAAGCTTGCGAACATAGCCTCACTAAATGTAGCGGCTCTAGTTCTAACTGGTGCTTCAATATCTCCAATGATTTGCTCAGGTGGATGGTCACGTAACCATAGTCTATCTGTTTGGAAGGGGTTTTGAGAATGAACAGGCGCTTGAGAATCATTCGCTTGACCATTCTCCTGCGTTGGCGCTTCAAGTTCACGATTCCTTCTTTGCTCTTGATGATCATTCTTTTCATGATCATCCGTGTTTCTTACATGATAATTTAGATTGATTTCACGAGTATTTTTAGGAGGAGGCACTGAGATCTCATCATCATCGTCAGTATTTTCATCAATAGTAATTTTGGACGCTTGATGACATAGATCTTCAACTCCTACATCATTTACATTTACCTTACTCGGCTCTTGGTTAGCATCATCAAACACAACATGAATAGATTCCTCAACCTTCGATTTGATCTTATTGAGAATGCGAAAATTCTTTCCATTTTTGGCGTAGCCTAGAAAGATTCCTTCATCCGCTTTAGGATCAAAAGTCTTTAGGCTTTGGGATCCATTATTATGAATAAAACATTTAGAACCAAAGACGTGAAAGTATGAAATATTTGGCTTACGTCCCTTCCACAGTTCATATGGAGTTTTTCCATGCTGTTTGTTGATCATGCATCGATTTTGAGTGTAACAAGCAGTGTTGATCGCTTCGGCCCAAAATCTAGGAGCAAGCTTAGATTCAGCTAACATAGTCCTAGCGGCTTCCTTAAGCGTTCGGTTCCGGCGCTCAGCAACACCATTTTGTTGGGGAGTTCTGGGAGCTGAATACTCATGATGTATTCCATTTTCTGCACAAAACTTCTCAACAACCTTGTTAGTAAACTCAGTACCGTGATCGCTTCTTATTCTTGCAACCTTAAGATTTTTCAATGTTTGAAGTTGCCGAATAAGCGCTGTTAACTTGTCACATGTTTCATCTTTGGATGAAAGAAATTCCACCCAAGTAAATCTAGAGAAATCGTCTACTACCACTAAAGTATACTTTTTACCGCTTACACTGATTGTTTGAACAGGTCCAAACAAATCCATGTGAAGTAGTTCAAGTATTCTAGAAGTAGATAGATGAGGTTTTCTCTTGAAAGATGATTTAACTTGTTTACCCATTTGACAAGCGTCACAGAGGCGATCCTTATGAAATGGTCCATTTGGCAATCCCTCTACAAGATTTTGACTTATAAGCTGAGAGATTGTCTTAAAGTTGAGGTGATTCATTTTTCTATGCCATAACCAACCCATTTAGATTCATTTTTAGCAACAAAGCATGTTGGGTTGTTATCAAGTGTTGAACCCCAATCTACCAATATACGTTGTTATTCCTTTTTCCTTTTAGTTTAGTAGATTTAGTCTTAGCGTCGTTTATATAGCAATAGTCACTTGAGAATATGACTTCAAAGCCTTTATCGCAGAATTGACTTATGCTTAATAAATTGTGCTTTAGACCCTCAACAAAATAAACATCACTTATCATGATGTTCCCCCTATGCACAGTACCTATACCTTTGGTTTTACCTTTGGAGTTATCACCAAATACAACCTGAGGACCATTGGCAGCTTGATAGTTGATCAGAAGATCTTTGGAACCCGTCATGTGCCTTGACGATCCACTATCAAAATACCAAACAGATGTATTGACTTTAGCTCTAGGTACCTGCAATCAAAAGGGAAGTTCTATTTCTGTTTAGGTACCCATTGTTGCTTGGGTCCTTCAACATTAGTATCCTTGTTAGTGTTAATTAGAACTTTAGGAATCCAAATTTGCCTTGTCTTCATAGTGGGAATATTGGCTTTTTTTGGTTTCACCTTGTGCTGTGTGTAATTTTTGGATGTATAATAATATCCACGATTATAATAATAGTCATAATCATAATTATCATAGTATCGATAATATGATCTTGACTGTTTTGGATATCGACGCTGGTATTTCCTTGGCTCTGGCTTGGGTTGCACGTTTGGTGCTAGACGCTTAGCGCTTGATTCACAGTGACTAGATTTATCCTTAGCTTTTTGAGCGTTTGGATGAGTCTGTCTTTGTGGATCATTTGCTTTAGCCTTACCCTTGTCTGAGTTAGTTTTGACTTTCTCATTTGGCCTCTTACCATTGTCCCTTGGTTCATTTTGAGTTTGACCTTGTGAACCTTTCTCAACAAAGAAAACACCCTTTCCTTTGTTGTTTGCCGTAACATTAGGTTTGTTTGGTTGTTTACCGAATTCATTGCATCCTAAACCGGTCTTTTCTCCAAACAACCTTGTTATTTCAGTCACATTGTCGAGCTTTCTGGATGCTTTGGACAACGATGAGATGAGCTGTTCTGACTTGGCAAGTCTAGCCATCAGATCAGCTTCTCTCTTGACTATTATATCAATATCACCTCTCAATTGAATAACTTCACTCTCAAGCGATTGGTTTTTCTCAATGCACTGTTGCTGAATTTGCAACTCTGCTCTGAGCGTTACTTTATCGTTTGTGAGTGATGAAATAATAGCGAGATCATTTTGATATATTTTGGCAGCTTCTTGACATTCATTGTAATATCTTTGACTTTGTCAAGTAATTCATCATAAGAAAGAGGAATTGATAATTCATTGATTACCTCAGGGGACGCTTCATCATCTCTGGCCATGAGACATATGAGCGCTGAGTCATCTATCGGCTCATCATCATCACTACTTTCGTCTGATGATTCTAAATCTTCAGGTGCTGATGCTGGTTCTGATTCCGCAAGCAAACCTTGTTGTCGAAGGTTGCTCCTGAATTGGTTTCTATCCAAGTAATCCTGCCTTGAGGGCTTGGATACATTTGGATAGGGACAATTTACCTGGTAGTGCCCCGGTTTCCTGCAATTATAACAAAGATTGGTTTTCATTTTTTGTTCACTTGTTAGCCTTGCAGTGTGTGGTTTTGAAACCAATGGAGCTGGAAGATTTTGAGTAGACGCTTGATATTGAGTAGGCGCTTGAGGTAAAGGAACAGAATATTGAGGCGCTTGAAACTGTTGTTGTATGGGAGAAGGCGCTTGATATGAACTTTGTCCTTGATTATTAGGACCTTTTCCTTTCTTTTCATATCTCAAGAACTTCCTGAATCTATTCAGCAAAGCCAACTCTTCTTCCTCATTAATGTCCGAATTCTTTCCTTTGTTACCCGATTTGCCTTTGATTGATGCAATGAGCGCTCCAGATTCAATCACTGGATTACTCACAATGTCACTAGCAGAGTTCAACTCGAACTCAAAAGCTTTTATCTCTGAAAAGGCGTCTTCTGGAGTTAAGAGATCCAGCATGTTTGATTCTCTCATAGCTGTTGTCTTCATCAAGAATTTACTTGGTAGACTTCTAAAGATCTTAACCACCATTTCTCGATTCTGTAAGTCCATTCCCAACGACGTAAGTTCTGTAACAAGAGCTGTGAATCTTATATCCAACTGCTCTAGCGTTTCATTGGGTAGCATCTTAAATCCGTTAAACTTTTCCTTAGCAATGGAAAGTTTGTTTTCTTTGATTTGAGCTGAACCACCACAGATTGTAGCCAGCTTATCCCATATTTCTTTAGTCGTTTTGCAAGATTTGATTTTATTGAATAAGTTATCATTATCACCAATAGCCGTATACAGAGCGTTGCGACCAACATTGTCTAAGTTAGCTCTTCGACGCTCATCTGGAGACCATTCTTGTTTTGGTTTTTCAACGTAACCATCAGGGGTTTCTTCTGTGGCTCCAGGCGCTCTTGTGATAACTTTGTATATTTTGATTGGCCCATCTGAAATAATATCGCACATGTCATCATCGCATGAACATAAATACGTAAATGCTTTGACTTTCCATGTGTCAAAATTTGATTCTGTCAATTTGGGAACTTTAGCAAATGCCATATCTAAGCTTTAAAAAAGCAACTAGATTTTGAAAGAAAAAGATCTAAACAAGCAGTTATGCTTGGAAATTTTTAAAATTTCAAAATTAACCGCTCTGATACCACTTGTTGGTCCCAAGTGGCATACGAAAGGGTCTAGAAGGGGGGGGGGGGGTGAATAGACCCTTAAGTCTTTTTCAACTTAAAAAGATTTCGTATTAAACGTATTTGGACGCTTGAAATGATAGGCGCTTAAAGTGAGTGTGACGCTTCACCTTAGCGTTCACATAAGATATTTGAAACTTTCTGAAGCGTCTAATGATGACTGTTTTATAAAGTTAACTTAGACTTCAGGAATTGAATACTTTGACCTTGTAGGTTAAGCGTTCAGTTCTTTTAATCAGGGTTAGCACAGCGGAATGATTTTGGAGTCTTCTCTTTGAAAGTTTTAGCGTCACAAGATGTTTCTTAGGTGCTTAGCTTTTGATTGTGTTTTACTTATGCAGTGATATGATAGATGAATGAAATGACTGAAAAGTAAATAACACAATATTTGTAAGGTTCGTTGGGTGGTGTAATCCCAACTACGTCCTTCTTCTCCTTTGCACTTGGAGGCAATCCACTAAAATGATTCTCAAAGAATCACACAGAATCTTCTACAAATTAGGGAGAGATGGATGTCGATGACTTGAGCTCCTTGATCACACAGATTTCTGCTTCAAATCACTTCAACCCTCTTGCTTCTTTCACCCAGAAATGATGCAAGTATCCAACTTCGACTTCACACAGATCGCGAGGCTTGGATGGAATTTTCTAAAAGGTTTGTTTGATTTTGATGAAGTTCAAACAACTTGGTAATATCTCAGTAGGAATCTGGTTTCTGCAAAAAGAATGTTTGAGATATTTGTTGACTGTCTCAGGAATATAAGAAAAGCAATTTGGATGTTTCTTGAAGTTTCTGGCTTTTCTGAGAGTTTAAGGGATGAGATTTTAATGCAACAGCAATTTGGCTTTGATAAAATTGTTGCTTCTATTTTGTTTGTTGTTGAAGTCCTATTTATAGGTATTCTTGGAGAAAGTGTCCGTTTGACACATGCACTGGCGCGTGTCTCTCACTTTCGCGAGTGAACAGCTTTTGTCCTTTTTCCTGAAAATCTGATGCACGAAAGTTGGTGCTGCAGTCTGAGATAGTTGACAGTCCAATAGGGTGGCTTCTCCGTACGTCTGACATTGCTTATCATATTAAATGCTCTTATCAACATTTAATGCATTTGAAATTAATACCCGTTGGTATTTAATGCTTTGAGAATATTTGCATTAAACTCCTTCTGGACTTAGAAGTAAATTCCGGTGAAATCACTTCTGTCCCATAAGGTAACGCTTGATATATCTGGCCAAAGTGGACGCTTGGAGACTGTATCTATCTTCTGAGATCAGGCGCTTGAGTCTTCGAACTTTACCACTGATAAACTCACTCAGAAATCATCAGACGCTCAGCCTAAGACTATTTTGCCTAACACTCTAAAGTAAGATAACAAAGCCTAATAAATCTATTACAAGTCTAACGCTTCAAAGCCTATACAAGTTTTTTACGAAAATAAACTTACAACTTTTTTTGGGGTCTAACAAAAACTTAATTGTCATCATCAAAACTTCTAACATGAAATTCCTAACACGTAAGACATGAGTTATTGCAACTTTGATCCCAAAATTTACAGAATTACAAAATCAGTCTCGTAGGGATTCAAAATTTTGCAAAATCGGGCTTGTCCGTCAATTTGTTTGATGGGAAATAAGTGAAGCATACATGTTTATACAACAAGAGAACTGGTCTAATCAAGTAATAAAGTGGACAATTTAAGTCCGAATTATCAATCCCACAAAAACTTGTATTTTAGTTTAAATATTTTAAAAACAAATAAAATTGAATTAAAAGTTTGAGAATTGGTGAACGTAATAAGCTAGAAACGAAATCAAACAAGTTGATAAAAAGCACGCAGGAGAAAACAACTAAGGCACATGCTTCAACCGATTTACTTATTTATCCACATAAAAGTCGTTCTTCGTATTATTAGACTATTATTGCAGTGGTGAAATTCCTTAGATACTTACTATCTGATCTTTCAGAAATAATAATTCTATGCTTAATTAACAGTTCCCAAAATATTTCTATCCGAGAATCTAACTAACAAGCATGCATTCAAGATTAGAATTTTCCCGGGATATCCAGCTAACTGCACTTGGGAATCTATATTATCTCTACGCAATGCCTTAATTTCAAGTTATATTTTGATTTCTTTGCACCCTAACTTAATTTCTCTCGAACAAATAAGCTAGTCAATTTGACAAACACATGGTGATCAAGCATATGTAAGAATTAAACACGAAATCAAAACATATAGAAATAACCAAATTAATACGAAACTCAAACTTTCATAAATTAAAACTCATAATTCAGCCTTCACATGACCTTAGTCTACAAGTTTAGCTCATAATCGACATATGAAAAACACTAGAACGCAAAAGATTATTCCTAGACAAATAAACTCGGAAACTAGAAATTCTCCCTATTACGATTGATGAAGATATTCGATGACTTCTCGTTGTCAACATGCTCTTTCTCGCGTTTTTGCTCTCTAAGAATGTGTAATTAATGCACCCTTTCAATGTCAACAGATCGTATTTAGAATGAAGGCCCAAAAAAATCCCACTTGGACTAGCTATAAACTTTCCAAAATTTCGACTGCAGGGCCCAACGTTCGAACATGCAGTAGGGTAACGTTCGGATGTGGATAAGTTGTTTGATAGAAGCGTTGATTGTTGGACGTTCAAACGTTGAGATTGCTAACGTTCGGGTATGGAATGATTCGGGACACCGAACGTTGATGAATCCCACATTCGGATGTTAGAGATGTTAGGAATCATTCTTAGGGATGCGTGCAGCGAAAATGAAAAACAATTAAATATGCGTCCCAAATTAGGGATATGTTGATATCACAAAAAAAAAATATAAAATTAATTTTACGATTACCTCGTGAAGAAAATGTGTAGGATGAATTTGCTTTTAGTGCTTGAATTGGAACCTCCAAGTGTATCCATACCTTAGCTTACACCATCGTCTTCTTCTACCAGTGCTAGCAATGAAGATGACAAACTCGTGGCTTCTTGAGTGAAAGAGAAAAGGATTTTTGGTTTTTATTTTATTGTGAAAAGATGAGAGAAGAAAATTCTCCCCTTTCTCTAAAGTGAAGTAGGCGTGTATTGTGACTTGGCATGGAAGAGATTGGAGTCTCTTCCCCTAGTGGTGGATGCCCACTAGGTCTCCAAGTGACATAGTGGGCCTTGTCTTCTTTTCTCTCCTCATTATAATTGGGCCTAAGTTAATTTAAAATATAACAAGTCAATTGATGACTTTGTTAAATAGACTATGACCCAATTAATTAATTAAACTCAACTTAATTAATTTTTTCCCATTTAATTAATTAGTCAGCTAAATAATTTGTCTACCTCTTAATTTAATATCCCATTAAATTAGAGGCTGTAACTAATTATGACCACTTAATTAATTTCAATCCTTTTTTCTAAATTAATTAATTCCAAATAATTAATTCATGCATTAATTCTTATAGAATTAATTAGTCAATAGGTGCTACACTAAGTTAAGTGTGTGCCCCCTTAGGCTCATTAACAAGCTAGCAATAAGTCCTTTCCCATAGGCTAAATTAATTATCCAAATAATTAACTAATTTGGACCTTGAACTAATTTCACCATATTAATTCAAGGCAACTATTGGTCGTGGATTGATGTCTAGCAATGTCGCCACGACTTCCTAAATGTTAATGATAGAAAGCAAAACCTATCCGATTACGATTTTCATGTGAGTCGGATACCATTATCTTTTTCCCGTCTATGGTCTACGGTATTAAGACAGTGGAAACCCTAATAATCTTAGAGGCTATGACTGTGTTGTGACATCTAATGACCCAGTCTTCTAAGCAAGGACCACCAATCCCTCTTCTAAGACATATGCTTTGATCATTTTATCGATTATTTAGATTCTCACAACAGCATAAGAAATACCGGGTTTAATTCCCTGGATGAATTCCTGCTAATGTCACCTGTTCCGCTATACTACCAGACTATAGAGAGCACACACCGCCGTATGACTCTCCTAGAGTGCGCGCCATATATCAAATTATAGTGGGTAGTATCCTTTCCATACATGACATGCAGGTCAAAGGATTAACTTCACACTACGAAATCAAAGGACTCCAAGCTCAACATAGAACCAACGAGGTGTCCTTGCGGGGTTGTTCAATTCCACACTTCTCCAACGTATGAATCTCCATATATGCACTGACCCAGCGGTCATTGTCTAAGGAACAAGACACTCTCCCATTTGAGAATGATTTATACAGACAAGTTTTGACAAAACTATGATATCCCTTTTCTCATTGCCTCTATGAGTTGGAACGGGTTTTAAGGATTACAACCCTTGAGAGTGTTCCATAGTCACACACTATTCTCCTAGCTCTGTGCAATCCAAAGGGATCTTTAATCTAGACTATATAAGCAATTACGATAAAGACAATACCAAAAGATTATATATTCATAAAACAAGATTGTCATAGCGTTTACATTCTTTTAAACAAGCCAAACATTAGCTCGCGGGGCACCTAACACTATCAAGAGACAGGTTCTCTAAATTTTTGGTGGAAACTGTTTTGCATGTGTTTTTCACCCTTTTTCTTTGATTGCAATGGTTTCTACCCTGAATGCAATTAACACACAAATCAAAGCCTCAAGTGGTAAAGATCACACGTAAACTAGTCTAAATCAGATGAATATGGGGCTCTAAAATACGTAAAACTCATGCTTATCAGCACCTCAACCCACTTTCTGTCAATTTCTAATTTGGCATATAAAAACATTTTAAAAATTCAAAATACCAAATACAAAAAACTATAATATTAATTCAAAAAAAAATGGGGTCTTCTTCTTCATGCACCCCAATCCCATAATCAACACCAGCCAACATCCTTGCCTCGCTTCTTCCTACAACGTAACGCAGTCATATAGCTTTTAACAATTTTAGGTGCGATTTTTAGGGTTTAAGTGTGGTGCAAATTCAGGACTTATTCCACGCAAGGTAGGTAAAATTGCGCTTCAGGCTGTGAAGAGTCTATGGTTGTGTCATGTCGTGTGGTTTGGTGGTGGGAGGTAGGGCTGTCAACGAGTCGCACTCGAAGCGAACCTTGCAAATTTTATACGCTCGAGCTCTAGTTCATCTTAAAAAGTTGAGCTCGAGCTCAAGGTCAAGATCTTCGATTCCACTTCTTTTGAGCTCAAGGCAATCGAGCTTGGCTTGGTCTCAATTCGTTGGCTCATTCGAGTTTGAGCCAAGCTTGAGCTCGACTCATTTGCTCGTTCAAACTCGAGCCAAGCTCAAGATTTTGGACCGTTTGCAAGCTCGATCAAGTTTTTTCTATTGAATGAATATATATTTTAAATCCTGAGGTTTGTACAAAACTTACGAAAAGATGAATGGATATCAGTAAGCACGCGGGTCATCAGCGAGGAAGAGAGCTTGGAGAAGAGAATAAAATAAAATTTATTATTTACAAAATATATGCATATAATTATGAATTTTGAAATGAATATATGACAAAAAAAAAATTAGTGTGAAAGGCAATAGTTAGATTGGATTCGTCTGATTGGAAAATTATAAGAATGAAATTTTGGATTAAAAACAACATTCATAATATTTTTAAATATATTATTTCATAGTCACTTAGTTATTATTATTATAATAATATTATTCATATAATTTGTTATTACTAATATAAGTAAAATATAGATAATAAAATCATTATTACTAATATCGATATACATATACGAAAGTTGGCACTTAACCGTTTAAATATCTATTCAATATCATTTGATCAAATATAATGTGCAGGAACAAGATTACAAAATCAATTGAATATAATATTAAGTAAACATAAATATACCTACATAATAATAATAATAAAAGCTCGTGAGTCGGCTCGCGAGCTTATGGACACTCAAATGCAAGCGAGCTCAATTCATGAATAAGCTCAGCTCGACCCGAGACATCTTGAGCTCGAGTTGAGCTTTAATCGAGTTAGCTTGCTAGGCTCGCGGGCCGACTCAACTCACCTTACACTCCTAGTGGGAGGGCTTAAGAGATTGGGTTGGGTGGGATAACAATTTTAGGCCTTGTTTGTTTATGTTTTCAAGTCCTATTTCCAATATTATGAACCAAAAATTTCTAAAAATTCACACTACAAATTATTTTCAACCAAATACACCTTTTTTCAAATTCACTTTCACATTCTCCAGTGAAATTATCTATCAATCACCACATCAATCATTTCACACAATCGTTAATCAATATTCATTTACTTTACAATACATTTGTCTTCATTTGTCATACTTTACAATCATTTAACTCATCATATATCATTATCAACTAATCATTATTGATTTGACACATTTTATAATTTTCAACCATATTCGAAAAACATAACAAACACACCAACACATCATATCATATCACATCAATATTCGTAGTACGCATTTCCCAAGAAATTTTCAGTATTTGAACTAAAAAACATAAACAAACAAAGCATTTCTTTTCCTTTTTCTTTGATTCTTTGATGATTTTTAAACTTAACGGCTCAAATTCAGGGTCAAAATTGACTTAGCCAACTAACGGCGTCTGCGAGACATTTACCTTTTTTCGACAGTCAGGATCAACACTACAACGCTTTGAGAACTATGAGCCTCATTTAATATCCGCTAAATCTCGGTATCAAAATTCCAATGATCCATAGCCTATAAGACTAAAATTTCTTTTTTTCCTAAAAAAGTATTGTTCCGCAAATATAATCCATTCTTAGGATGCGTTTGACCCAGCGGTTGAAAATCTGAAATGCTATTTTGATAATTGTTTGGCGCCTTTTTCTATAATCTATTTTTGACATTTTTGTGTTACAAAACCAAGGTTTGAAAAACTAATAATCCTAGGCTCTTTTTGGATGTATTTTTATTTCATTTTCAACTATCATTTTCTAAAACGTATGAGAAAATGATGTGTTTTCATTTCATTTTCAATTGTAATTTTCTAAAACGTATAAGAAAATGAGTTATTGATTTTTGCGTAAAATTGATGACAGTTTGGTTATGATTTCGGAAATGGTTGGAATTGATGATTTGATAATGTGTGAAATGATTGAGTTAGCTAAAAGTAATGATTATGTATATAGTATAGATAAAATAATAGATAATATTATATTGATTAAATATACTTGTAAGTAAGAATAAAAAAATTGGACCAAAAAAAGCACTAAAACTACTCAAAATGGATTTTAAATTGTGCACAAGCATGTGAATATTAATACTATATATTTTATTACATTATAGAACCACAATTATTGGTGAAAAAATGAATTTATAGAAGGAGATGTGAGAGAAAGAAAAAGGTGAGTGTGAATTGGTAAAATAAAAAGTAGTTATTAGAGAATGTGTAAATGAAAATGAAAATTTGCGTATTTTCAGTTGAAAATGGTGTAAATTGTGTATTTTCATTTTCAAATGAATATGAAAATGAAAATATGCTATTGAAAACACAAACTAACATAGCCTGAGTATTTTAATTTTTGTGTGAAAATGTCAGCATGTTTGATTGTGTTTTCGAAATTGGTTGGGATTGAAGATTTGATAATGTGTAAAATAATTGAGTTAGTTAGAACTAATGATTATGTGTATTGTGTAGATAAAATAATAGATAATATTATATTGATTAAATAAACTTACAAGTAAAAATCATAAAAAATGACCAAAAAAAAGCACTAAAAATATTCAAAATGTGTCTTAAGATGTGCACGAGTCTTGAAGGTTAATACTATGTATTTTATTCTACTATACAACCATAATTGCTATCCAAAATATGAATTTTTAGAAGGATATGTGAGTGAAAGAAAAATATGATTGTGAATTAGTAAAGTAAAAAGTAGTTATTAGAGAATGTGAAACTGAAAATGAAAATAAGCGTATTTTCAGCTGAAAATGATGTAAATTGTATGTTTTAATTTTTAAATTAGAATGAAAACAAAAATGTTGCTTAAAAAACACAAACAAACATAGCCCTAATTTTTAGCATAATTAATTCTGCTAGACTATGATGCACGGATACGGATACGAGGATACAGATTCAATACGATATGAATACGAAATACGACAAACTTCAAAATTATAGGATACGATACGTTGGGGATACGAATATATATATATATATATATATATAATATTTAAAAATAAATTTGAGTCAAAATGTTCATTAACATAAATGAAAGTGTAATACTGACACATGTTCATTGTTTATAAGTTCAAAAAATTTCAAAGGTAACCACAATATTTCATCATTTGCGGCAGTGTAAGAGTGTCATTTCATTGATACCAACATTTACCTTCTTATTCAAAATCTTTTAAAAAGTTTAAATGATAGTTTTACGTGGAGTAAGAGAAGAAAAAATCTATTAAGAAGTGAAACCAAAACGGTTTTTGGCTTCTTTAAATTTCCTTATTGTTTGTTTAACCTTTTAACGTATGGTCAAAATCATTATTATTTTCTTATTTTAACCTATAAAGTATTATATAATATTCAAAAATACTATATGTGATATTCAAGCGCATTAAATACTTCAAATTTTGTATGAGATAAGGCATCCGGAAGTATCGGATAAGGTATTCGAATTTTTTTTTTTCATTTTAATTTTTAAATATGCAAAAACAGTATCCAATACGAATACAATACTGTACAATTCAAATTTTAGAAATATCCGTACATTATAACTACCAAATCAATTATTCCATAATAAATTATAGACAAAGCCGACATAACTCATTCTTAAATATAGGCGGAGCTAGACTTTTGGTAAATAAATCGCAGTACTGGCATTTGCTATTTAATTCTCTCGTGGGAGTACGAAACAAACCTCATTTTCCATAAACATCCAAATTTCCCAAACCCCCAAACACGATTCTCCGCTATACTTCCATGCTAATCCTCATTCCCTAATCGTCTACTTTGGTTCAAATTAAGTTTAAACATCAATTAATACAGAATTACACGCAATGAACTATATTAATTCACTGCTAAACCAGCACCAAATCTCTTCCCTCCAAGAAATCCATAGTAATGGCCAGTACTACTTCGATCCGACGTCGTCTCAGGAAGATTTTCTTGAACAATTGATGTCCTCTGTACCTTCCTCTTTCGCCTGGACCGCCGATGAAAACGACGTCGCAGACGCTCCTCCCTTCAATTCTGCTCATCCGGTAACCGTTGTTTTTCTTTCAATTTTCTAATTAGACATTAATTATGAACAGACTAATTATGAATTAGTAATATATATATATATAACTGCAGGCAAATGATGCATCATTTAAAGCTCATTTCAATGGCTTCACCGGATCCTTAGGTCAAACTCCAAATCTACCACAGCATTTTCACCAATCTCAGGTTTACGCAATTATTAAAATCTCAATTAAAGCATTCAGAATTTATCCCGGCGGGTTTGGCCAACGATTGAAAAACTAAAATTTGTGTTTGATTCCAAACGATTTTCTGACAACTGTTTGACCCTTTTTCTATAATCTATTTTAAACATTTTTGTGTTACAAAACTGCGTTTTAAAAAAAGCTTTTGTCATAACAAATTTAATTATGCGCGTCAAACTCACCCTAATAATTATTGGGGTTTAATTTCGGAGATGTTTTGATATGTAACGTGAAAATTGGGGATATATATACAGGCTCAGAATTTTGGTCTTCCTATGTCAGAGGCGGCGCCGGCGCCGGCACCGGCGGCGAGTGGTTCCGGCGGGGGACAGCCGCGACAGAGGGCGAGGGCGCGGCGAGGGCAGGCCACCGACCCTCACAGTATCGCCGAAAGAGTGAGTTTCCATAGTACAATAACTTCTATTTTTTTTTATTTTTTTTCTGAAATTAATTTTTTGTGATTTGTTTGTTTGTATTTGTTGAGAGAATATTTGATTTTATTTATTTTTGGGTGAAAATGAAATGTGGGAATTGCAGTTACGGAGGGAGAGGATTGCGGAGAGAATGAAGGGGTTACAGGAGCTTGTACCCAATGCTAATAAGGTCATACTCTTCTTCATTTATTTATTTTTTAAGGTATAAACCATTGTTTTCAAAATCGGACCGGACCGGCCGGTCCGACCGGTCGGACCGCTGACCGGGCCGTATAACGGTCCGAGTTGAACCTGAAAACCGGTATTAGCTAAAAACCGCCCAAAACAGTTCGGCTCACGGTCGGACCGCTGAACCGGTCGCGGTTCGCAAAAACCGGGCGCCTTTGACTAAGTATAAATAATTAGTCAAATCCCTAAATTTTGTACCAAACACAACCCAATTTTTGCTTTGAGTGAGTTCCTAATTGTCTATTAGATCGAATTACAGTCCAAGATTCTCTAAAATCTCGCCTTTTTGCCTCAAACTCCACAGGAACCGCTACGGCTTCTTCTCCCGCGAGCAGTTTGTAGCTTTTCTCAATTTTTAAAACACAAGCAACAACACCTCTTCTTCTCTCCTCTTTCTTAATGTGGGTATCCGATCTCTCTCTTTCTCCCTTCCTTCCATTTTGTTTTGGTGTTTAAACAAGATTTTTGTGAGTAAATAGGTGTGGGTGATTTTGTAGACTATCTAGTTGATCCTTTGATTTCATGAGAACGTGTGAAGTTCAGGTATATTTATGAATGATATGAATGTATTCTAAGGATTGATATTTTTCTTTTTCTTTTTCTTTTTGTTGCATATTTATGTATTTTTTATTTTATTTGATTTTAATATATTAATAATTATTTATAACATAATTATAACATCACTGGTCCGACCACGTTTGAACCACGATCCGACTAGTGAACCTTGAATCGGTAGATTTTCCGGTTCGATAGCCGGTCCGGTTTTTAAAACATTGGTATAAACTAACTAAAAGTATATATATAGGTATTTTTATATCTCTATGTTTTTCTTATAACTGTTTCGTGTAATTATGTTTTCAATGTATAAATTAAAAATATTTATTTTATTGTATTAATAATGTATTTATCTAATAATGTATTATTGTATTAATAATGTAAGAAGAAATATTAAAAACTTAATGAGAGAGAAAAATTATGAAAAGGAAAAAGAAGCTGAGAGGTGAGTCGGGTGGAGGATAAAATATAAAATGCCGTAGGATGACAAAAATTTCATATTTTTCATTTTAAAATTTAGGCCCTTTTCCCTTTTAGCAGGGGTGGCAAAATGGTTTTGGAACCATGCGTCCAATCCGATCCAGTAGGTTTTGGGTCGGGTTGGGTCGTAAGAACTTTTTAGTTTCATCTTATTTTCTTTCTTTCTTCTTCATTTTTTTGTCCTGACGATTAAAATTAATCGAAATAGTGTGTTAGTTACATGACCATTAGAGAAAAATCTCATTACAATTGAATAGCTTAATTATGTCCTATTCAAATTTGGTCTCAATGTTAATAATACAAAAATTAAGTAGAAATTGATCAAATACACTCTAATTTAATAAAAAAAAACCCAGCTAAAATGGTAGCAAATATGACAAAGAAATAACCAAAAATGTATATGAATGCATAAAATAATCTCTCTGGAGGGTAAAAATGTTCACAATTTTATTACCCATTTTTACTATTAAGTGGACTTGTAAATTGTAATTAGGTAATCAATTGCAGCGTCACGTGCTGTTTTATGAATCATTAGTAATAGAAATCAAAGGCTATCACATGGGGCACGTGTCCATATAGGAATGTGTTTGGTGATGAAAAGCTGGAATAGAGATGATAAAGGAATCATAATCCGCCAGATTATATATATAATAGTACTGTTAAGCAAATCATCGACTGTAATAATGGGTTTTAGAATTTAATAATCATTGGATAGAAAGATAAGATTTATAATATGAGTTTGAGATGGGATTAAACATTTTATTATTGTATTTCGACAGACGGACAAAGCCTCAATGCTTGATGAGATCATCGACTATGTCAAATTCCTACAGCTCCAAGTCAAGGTACTTCTCTCTCTCTCTATATATATAATATATATATATATATGAAGAGTTGTACGATTTGTTTAATGCACCAGGAATATTGAAAATGAATCCTTCAGTTGACAAATTGGTATGTGGAAGAAATATATAATTATCGGTGAATGGAAAGTTTTATATATATATATATATATATATACTACTACTAGTGATGATTTCACACATAATGATGAGATCTTGTCACGTTAGTTAGTAGAGTAACCCATACTTTGTTCCTGTGATGTAATTCTTATCGTTTGATGTTAAACACTTTTATACGTATATATATGATTTTGAAGGTGCAATCAAGAGGATCTTGTCACGTTAGTAGAGTAACCCAAACGATGATAATCAGAAGTAATTCTTATCGTTTGATGTTGAACATTTTTATATGTATATAATATGATTTTGAAGGTGCTTATGATAAAAACTCAAACGGATCGGAGTTTTTAAAGTTAATATAGTAGTTTCTCTAATCCTATTACAAAGTATATTTATATATATAACATGTACTAAAATTCTTTCAATTGGTTTCTTTGTTTGTGCAAAGGTTCTAAGCATGAGCAGATTGGGTGGTGCTTCTGCTGTAGCCCCTCTAGTTGCTGATATGTCGTCTGAGGTAATTTAATTTTATCAGCTCGGAAATTTTTCTTTCTTACGACAGTTACTTTTCACTGGTCTCGATTCTCTATTCTAATTTAGGGTTTCATAATATATTCTATGTCATAAACACATACAAAATGTGTGGATTACATAGATTAACCTTTCTAGTAAAATAGAATACGAGATGGAAAAAATAATGAAATAGAAGATATAGAGTGTACTTTTCACACTTGCTAGGGAATTGTGCACATGCCTAAAAAAATTTCACATTATTGGATCCATGCATATGTGTTGGATTCAAGATAATTTTACCCTATATAGGTAAGAAAAGCCCAGAATGTGAAATTTTCAAATGATTTATTTCAGTAATTCAAGTAAAACATTTGCGGTATGTAAACATCTTAAATTGAAACCCTAACATCATGATGTCTAGGATAACAATTTCACATTTTTTTGCTTTAATTTGATATTTTTTTTATTTCAATTCGTGATTCATTTTATATTTGCATCACAAATGCACGTCAAATATACATAATGTGTCCTTAAAATATTCATGTGACGTGGATCATACACACTTTTGGTGCATATCTATCTATCTATATATATATCCACACTTTTGGTGCATATCTATCTATCTATATATCTATATATATATATATATATATATATATATAAAAAGATACTTATAAAAATTGAAACACCGAATGAAATATAGATCTATGGTGTCATTTGTATATATATATATAGCACTCACGTATTAAAGCGATCTCCTATAAGCCTTTCCAAACTAAATAAACATAAACTAAAGATTTGATTAGAAAATGGAAAATCACTATGAGTAAGAGAAGTTTGTCAAATGACCAATTAAAGGCAAAAAATGGAAACATATCACATTCACAATGATATTATAGTTAAAGGAAGTTGCGTGACTTAGGCTAGAAGTTGTAGTCTAAAAGCAAATTGTAAATCAATTGAATCATTTCTTTCAAAATAATATGTTACTCACTATAGTAAAATATATTAATATTCGCGACAAAAAATTGTCATGGTAATATTTAAATTGTCTCTAAATATATATAATAAATGACAGTAATTTTTTGTTTTGTCATAATAATGATTTTTAGTGACAATTTTGTTTAAGTTGTCGTTATTGATAAATAATGACACGTGTATATTAATATTCGCGACAAAAAATTGTCATGGTAATATTTAAATTGTCTCTAAATATATATAATAAATGACAGTAATTTTTGTTTTGTCATAATAATGATTTTCAGTGACAATTTTGTTTAAGTTGTCGTTATTGATAAATAATGACACGTGTATAGTCATGACTACACAAATAGAGTGACAACTGTTTTTTGTTGTCACTAATTGTTAATAATAGTGACAACAATTTCTTTGTTACCAATTATTAAGAGTAACAACTTGTATATAATTCTTATCATTATTGCACATGTGAAAAGTATTTTTGTGCCAAAAATGTTGGCACTTATTATTTATAATTAGCGACAATTGTAATATTGTCACTTGACATCTTATCACTAATATTTTAATTTTTTTCCATTTTTTACGTAAAATGTTTTATATAAACACAATGTATCTATAAAATTTTCGTTGTTTAAATATTTTAAAAAGACTTATCCACATGTTAGTATATATAAAATACAAAATAAAACATCAATTAAAAACATATGTTGGAGTTGATTGCAAAGAGCTTTAGACATAAGAAAAACAATTCTTAATGAAACCAAACGTGAGCGAGCCCACAACTCTTTATTTTATTTGGACAGACCACAACTCTTTATTGTCTCTCAAAACCTCCATCTCCATAAAACAACAAAACTATAAAGTATCACGCGTGCTCCTTTTCAAAGCCACTCACCACCTAAATCACCCGATCGATTTATATTTTAATTTATTATTTTATCTTGTATTTTTATGTGTGTATATATTAAATCACATACACTTGCTATATGGGATAATTGCATCGACATCCCCTGAACTATAGACATTTGACATTCATACCCTTACATTGGTATATTAGTATGAAGTTCCCTTCCCTCGAATTTTTCGTTATTTTTATTGGTTAAATACTAAAACACGCTCCATTTTAAATTGAAAAAAAGTTAATTTTCAGTGAATACTATGTTGAAGAATGAATTAATATTAAATTATCATTAACTGACACAATAAAAATAAATAAATAATGAAGCTTGTTCCACAACTAAAAATTTATCGAGATATAACTCTACACTTCTACAAGAAACTTTCTCTAGATTAATCGTATATCCCTTTGGTAATCTAAACTCTTATTGCTCAAGTATGTTATCATAATTCAAATATTTTCTCTAAATACGAATAATTTTAATTTTCCTGTAATTTGTAGATAAAAGTGTATCAAATTTGTTTTAGTTCATGTTTATGGAAAAGGTTTGAATTATACTAAACAAACTTAAGCAATAACAATTTTAGATCACCAAAAGGAATTTATGATTAATTGTATAAGTCTTTTCCTTAAATATATAAAGGATTTAAATTTTATACACTTAGCATGCATAGAAGTAAAATAGAATAGGAGATGCAACACCATTTGTAATAGGAGATGCAACACTATTTGTAATAGGAGATGCAACACCATTTGTAATAGAAGATCTCGTGTGTTATATACAAGTCTTATGCTAGCGAATGACTGTGCAGGGAAGGAGCGATAACGGAACACAAACGGCGTCATCATCAAACAACAATGACGGCATGATGGTGACGGAGAACCAAGTGGCGAAGCTATTGCATGAGGATATGGGTTCCGCCATGCAGTATCTTCAAGGCAAGGGCCTCTGCCTCATGCCTATTTCACTCGCCACTGCTATCTCCACCACCGCCTCTCGCTCTAGGAACCACTCAAACAATCCACAACTTAATGGCGACCCCAATTCCCCTAACATATCGGTTTTGACCGCCCAGTCCGCCACCATTCGTGGTATTGGCAGCGGAGAACTCGCCCATAAAGACTCGATTTCCGTCTCTAAGCCGTGACTGTGTTGACTTTGACCGGGAGCCAGTAAACTGTTTATTGAACTCTCAACGGCCACACCAAGTCTACCAAAATAAGGGTTCTTGTTTAAAACAATTCTATATATTTAGTGTAAGACATGCATGACCCCGTATTTTGGTAGACTTGGGCTTTAATTAGCTAACAAAATCGGTCTGTATTAAAAATTGGATGGAGCGTACCTTTTCAGTTTTTAAACAAGGCCCATAATAATTGTTAGTGGGGTAGTAATAGAAATGCTAGTTAAGTTCACCTTTTTTCTTCTTATGAATAATTAAGTTCAATTTCATTACAAATACTCAAATTTCCCTTTTTTTTGGTAAAAACTTTATTTTATTTTTTAATTCTTCTCACGAGTCACGACAATAAGTTTAGCCTCTTGTATATAAGTTCTTGTTGTTTCTTAGTTTTCTAAGATAATTGTCTCTTGTGCCTTAATAGTGTTTATTATTCTATTGGCGTGGTATTACTCTGAATGTTGTTTGGGAATAAAACAAAATGATGGTTTTTTTCAGAAAAACAATGATGAAGAAAAATGATATGCTCCCAAATAGAGCTTTACACTCTTTCTATACGTTACGCTCATTTCATCGTAACTGTATTTCTAATTTATTTGGGTTATTATTTTGTTGTAACAATCAACTTTCCATCACTAAATTAGAGGCCCTAAACCAATCAACATGTATGAGTCCTGAGGTGTTATACACTTTTACCCCCCCACAAATTTTGAGTGTTTTTGCAAAGTGACTAAGGATATTGGTTTCAAGTCTTCCTGTGATCTTGTACATGGGATGTGATACTATTGCGAACTATCTTGGAGTTGTGACCAATCGTTAGAATCTGCATATAGGAAAGCAATCATGGCTTTAGAATAACATCAAGTAGCGTGACTCTCCATCGATGTACTGCCATATTTCCTAAATTATACTTGTATATGGTTATTATTCTATGATTTATAATGATTAGGAAATTGCAATTTTGGTCCTCTATATTATGGGGTGGCAACTTTGGGAAGAATCTTTTTCAACTTGCAATTAAATCTTTTATCTTTCAATTTTGTGGCAATTTCAATCATCGGAGTGGCAATTTTGGTCCTCCGGGCCTGAAAATTCAAAAAATTGGAGATTTTTGGGATTTTGCAGGAAAAATTAAAGTTTTTGCTTTTTTTTTTGGGGTGCGTCCATTTGAGATGTACAAAATAAAAATAAAGTTGCTAAAATACAAGTATGCTAAAATATATTTACTTACATACATAGAAAATAAAAATAAATAATAAACAATCACTAAATAATGTCTAAAACTAATTTGTTTTTATTTTTCATACTTTAACTTGTATCAATGTTTTCTTTACTCATTAATACTCACATTTTTAAAGTATCATGTACGAATATAAATTTACATTATTAAATGTTGTATATCTATAATGTGTGTGTATATATATATATACATAATAAAATAAAATTCACACATCTGAATGTCACAGTAGGAATGTGTTTAATCAATTTATAGCTTCATAATCACATTTTCTTATTATTTCTTTTTTTATGGATTTATCATATTTTAATTGAATTTTAAATAGTAAAATTATTATGAAGTATGAGAATAAAAATATTTTCTAAAAGATTCAGATAAAATTTTCTAAAAATAACTTTTCATAGCTCTGATATACTCATTGGAGATGAATACGAGGAAGGATATGTATTGAATATAGCCACACACTATCTCAAAATTAAGAAAAAAGAAAAAGAAAACTAGATGCAACATTATATGTGCCTGGAGATGTAACTGACATGTTACAGACACACGAGTACTTCATATTATTTATTAAAAGTTTCTGGCCAAATTTAAAAAGAAAGGAACGAGAATTTTACAATTAATGAAAAGTTATTTTTTGAATCTGAGAGGAACATGAAGTTATTTTTATAAAATATTTTATAATAAATCAAATTAATATAATAATTTATATATATATATATAAAAGAGTCAAAATAATTAAAATTATAAAAAAATATATTTTATAATTTATTTGAGGGGCAGTATTTCGTAATTTTTCTAAAGTTTGAAATTATATATACAACAATTGATATTTAATAATATTAATTTATATTATTTTAAGATACTTTAAAATTATGAGTCTTAAGTAATAAATAAAAATAGATAAATAAGTATGAAATATGAAAAAAAATGCTAAGTTTAATCATTAATGATTGTATATTACTATTTGAATATTGTTGTTCTGAGTGTGTGTTTATATACCTTTATATAAATATAATAATAGCAAAAGACCCAATTTTCCATCCAAAATTTGAAAAATCACCAAATGAGATGCAAAATCCCCAATTTTAAGAATTTTTTAGCTCAGAGGATTAAAATTGCCACTCTGAGGACTAGAATTGCCTCAACATTAATAGATAAAAGACTTAATTGCAAGTGGGAAAAAATAATGTTCCAACACCCGGATATACATGACCAAAATTGCAATTTTCCTTAATGATTATATTAAAGTTGTTGATAATTTATTATTATTTAAACACAAATCACGAAGTCCACATTAATTATCTCCTAAACTAAATATAATAAAAATTATATATATGTATGTATGTATGTATGTATGTATGAGCTTGCCATACCAATATAAACAAATATATTAAATGCTATATATTGTTAAAAAGGTATTTACTATATATGCCAAAAGAGTAGCCAATAGCCATCATAATGCTCATATTCCATTTTTTCATGATTAAGAAATAATGCACCAAAGTCTAAAGTCCTGGTGAGATTGTGAAACCACGAAGTCGCCACACGAATCACTGAAAAAGGAAAAGTACTACTAGTTTAAGTTCATAAAGTAAATGATTGAAAATTATAATTAAGCTGGAGTAACTTTGGCAATCAGACGACCAATATTGTTATACTTTTATTAATTAAGGGTTAAATACAAAATGTATCTTCGAACTATACTCATTATCGTATTTATCTCCTGAACTAAATAATGTATCAAATTGATCCTTCTATCAACTTTTGTAACCATTTTTTTTAATGATTGTTGACTTATTTTCAAAAATTACCCTTCTACCTTTTTCTATATATATATGGCTTGATTTGAAACTAAATTATCACAACTTTTCACCATTCTACCAACAAAATTCAACTTACTTTTTTCTCCAAAATTTGTCAATCGATTTTTCAATCATTTTTTGCACTTAATTGGCGTTTTTTCTCGATTGTTAAACACAAATTTTTTCATTTGATTTTTTTTGTTTTAATTTCCTACCTATTTCTTATTTTTTTTTCACTTGATTTATCACACAATTTTCACTTTTTTTTTTACTCAATTTTTCGCTTGAGTTTTTACTCGATATGAATGCAAAAATATTATACATATAGTAAAACACACAGGATATTATTTCCTTACTACTATTACTTTTTTATTGTTCATTAATTTTGGGTTAAGATGGTGGATAGCCAAATGAAATTAAAGAATGCTTTGGTCTAGACATTTGTCCACACAAATGATTACTTGTTAAATATTATTCCATGAATATTTTTTTTTGGGTAAGAAGTATTTACTCGATATTATATATTTAAAAATGTATTTAGTTTATTTGGGGTAAGAGGTATGTATTAGTAAATAATTTAAATTTTCTTACTAATACTATTTTCTTATAGTGTATTTTACTGGTATTAAAAGCCATTATGAAAAAATTATTTACTCTTACATAAAATAGTCATGGTCCATGTCGAGAGGGGTAAAATTGGTACGTACACAAAAATATTCTAATGCTAGCAAACATGAGTTTGAACAAGGGACAATTTTGGCACATTATTTAGTTCTGAGAGGGTATATATATGCGACATGTATAGTTCGGGGACATTTTGTATTTTGCCCTTTGATTAATTGATACTACTAGTTGGTCCCATATTTGAATCCATCACACTAATATGTATATATAAATCATATTTGATTTCTTAAAAAAAAATTATTGAGTGAAAATATCCTATAATAGAATTGTTTTCTTTGTTTGCCCTAGCAACAAAATGAGAAGAATTGTCAAAGCAAGGGAAATCCTCATTAGAATAAACTTGAATCAAATTCGAGTGAAGTTTATATCTACTATAGGATTAATGTATGCAACGGATAGGACTCCATGTTTTGGATGTGATCAGTCATATTTGACAATGAGAGTAAAAATATCCATTAAAGTGATTCCAAAATTTTATTTAGGTTTCTTTAACATAGTTTGAATTTTCAGTTAGAGTTGAAAATAAATCAAATTCGATTGATTGTTTTTCTCTTAGAGCGAATGATCGGGCCGAGGGATGCCCCCTCTTCCCGCATTCTCCTTCCCTAATATGAACTTGAGTTATCAAAGCTTTTCTGACTCGATCTGGCCCGGTCGCCCTACGCGACTGGCCCTTCAAAAGGCAAAACTCTCGTCATAGTTTGGCGACATATCTTCGGTAGGGGTCTCTAGTATTTGTTTAAATTCAATTCAATTACCATAATTCATAAACAAGTTTGAACACATTTTTATGTTCTATAAAATTTGAAACTCGACTCGAACTCGACTCTTGAAAAATGACATATATGTCTAAACACATCAAACTAATTGAGCTTTAACTCATGTTTGTTTCGGTTAAATCTCGTTCAAACTTAACTCAATTAAAAATCAAACCAAGTTGATCGAATATAATTTTTGAAACTCAATAAGAATTTAAACAAGTTTGAATAATATTTTATTCGACTGAGTCAATTATAAATAATATTATATCATATTCTACTATATGTCTGCATAACATGTATGTAAAATAATTTTTAAAAAATATAAAATGAATATTAATTTTATACAATATAAAATTGTAGATGATATGAAATGAAATTTTAGAATATAAAATCTGAAATGTCCTTGACCCCCCTGATGAAATGACGCGGCATCGTTGGGACGGGGAATTCTATGCTATTAATAAAGTGTGTATGTGTCAAAGTGAGTTTTAAACGGTTGAATCAACCATGATGATGTGCTTATAGATAATTTATTCCCTTTTTAACATCATCACGTGCAAATACATTTGAGTATTAATTACTTTGATAGCATGACACCGAATTCAATGAACCCACACCAAACACTATAATCGCACGGCCATAAATCGTTTGCAGCAGTCACATCTCTCCATCATCAGCCGTATACGCCAATCGTACAACCAATGTTCCGCCACGTAGAGTCAAGCACGCTCCACAAATCAAACATCATTGAAGTCTCTCTCTATTTCTCTAGAGTTTCTCCGAGAGTCTCCCTAGAGTTTCTCCGAGAGTCTCCCTAGAGTGAAGACTCGAGAGAGAGAGAGAGAAGAAGACGAACAGAAGAGAGACTCTAGAGAAGACTAGAGAGAGAGAGAGGAAGACGAACAAGTCTTATATTTCGTCATCGAGGGAAACAGGGAACCCCCACCGTGTGGGGTGTTTTCGATTTAATATATATATATATATATATTATATCTTCAAATGATATGTATGTATAGAAATATGAAAGTGCGAAAATAAATAAGTGGTGGGGATAAAAATCACATGCACGCCATAACGACCCTCTCTCTCTTCCTCTCTCTTTCTCTATAATGGGGCAGAATTGTACTGACTGTCAAATTTGGCAACCATGGATAGAAATTAATCTTGCATGCAAGTGATGAGGGTACAGAAGTAAAATGCAATTAGTACTTTCCTGAGTCTCATAATTGTGTCTGGTGGGTACAAAAGCATGAGAGAAACACAGAACCACACACACACACACACACACACATATATATATATATATAAACCCTAATAATAGTTATCTATCTGCTTCTTTTGTGGAGGGAGAAATTCAGGTTTCTTATTATGTTTCAGAATTCTTTCTAAATATGGGTTTTCTTTGGTTTTCAGATCTAAGAAAGAAAAATCTAAGTGATGAAAATTTATGGGGTGTTGTGTAGTGATCAGAAAGACAAGTAAGAGAGAGAGAGAAGAGAGAGAAAATCAGACTGACAGAAGAGAGTGAGCACACGCAGGCAATTGTATAAAGATTTATGCATTTGTATATTCGTGTGCTCACTGCTCTTTCTGTCACATATATTGCGCTCTCTCTCTCTCTCTCTCTCTCTCTCTCGCCGTCTCTGTGAGTGTGTGTGTGTTTTTCCCCTTTGTTGAAAAAGCTGAAAAAGAGAAAAGTGGGAAGAAGATAAAAAAGGCTATAGCCTACAACTCTCTCTATATATATGTGTGTATGTATATATATGTATATGATTATATGAATACGAAAAGGTCGTTCAATATTCACATCTAAATTCTTCTGAGTTATGAAATATTATTTTTGCTCAATTCTCGGCATGTTAATTTCATGATGTGTTTTTTATTTTTTTGTGAAAAAATAAATTAAATAAATTTTTTATATTTAATTACGTGATCTAACTAGTGTTGTCTTTTAAATTGTAATGAATAAACGATGGCGTGATTGAGTACTTATAATTTCTTGGGATGGAGCTCTGAATTAAGGCGTGACTTTTGATTTTCCTGTCGAAGATTTGGGAGGTACGCCTGCTTACTGTTCTGATTTAACGGAATATACTTTCAATTAAATATTAGGTCAAAATATATTTATTTGTATCACTTTCGCAACAAAATAAAATACAGTTATTTGCTGAAAATCTAATCTCCTATAAAAATTCTTCTTTTACTTGTTTCTATTTCAAAATCATGGGTTTTTTTTTTACTTGCAAAATGTTCTGATTTTTTTACATGTATTTGATTCTTTGTATATTTTTCCTGGCAGAGAGAAAAAAATCTAATTACCTAAGTTATATTTTATGTGACATCTTTAGTTTCTCTTGGATTTAGTTTTGGTAATTTTTGGTGTTGTATTGAGTGCAAGGAGTAACTTTTATGGAAAGCAATATGGCTATGGATGCAACCCATATATGGAAAGATTTTAGTTTATTTCAGTGGGCAGAAGATACTCATACAATCAGGCGTCTCAAAAAGAATAGGAAAATTTCTATCTACAGGTTAGGAATTATCATCTTTTTATTACTCTCCTCCTGATTTGTTTTTTTATTTCCAATCAGCAAAAAAATCCCTTCTTTTTTTAGTTGTTTATTTCTTCAATTATATATATATATATATATATATATATATATATATAAAACCACTTGATTGTGATTAATTTCTTGGACAGCAGTTACAATTTGGTTTAGCTTCCTTTGATGAAACTTGATTCCCCAGGTATCATTAATTTTACTCTTCATGTTATTATAAATTTTCAGATTTAAGTTGATGTTTTGTTGTGTTTATCCTTTTACTTGAGCCAATTGTTATAATTGTTTGCTTAATCTATTCTATGAACTACTTTTCTCTTTAATATGAACTCTCTTTTGGATTTCTAGTGATGGTAATTTGATATGTGTTAGCGGGAGATTATGTAGGAACATAAATTTTTCGAGTTTGTATAGCTAAAGAAATATTTGTTGTATTGTTGCTGTAAATCAATTTGTGGGGCGAATAAAAAACTCTAGGCAGGTAGATCTTCCACTTCGTGTAAATATTAGGCTAGCTAGGTTGCATTGATTCGAGGTAATATGGTTCTAAACTAAGGATGTAAATGACTTCAAAAACTCGAGAGTCTTGAATCCATCGTAATGATGGAAAAAATAGCTCAAAATAGTTGCTAATAGAAACGATTTCGTTATGAAATATGAAACACATAACTATTATCATGCAACAAATTCATAATTAGAAACTTCAAATTACTTCCTCTTAAATTCTTTAATCGAAACACTCCAATTAAATTATAATTAAGTTTCGGTTGATTTTATCAGTATGGATCTCGCAGTATTGCATTCGTCCAAGCTGATATGAACACTGTTTTGATGGCTAGTCCGGCCATAGTTTTCTTGAAATATGTGGCTTCAGGTTATTTTGAAATGAGAATTCTGTCTATATTTGTATCGGAGGAGATATGTATATATATATATATATAATATAGCATCACGATGAGGAGAAAATGCTTTATATTAACCAATTGATGTAGGTTTACCTAATTCGCAATGTTGTTCTTGAGTTATAATTAAACCCCAAATGTTTAGCTTCTATTTTTCCTTTAAAGCTTTGTTCAATTTTCTTCCTTTTTTCTCAAAACAACATTGTGAATTACCTTATAACGCTTCTTGTATGGTAGAATCTTTCTGGAGGTAAGATCGCTAACTAAGTTGGTTAGATCTTTTGTTATAAATCATAATTAATCTTTTATGTCTTTCTGTTAAACAAGTCAAGATGAATATGAAAAAGACAAGTAGTTTAATAATGAAGCTCTTGATTCTCATACTTGAGCCGTATAGTTTCTATATATTATGTTAGTTTACCTTTTCGATTTAAATGGTAGAATCTTATCCTGTTATGCAATATATGGGAAAATTCAGTTGTGGGGAAATGGGGCAACAAATATGGCATTTCTTTTAGACATGACAAAGTTTATTAATATTTTGGAGACACAAAGAATTCATTAACTGATAATTGTTTAAATAATAATCAAAATGCAATTTCCAGAACTAGAGAAGTACATAGGCTTAATTCAGAGAAATGGATTTTGTTTATGGACATTTGATAGAGGTTTCTGGATTCCACATAATATTTGCATAGTTGTAGATTTGTGATTACCAGGAGGTAGTAAATTGTCTATCACAATATAGTTCATAAATGAAATAGGAATAGAATTATATTGTCAAATAACTTAATTTGTTGTTGTATTTCACATAATTTTATGACTACAAAACTGTACGTCTTTCTATTGAACTCAAAAAATACTTATATAGTGCATGTATGGTAATGTTTTTTAGAAAATTCCTTGAGAAATGCGTTCTACGGGTATTCTTTTGAAAATGATGTGATGTTAATTGTTTGATTATGTTTTTAGAAAATTGTTTAGAATAGTGAAATGTGTCCAATCCCGTGTGATTTGCTGTTGTATAATGTGTAAAGCATTTGAGTTAGTTATTTTGGCAACAATTATGGTATATATTAAGAAAAATGCTAATAAAGTAAGAAGCAATAGTTGGATTAGGTAATCATTGACAAGAGATTGTGTGATGAATGAATTGATGGATAGAGAGTTATATAGGGAAATATAAATGTGAATTTGAGAAAATATGGCTGTGTTTGTTTTTGTTTTGGGCTGGGTTTTTGACCAAAACCCAGCCCAGAACTTGTTTGGATGTGGATTATTTGGCCAAACATGGGGCCCATGTTTGGCCAAATGCCCCATGTTTGGCCAAATAATCTAACATGAGTTTGGTAAAAAAAATTGAAAAAATCTTGTCGGTGTATTTTTTTCCTCTCTCTCTCAACTCACTGTCAGACCTCTCTCTCCTCCCTCTCTAGCGTGCGCTCTCTCTCAATCTCCCCCTTACCCCCCCTCTCTGCCTCTCACTGTCTCTCACTGTCAGACCTCTCTCTCACCTCCCTCTCTAGCGTGCTCTCTCTCTCTCTCTCTCCTCCCCCCTCTCCTCTCTTATACTTTATATATATATATATACATATACACATACACATACGTGTATACATTTATGGGGTTATATGATTAAAATATGGGATGTGTTTGTTTTTATTTTGGGGGGTGTTTTTGGTGAAACAATTTATTGGGAGTTGTGTATTTTGATGAAAATGTGTTTGGTTTTGTTTTGAAAAATTAATATTTTAATCATTTTTCGTGAGAATGTGTTTGGATTAGGTATTTTGAAGTAACATTTGAGTGTTTTTTTGTTGAAAATGTGTTTGGTTTTATTTTCAGAGATAACAAAAATCACTGTAGCAGTCAAATCATGTAAACTTTTGTCTACTTTTGTCTGAAAAAGTTGTTTTAATGATTAATTGATGATTGAAAAGTATATTATAATATAAGTTTGAAATTATTGTGATATATATGAACGAGTATATGTATATGTATTGTAATTGATGTAATATATTTATATATGTATTTATATATAAGAGTATCTATTATATAGTGTATACATAATATATACATATATTATATTTTACATAATATTATATATAATATCATACGAATAATATATTCTACATAATATAATATATAATATATGTGTATATATATATATAATATTATACAATTACAATATACATGAGATATAAGTATTATATACATAGATATAAAATATAAGTTTTATATATAACCCCATAAATGTATGTACGTATGTGTATATATATATATATATATATATATAAAGTATAAGAGAGGAGAGGAGAGGGAGGGGGAGGAGGGAGAGAGAGGTCTGACAGTGAGAAAGAGAAAGAGAGAGAGAGGGGTGAGGAGAGAGAGAGCACGCTAGAGTGGGAGGAGAGAGAGAGGTCTGACAGTGAGTTGAGGGGGAGAGAAAAAATACATCAACAAGATTTTTTGGATTTTTTTGACCAAATTCATGTTGGGTTATTTGGCCAAACATGGACCCATGTTTGGCTAAATAATTCACATCCAAACAAGTTTTGGGCCGGATTTTGGTCAAAAACCCAGCCCAAAATAAAAACAAACACAACCTAAACATGTATGCGTAGCCTAGAGACTTGCTAGTTTTTCTTGTGGAAGATAACTATGAGAGAAGACAATTTCTTTACACTTCGAATGTTCTTTTTACCAAATGTAAGGTCAAATTCAGATAGTCTGGTATAGGAAAAAGTTTCTATCAGCAAATGTTCCAAATTTTTTTTGCTTCATTGTGTTATAGCGCATGATGTCTTTGTAATTGGATTTTGTCAAAGGATGTTCTTACCTCAAATTCGCATAATCTTTACACTTTTAAAGGACAGTGGAGTTGGTTATTCTAAAATGTTAAATACTATAGATTTGGATACAAAATGTTTCGAGAATGAATTACACTTTCCTTCGTCTTTAGTTTGTTAATTTAATTAATACTATTTTAGGGTCCATGAATAATCAATTGATGTAGAAGTCCGCTTATGGTGAGGGTTGTCCTACAATACCGAAACTATCTTTGTCTATAGCTAGTTTACTATAGACGGAAGTGCAATAAAAAGTTATAGCTAGATACAAGCTCAAAAAGGTGAATCATTTCTTGAATGGTTACGTAAAGACAACTCGTTTTCCTTGGAAAAATTTCTTCTTGTAAAGTTTGAAAAGGTTTGCTCTATTAGGTCTAGGATTCTCTCACCCTTTCTGTCAAAATGCTAGATATTTATATTGATGATTTTCGGTCAGTCATGCAGCAATGCTATTGCAACCAGATATGCGAAAGCCGATATAAGTCTTTATGTTGAAATAAGAATATACAAAAGGTAACCTAATCAAATTAAGAGAAAAAGACATATTTGGTCCCATGATTTATTGCGATGTGCAGTTCTGGTCCCACGCTTTTTGGCCTAGACAGTCCCACAGGATTATAAAACGTGCACTTTTTGTCATCGACGTTAGTTCTTTGACGGAATGGAACACGTGCATCTCATGTGACACCTAGATTGGAACCTTTTCCAACTTTCTCAAACTATTTGGGCCCTTTATGAAATTTATCATACTTAATTGAAAAAATAATTCAAAATTCAAATAAAAAAAGAAAAGAAAAAGAAAGTTGTTCGTCTTCCTCAAAACCCTCGTCCACCCCATGCCTACCTAGCAACCTCCACCTTTCCGGCCGTCCATCTCTAGAACCGACCACATCCAACCAGCTAGAAGCCCGAAATATGGATCCGGCGACCGATTTGTGCCCGGAAGTGTAGGGTTGAAGAATTTTGCTGGTTATTCGTGATTTTTTGAGTTGGAAATTCGCGATGTGCTTCAGGCTATTCATGATTCTCCGGTGAGATGGGGCGAAACTTCACCGTGGTGTTGTTGCACGTCTTTGTGGGGGTGGTGGGACTTCGCTGGCGTGGGGAATTTGGCGAGCAAGGGGGCGTGGGAGCTTGTTGGTGAAGATGACTTTTTTTTTTTAGTTTTTTGATTTATTAAAATTGTTTAATATTTTAAGTTTTGATTTATAAGTTTGAATTTTCTATTTGTTAGTCATTTTTATTGTTTTTAAATTTTGGATATTTTTTAAGTATTATATTACAACTTTTTATTTAAATTCATTGTATAATAAAAATGTGCACAATTGGAATTTATTTTTAATTTTCTGAAATACTTTGTAATTTTTAGATTTTTTAGTATTTTTTCTTATTTTAATTTTTGAATTATTTTTTGATTTAAGTATGGTAAATTTCATAAAAGGCCCAAATAGTTTGAGAAAGTTGCAAAAGAATCCAATCTAACTATCATGTGAGATGCACGTGTTTCATTCCATCAAAAAACAAACGGTGAGGACTAAAAGTGAACATTTTTTAATCTTGTGAGACTATATTTGTTGAGGCCAGAAAAATGTCTTTTTCTCTTAAAGTAATTAGGGCAAAATACACTTTGTACCATTTAGGTCCTGAACTATTAAATGTGACAAAATATCATGAATTATCAAACGTAACAAAATGGTCCCTTGACTTGATGGATGTTTGGCTTGCCGTGATATGTTGCTGATGTGGCACTGGGTTTGATAATTGTAATGTGGCAATTGAAAACAATTGTCAATTTTGCCGTCACTTGCTTTCTATACAATAGATCTTTTGTGTGCTTATAATTTTGCTACTTTGAAACTATTTTGGCACCATTTTCTACTAACTTTTGAGCTTAAAATAATACACCAATTTTCTACTAATTTGTTTTAGGAAAAATTATTTGATCAATTCTTAAGTTAATAAATGAAGGGTAATAAAAATTATTTGTTTAGTTCTAAATTACCCTTTATTTATTAATTTAAGAATTGATCAAGTAATTTTTTTATCAAAATCTTTTTTTCTAATTTTTAAATTGATAAATAATATAATATAAATTTTATTTTTGAATATTAATTACTTTAAATATTTTTATATAATTTATATTATTTTTAATATAATAAATATTTAAAATACATTTTTTAGAATTTTTAAGAAGATTAAAAGTTTTGAGTTTAAGTTAAAATCATAATTAGTATCAATTATTGATATAAAATTTCTACATAAATAAATTTCTAAATAGAACTATAGTTGATTATTTTTTGCTCTAGAAGGCTAAGGACAATTAATCCATAAATTTATTAACCTTAAATATTGAATTTTTGTAAAAGAAAAGTTGGTGAAATGAGTTTTTTGGATTGAAAAAATATTATAATGGAATTTTTTGGCTATAAAGTTTATGTTAAGGGGAATTTAGTAAATTTTCCTTAAGACATTAGTAGGAAATCAGTGTACTGTTTTTTGTACAAAAGTGAATATAAAATGATAATCAAATATTGGTTAAAACGAGCAAAATTATAAGTACACAAAACACTCATTTTATTGAAAGCAAGTGAGTGCAAAATTGATAAACTTTTTCAATGGCCACATTGTAATGGTCAAATCCAGTGCAACGTCAGCAACATTGTCACGGCAAGCCAAACGTCAGTCAACTCGGGGGATTTTGTTACGTTTGATAGTTCAGGGACTATTTTGTCACATTTAATTGATCAAGGACCTATATGGTACAAAGTGGATAATTTCAGAGTACAAAGTGTATTTTGCCCAATTGATTATCTTGTATGGATCATGAACATGGCACAACTTTTTATGTGCTGATTTTCAATTTTGCGATCCAGTCTTAAATTTCCAGGTAAATCAGACTGAAATTGTCACAGAGTCAAAACCTAATGGACTAAAATTACTAGAGTATAAATGAAGGATGAAATTTGATGATGGATGGGCATATTCACATGTCTAAAAAATGCAACGTGTTAATAATCGTTTTGTGTGTGTGTATTTGTGGCTACTTGATAAAAGGACTACCCGGTTAAATATGTCTAAAAATGCAACGTGTTAACTATTATCGTTTTGTTTGTGTGTATTTGTGGCTACTTGATAAAAAGGACTACCTGGTTAGATTTAGATAAAGCTTGGTTCTCCATTATGATATTCCTAACTAGCTCTTTTTTTGGATTTTTATAGGAATTGCCTACTAATTTACCTTAGTTTAGGTTTTATGATAACTATTTCATTTTGAATGATTACTTCAAAAGAGATAATTGTTTTCAAATTCTGAAACTCGTCCAAGGCATGGGTAGTGGTTAATCGTGATTTGGTTTTAAAAAAACAAAAAATTGAACCTAATCATCACATAATTCTGAACATAAATTGTTCTAATCTACAACACGTGACAACTTACCCTTTTTTTATTTAGGTTTTCTTTTCGTTATGAGGGGATAGTTCTGAGATTTATTATTATTATTATTATTATTATTATTATTATTGTTATTGCGAATGATAATTAAGAACTGGGAAAATCTCATTTTTCATACTGCAATTGACCACCTGTACACTTCTGATGCCAAACATTCTTGAAATCTTACTTTTGATACAAACTTTTCCTATTTTTATCACTTTTGGTACCTCCGTTAACTAGGTAACGAAAAATGTCACGTGTCATCCACGTGGCCATTAACTCGCGCGTGTTGTGCACCTGTATATGAAAATTAATAGGGAATCTCATTTTTGGTTCCAAACAATGGTACCAGAAATGAGACAAATGTACAAAGTTTGGTATCAAAAATGAGATTTTCCTATTAATTTTCATATGCACGTGCGAGTTAAATGCCACGTGGATGACATGTGACATTTTCCGTTACGAAGTCAACGGAGGTACCAAAAGTGGTACAAATAGGCAAAGTTTGTACCAAAAGTGAGACTTCAAAAATGTTTGGTATCAAAAGTGTACATGTGGTCAATTACGGTATTAAAAATGAGACTTTCCCTTAAGAATTCAAATCTACAACACGTGACAACTTACCTTTTTTTATTAGTTAGGTTTTCTTTTCGTATGAGTGGGATAGTTATGAGGGGTTCTTTTTCTATTATAATTATTGCAAACGGTAATTAAGAAAAAATACTTTGGATTGGGGAAAATTACCGCATTCAAGTTTTGCATAATGTCGTCATGTTAATTGTGCATTGCTTTGAATTTGAGTTTATTGTTCTCTCTTTTTCATTCACTTCTTTCCTACCTGGACAAAGGTTGAATTCGAATATCTTATAGCAAATTACATTACACGTTGTTGGATCCCACTCATTCATTTACTTATTACACGCCCGTCCTTCTATATGTTGAACCGTTGCTCTTTAGGATGTCTTCCATCTCAGTGTCCCTGCTCTATAGTTTATACGCAGCCTGGTGTTATTTCATATCAAAAGGTTTTTTGCTTCGACTAATGTTTTGCTTTATATTTGGCTTGGGCACTTGTTCTTATGTGCTAGATTGAGATGTCTTTATTTATCCTTTCATGAAAAGAGAATAAGTTTTTGAAGTATGAATTTTCCTAGTACAACTGTGCAGCGTTCTGATCTATTGATTTTCTGTTTCATTTATCATATATTTGACAATTTATGTGGCAATGATAGATGGATTTGGCATCAGTTCTTTTCTCCTTAGCATAAGCTCCCGTTTTTGGAAAATTGTAATATTATAGAACCGATTTGGCTGAAAATTGAAGTATAATTCACAAGGCGAGTGAATCACATTTACCATGTACATGTTTGGTCCCTCGCCTTGAGAACTACGCTTGAACTCGGCTAAATTATGTCCGGGCTAGAATTTCGTGTCTCAAAAGGCTATGCGATCATCACAATTATGTTACTATGTCCATGTTTGAAATGTGTGCTTAATTTGTTTTGCATAATGGAGGCTTACTGCAGTATGTTTCCTGTAAACTTCTAGCCCTAGGTAGGTAGGAAAAGAGAAAGTTTCACTTTTAGTCCCATAGGACTTCGCCCATTTTAGATTTAGTCTTATTAGAATTTCAATTGCACTTTTGGTCTCATATGATTGAAAAAGTTGCATTTTTTGTCACAGCCGTTGAAAAATGGATGGAAAAATGGAGTATCATACGCACCATTTTTTGAGATAATGGCATGTGTATGGCACACACATTTTCCCACCATTTTTTAACGGCTGGGACCAAAAGTGTAACTTTTTGAGTCCTATTGGACCAAAAATGCTACTAAAATTCCAACTGACTAAATCTGAAATGGGCGAAGTCCTATGAGACCATAAATGAAATTTTTGCCTTGGAAAAAAAGTGCCTTATTTGTCTTTATTATTTCAACTTGCTCTCGGTCTACATCTTATGCTTTCTACTTTAGATTGTACAGTATGAACTCGAATTTACTTCGTTAAAGTGGATTAGGAAAATCAGAAGATTAATATCTGGAAAAAAAAAAAAAAAACCCAGAAGACTAATCTTAGTTATTACATGATATAATCCATCGCACCCCAAACTAAATAGTGTAAATTGTACTATTTGAGAACATAAGTTGCTAAGAGCATAATTTGTCTAAATCTTATATGCAACTCTTGTCATTATTTAACAAAAGTTTTTGAACAGTTATCATTATTAAACAATTACAAATCATTATAGAAACATAAAAATTTATTTCACTCAATGTACATAAATAGTGATAATTTTGTCACTAATAATACGTTCGGATTGCCTAATGACCTTACGTATTAATCCTAAACTATTTCGTGGTATTGTTATTTAGTATTCATGTGTTGTTTACACCTAAATGTGTTCTTTCAATTAGTATACTAAGTTCTTATTGTTCCAACATTTTGAATAAAAACATCGATTACTAAGTATTTTCCTTAATTGTGTCCTTCAGGTTTACTGAATCTATATATGAGTCCCATCATATCACATTGTAGCTCCTTTCGTTTTCCTTTTCTTTTTTCCCCCCGGACTCAATTACTGTTATGGGAAGCACTTGCTAATTCCTCTTGTTTTATTTGATTAATTCTTGAGTAATTCACAGTGGAAAATCTGCATCATTATTTGCTCGTGATCATTCTCATATTTATCAACTTTTTTTTAGTGCTTTTGGAATATTACTATTGATTCTTATTATATGTTGTTATTGTCAGGGGAATTTGGACATATCTGTTTGGGTGTTTGTGTGCAAGGACTGCCACAGGTTTGTCCCATTTAAGCTTCTTCAACCAACAATAAGCTTTTTATTTCGGAATAAGTACTCGTAAAATTATTTTTAGTATTTTTCTTACGTTTTCAACTATTTTCTTTAATTGATTAATTTGTTATGGATTTGGGAAATCTTTCTTTAATAGCGTGTACTTTAGTTAAGGTGTGTACGGTAACATCATTTTTTGTGCTTTTTAACCTAACTTCAATATAGAATTATGATCTATTATGTATTTGCTTAATCTGACTGTCCAGAACCAATTAACGGATAAAATAGTATTTTGTTTTGGGGTGCTATTTTATAAGTAGGTTCCTTGCATTGGAGTTGAAAATTTGTGAAGGCAATAAAATCATAATGTACCGAGCCAAATGTACAACAGAGTAATTATATTTCATATTCTGCATCTAGATTTACATGATCAATGTTTTAACAGGCGTGAACATTGGCAGGCCGTTCACATGTATTGGTATATATGAGGCGTAAGCCCATATGCCTTGTGAATATTGATATCTAATATTCGTAAAATTTGAAAGAAAAAGAAAAGAGTAAGTTTATTACAATAAAGAGAAGAAAGAAGATTGTGATTTAAAAATCTGGTATATAAAGCATACCATACTGCAAATAAGAAGAATATTATTGAAAGCCCTTGAGATAAAAAATATAGAAAATATGTGCGATAGTTTATTTACTTAATATGAAAACCGAGAGATACATGAAAATATTAGAATAAATGTCACAAAAGAGGTAGACTTTTTTTAAAAAAATTTAGTTAAATAAAATTAAAATTTGAGAATACAAATACAGAAATAATGATAAGATGAACATAAGATAACTACCCTAGAAGAGGACAAATTCTTTTCAGATCAACATGAAGCTTGAGCTTGTGAAAAATTATCGGAAAAGTTAAAAAGAAAATGAAGAATAATAGAGAAAAATTATGGGACACTTGTTTATAATTACTTTTATTTCGTTTAGTAAATTTAAAATAGTTGTTTATGACCAACTAGATGAATAAGTCCTGTAGTTTGAAAAATGATGTTCTTGAATGCAATGGATTGTCTGTACATGCTGAGTGACTTGGGGCGCTTTGGAGATCAAATGTCATATTCCTACACGCTAGAGCTTTATGCCCCTCGGTTGGGCGTACACCCCATAGGTAGGCCTGTCAATGGGTAGGTATTATCCAGGCCCAGACCCAGGCTCAGACCCTGAAAATGCCCACAATGCCTCCTCTACCCGTCCCGGACCCGATCCGGTCGCAGACCCGATGGGTCCGAAAATCGGGTCCAATGCATAGACTCAGAGTTTCGGGTCGGGTCCAATGTTAGCATGATGAGTGTTGATTAAACATATGAGAATATATTACATAAGTAATATGCGGTGATTAATAAATAACTAAAGATATCAAATATTAACTTGTAATAAGAAAGTTATTAATTTATAGCGTTGTGATAAAATATTTATGTATGATTAATTTCAATTGTTTTTGTAATATATATTTAGGGTAAATCTCATTTTTTGATAACATAAAAATGACCACAAGTACACTTACACTTTTAGTTTCATACATTTTCAAAATCTCACTTTTGACACAAACTCTGCCCATTTGTATCATTTTTGGTATTGCAGTTATCTAATTGACGAAAAAAGCATGTGACATGCATGTGACCATTAAGTATGCATGTGATTGTGCACGGGTTTGTGAAGATAAACGGGAAAATAGTGTCTCATTTTTTATACCACCTTTATCTCATCTTTTGACGACACGTGTGAAGTTAATGTACACGTGACATTTTCCGTCAAGTAGTTTACGTCGGTATCAAAAGTGGTACAAATGGGCGTAGTTTGTGCCAAAATTGAGATTTCGAAAATGTTTGGTGCCAAAAGTGTACATGCGGTCAATTATGGTACCAAAAATGAGATTTTACCAAATATTTATTATATACATAAATATATGTGACCATCAACATGTAAATACTATATTTATTTATATTCTAAAGAATTTTTCTATGTATTTTGTATTGTTGTCTTCTATTTCAAACTTATTTCATGTTATTCATTACTACATATCAGAGATGTGAATTGAATAAGTTAAGAAATCTTTATTCAATTCCTTCCTTATTCCTTTGACATGTCAAGTGTCATCTAAATATCATTCATGTCTCATCTTCATCCCACTTGATAATAAACTCGTTCATTTCCAACCAAATCCATTCATTCTTACCAATTGCCTCCCAAAGATGTCTATCTTAGGGCTCGTATGCTTCCTTAAATATCTTCACTCTTTCAAATCATTTCTAGAATGGAAACTCTTGTATATATATGGGCTATTGATTTTAGTATTTACCTGTATTGAAAATACAAATTTTCTACTTTTCGACAACATCCTTTTCTCATAGTAAAGGAGAAACTGTTTACTTAGGCACTGAAGGTGCACAAAAAATATCTGGCATCCAACTTGTTCCCTTACATTTTGACATGTCTGTTTACTAGCGCGATGTTTGGTTTTGGATCTTCATGAATAAAGGAAAAAGGAAAAGTATCACAAAATAAATACAAAGTACGATCATTTAAAGTAAAGATAATATTCTTTTTTAATTTTTGCATTACTAATTCTGTGAAACAATCATATTCTAGTTCTGGGTGTTCCATATCTACATTTTACTCCATCAGACTTGATGGCTAGGTTTAGTCCTAGGATTTTAGTGAGAAAAAAAAATACTAAAGAATATTTTGTGTGTTATTTTTCATTTTTTTTCCTCACGCCTCACCAAAATCTGAGGTCCAAACATAGCAGAAGGTACTTTATTGTGACATCATCACTTTCAATAATTTGATCTTTTGCAATAACACACCCTTCTTTTATCAGATTATCATGGATGAAAAAAGCAATTTCTCAGGCGCCTCAACAAATCAATCCGGGGAAATTTCTGATTTCCACACCAGCATTCACCACTCGGAGGCCTCAGCTTCTGATTAGGCCAATTTTGGTCATATATAATAAAAGATAAAAATACCTCTAAAATACAAGTAAGCCTGGGTTTTACTCTCCATGTATAAAAGTTGTGGGGTTAAGTTCTAAGTTATAAAATATCTAGAGACATTGTTAATTAATACACTAAAAAGAATAGGGGATGGATGTGGACCACAAATGTGTCCCACAAGGCCACCTCATGCCAATATGTGATGTATATATAAACTCACTAACTTACCTTGCTAAGGGGGGGCTTCCAGGTACGCCTCATTCCCCTCTGTGATTTTATTCTCAATTGTTTAGCTAAACATTGTTTAATTATTTCCACCAACATGTTATTTCAATTCTGATTGTGTAACAATCTCCTCACTCATGCCTTGCTAAAGGTAATTAGCAGAATATGCTTTTCTTAAATCTTGAGGCATAATTATAACAAGGAGTTAGTTATAACTAAAATAAGCATAAACATTATAATAGTTGACTAATATTGTGATAGAGCTGCATACCGTTAATTGTTGTAGTTAATCTCGACTTAACGGATTAACTTGGTGAAATACCTTTTTTTTACCTCTAAATGTGCACCTCGTATTATACAAAGCAAATACGATTACATTCGCTTCTCTTTGAACTACCAATGACTTGACTCTACTAAAGTAGGTACGTAGGCAACTTGATTTAATTCAAGTGCAGTCTATAATCCCAAATAATTTGGGTCTGGATTCGACCTCTTGGGTCGTCGATTTAGTTCGTATTTCTGACGAAATTCGAGCTTCATCAGCTTCTAAGTTTAAAGGTGTGGTGCATCAACCCTATGGCCATTGGGGTGTGCAAATATACGCCAACCATAAGCGCATTTGGCCCGCGACTTTTGGTTCAGAAAAGGAAGCTGCAATGGTATATGACAGTGCAGCTATTAAGCTTCGTAATGGATCACACTCCCATAGAAACTTCCCATGGACCGAAACCACCATCCGTGAACCAAAATTTCAATCCCATTTCAGTACGAAAATGGTCCTTAGCATGATTAAAGACGGCTCATAGTCTGCGAAGTTTTCTGATTCTCTAAGCACCGTTCATCAAGATCGAGAAAGGTACCATGTGGGAACGGTGAATGGTAATCCCCTGAGCATCAATTTGAGGCAACTTTTCCAAAAAGAACCAACTCCGAGCGATGTAGGTAAACTTAATCGCATTGTTATCCCTAAAAAGTATGCTTTGAAGTATTTTCCTCGGATTAATAGTGTTGTGGGAAATAATGGAGGTGGTGTGGATGCTATGGAGCTTGTATTTTTTGATCGGTCGATGAGGTCTTGGAAGTTTAGGTATTGTTATTGGAAAAGTAGCCAAAGTTATGTGTTCACTAGGGGTTGGAGTGGATTTGTGAAAGAAAAAGGATTGAGAAATAAGGATAGGGTTATTTTTTCGTCGTATCATGACGGTACGAAGGAAGTTCAAAAGGTGATGGTACGAAGGAAGTTCAAAAGGTGTTTATAGTAGATGTGGCGTATAATATATGATGGTTCAACGGTTGAATGCGATAGACATGAGGCAGATTTTGTATGTGATTTTGCACCAAATGTGAATGAGGTTGAAAAAGATGGTGATAATGGAGAGGAAAAGGGTTTTAAACTTTTTGGTGTGCAGATCAATTGAAAGTGTTTATCGACTCCCCCCATATGTAGAACATAGTATGAGTCGACTTATGAAAAATTTATGTTGTTTTCCTTTTTATTGTCATGTTTGGATCTTGTTTTTTCGTAAATGTGAAAATCATTTTTTGTAGTATCTTTCTTGAAGCAAGTTGAGAAAAAGATTTCAATTGTCAGGGAGTATTTGAAGGGCTGAATGCCGGTATGCTGAGAATATGTTTGGTCACTAGTAACTAATGAAGAAGAATCTTGTGCTCATTATACAAATATTTGAATAATTTCAGTTACACAATGTTAGATACATTTGTTATATATTCTTTTGAGTTATTTTTCAAAAGTCCAATTCAGTTAAACTCTAAGTCTGTGTGAAATTTTATAAATGTCAAAAAAATTAAAGTTGAGTTTATTTGCAAAACTTGCTAAAAAGCAATAGAAAGAAGTTGGTAAAAATAGAAAATAGTCATAGACATGTTTTCACTTTTAACTTACTGGAAAAGTGCACGTTCTTTGCACGTGATTACAAATTTAACTAGTTTTTAACCCGTGTAATTATGCAAAAGTTGGTACAAAATCATCCTTAATAAATTGCATCACATAAACTTATTGAACTTTGAATAAGATTTGAAATTTGAATGCCTTTAATATAGCAAGAATTGACATAATTAGTCTAGACACCAATATCACTTTAAATTTATAGGTATCCATATTAATTGAATTTAAAGTGATATTGGAATCCTGATTAATTATGTCAATTCTTGCTATAATAAAGCCTTAAAGGCGTTCAAAGTCCGCGAGTTGTGTGCTCTTTCATTAAATTCTTCCATGCACCCACATGCACAAATACTATTACCATATACTAATTGATGTCATTTCCATGTTCCCATGAATTTGCACTGGTCACATTTCATACCCTCTTGTGGGGCAAAGTATTTTATCCAATTACAAATTTTCAAAACGAATATTTAAAAGTTTCATTTTGCTAGAAGAGGTAGATGGTACGAAGGAAGTTCAAAAGGTGTTTATAATAGATGTGGCGTATAATGATGGTGCAACGGCGGAACGCGAAAGACATGAGACAGATTTAGTATGTAATTTTGCAGTGAATGTGAATGAAATTGAAAAAGATACTGGTAATGGAGATCAGGAAAAGAGTTTTAAAATTTTTGGTGTGCAGATCATTTGAAAGTGTTTATCAACTCCCCCAATATGTAGAACTTAATATGAGTCGATTTATGAGATATTTATGTTGTTTTCTTTCTTATTGTCATGTTTGGATCTTGTATTTTCGTAAACGTGAAAAACAATTTTTGTAGTATCTTTCTTGAAACAAATTGAGACAAAAATTTCAATTGTCAGCTAGTATTTGAAGGGCTGAATGTTGTATGCCAAGAATATGTTTGGTCACTAGTAACTAATGAAGAAGAATCTTGTGCTCTTTATACAAATATTTGAATAATTTGAGTTACAATATGTTAGATACATTTGTTTTATTTTCTTTTCGAGTTATTTTTCAAAAGTCCAATTCAGTTCAACTCTAAGTCTGTGTGCAAAAACTTGTGAAATTTTATAAATGACAAAAGAAATTAAAGTTAAGTTTATTTGCAAAACTTGCTAAAAAGAAATAGAAAGAAGTTGATAAAAATAGTCCTAGACATGTTTATACTTTTAACTTACTGGAAACGTGCACGTGCTTCGCACGTGATTACAAATTTAACTAGTTTTTAACCCATGTAATTATGCAAAAGTTGGGTCAAAATCGCCCTTAATAAATTAAATCAAATAAATTTATTGAACTTTGAATAAGATTTGAAATTTGAATGCCTTTAATATAACAAGAATTGACATAATTAGTCTGGACACCAATATCATTTTAAATTTATACGTAGCCAGATTAATTGACACCAATATCACTTTAAATTTATAGGTATCCATATTAATTGAATTTAAAGTGATATTGGAATTCTGACTAACTATGTCAATTCTTGCTATAATAAAGCCTTAAAGGCATTCAAAGTGCGCGAGTTGTATATATAGTGCTCTTTCATTAAATTCTTCCATGCACCCACCACAAATATTCTTACCGTATACTAATTGATGTCATTTCCATGTTCCCATGAATTTGCACTGGTCACATTTCATACCCTCTTGTGGTTAATGGCAAAGCATTTTATCCAATTACATATTTTCACGAATATTTAAAAGTTTCATTTTGCTAGAAGAGGTACATGGTAAAAGTTTCAGTTTGCTAGAAGAGGTACGTAGATGATACGAAGGAAGTTCAAAAGGTGTTTATAATAGATGTGGCGTATAATGATGGTGCAATGGTGGAACGCGAAAGACATGAGACATATTTGGTATGTGATTTTGCACTGAATGTGAATGAAAATGAAAAAGATATTGGTATTGGAGATCAGGAAAAGGGTTTTAAAATTTTTGGTATGCAGATCATTTGAAAGTGTTTATCGACTCCCCCCAATATGTAGAACGTAATATGAGTCGATTTATGAGATATTTATGTTGTTTTCCTTCATATTGTCATGTTTGGATCTTGTATTTTCGTAAACGTGAAAAACATTTTTTGTAGTATCTTTCTTCAAACCAATTGAGACAAAGATTTCAAATGTCAGCTAGTATTTAACTTGAAGGGCTGAATGCGGTATGTCGAGAATATGTTTGGTCTCTAGTAACTAATGAAGAAGAATCTTGTGCTCGTTATACAAATATTTGAAAAATTTGAGTTGCACTATGTTAGATACATTTGTTATATTTTTTTTTCGAGTTATTTTCCAAAAGTCCAATTCAGTTCAACTCTATGTCTGTGTGCAAATACTTGTGAAATTTTATAAATGTAAAAAAAAATTAAAGTTGAATTTATTTGCAAAACTTGCTAAAATGCAATAGAAAGAAGTTGGTAAAAATAGTCATAGACATGTTTTTACTTTTAACTTACTACAAAAGTGCACGTGCTTTGCACGTGATTACAAATTTAACTAGTTTTTAAATCGTGCAGCAAATTTTTAAATTTAGAAAGGGTTTTATTTAATATTGAATATTTAAAAATAATTTATGTGAACATTTTAAAAAATAAAAATAATATATCTATATTACACATAAATTATGTTAATCTATATCCATAGTATATCACATGAAAACAGCAACTCTTAGAAAAATGATTGCAGCTTAGCATATTGTATACCAAAGCGTCAAACTCACCTTGATTTAGCAATAGGGTGAGTGACTTTCAAAGAGGTCCAAACGGGATCTATTGAGGCGCAGGAGGGTGATCCATGGTGATTAAGTTGTCCCGTGCCAGGATGAAAGTATCAAATAATAACATATAAATTATTTAACAAAATGTAAAGTGCATTTGGAAATTCTATAATCATAGAACACTAAGATAACTCAAAAATGTAAACATATGAATACTCGATAAATTCTTATTAGTCTTATAATCTACAAACAAAATACACTATCGTTTTCAATCAAGCTCTCTTGATTGACATCATTCCTACCAAATTTGAATCTTTTCAGCTACACAATACCATCTTGTGGATTCTTATTAGATGAAAAATGTCCAAATAAATGAATTTGATTCTTTGCTCCAATCAAACTTTCTTGCCCTTAGAAGAATTTCTCCATATCTTCATATTAGCTTGCAACACTACTACAAAAATGACCTATGACAGCGGTTTTTTTGGGCCTATGACAGCAGTTTTAACCGCTGTCATAGGTACCGCTGTTATAGGGGTGGACCTATGACAGCGGTTACAAAACCGCTGTAATAGGACTACCTATGACAGCGGTTCCCTGAACACCGCTGTGAAAATAACAAAAAAATAAAAATAAATAACGGACCTGTGGCAGCGGTTCTCCCAGAACCGCTGTCTTTTTTTAATTATTTATTGCGCTGTCATGATAGTGCCTGTACAGTAATATGCAATGATCCGACCAACAAATTTCAACTAACAACAAACCATATTCAACATAAACAAACATCACCCCAAACTTCAATATTACCATCTTTTTCCTCCAACAATAAAATATTATAATCTCCAACAAAATGTACAATTAACTAATTAAATTACTAATGACCTTACGAAATACAATAAATCAAATCTCAATTTATAACAAGTCACAATGTACAAAAACTAAAGTACCTAATTTCTAAGGAGCTGCTAAGAAAATGTAACGTGCAACTTCGCAGCGTACTTCATCAATTTGCTCATCAGTATAGAAGGATTGACAATCCTTAAAGTACTGCAAGATATATGTATATATATAGAAATTAATTGCAAAGTGAAATAACATTTCAATTACCTACCAATTAAGGTTTAATAATTTCAAAAGTAATAGAATTAAGTATATATATATATAAGGATTATGTATACCGCTGTTGGGATTATAGATAGTCCGTGGCTAATAATCTCTTTCATGAATCTCATAACGAAATAGCAACAATCCACCTCGTTGGTCTGCCGGGGGCACTACAAAAGCAATCAAAATTACGTTGTATTAGAAGACGAACTTCTATACGAATATATAATCTCATGAACCTAGAAAACGCTAACCTTTATAGTAAACCATTTACAGACCGAGTTTTTGGATTTGTTGGATTGGTTGTTGCAGTTTGCACGAAATATGTGCACAGCTCTATAAAAAAATATAAAAAACAAGAAAATATGTTAAAAACAAGAAATTATGTGAAATAAATACAATTTTAAAAAATATTAAATATAATGGATACATTGATTGAATGAAAAACTTACTGATTGAACTTTAGTATCTCATATCATCTCGGTATTGCGGCTCACCATGCACAGAATCCAGATAGTAAACAATCTCTTTAAATGGATTAATTGCAAGCAACAACCAATGACCCCTACAAAGCATTCAAAAGATAAGTTGAAAATTTGTTTTGCGTAGCTAGTTTTACAAATTAAAGTCGAGTCTTTAGTAGCTCACCCGGTGTTGTAAGGTGCAAGAAATAACTTATTTTGTTGTGTACTCTGCATCATAGTACGTGCTATGTACTGCACTTGTTGAACTGACGGGTCTGTTTGAGCAGCTATGGAATGTGGGCTAAGGAACCCGAAACTTGCTTCTTTTCCTTCGGGGATCACGTAGTTAAACCACAAACACCTAAATTGAGCATAAAAAATGAATTTCGAGTGACGAAAATAATCGTAGTTTAGATGTAATAAAATAATTAAAAAACTTACTTTATGTACGCTGTAATGATAGAGGCTCCTATTTCTTTTCTACACAGAAGGTGATAGATCTCCTCCTTCCCAATGAACTCTGGGAATGAAAGATTCATAATGGCTTCGTCCATATATATATTGATCAGGGCACCAATCTTCATCATCTTCGTGTACTTTCCCAGAAATACAAGGTCATTAGGGAGTCCATCTAGTTGAAGATCTGCACATATGTCTACTTCACCTGCAGGCTCGGCCACTTGAGATTTTCCTTTGACAGCTGACCGCTTCGACGTCCCTGACTTACGGTTTCCAGATGATTTGGACTGTTTAAGCAAGAAAATAAAATATAAATGTTACACACCAAAGTATATTTAGTAACCTCAAACAAATTGTTATAATTTATTAATGACTAGCTATTAATTACATACCGGTGCAGCAGTGACAATGAAAAGACTCGCTGGCCAAGCAACAAAGGTACCCAGAGCATGAGAAATGGAGAATATTTCATCATTGAGAGGGACGGGCAGGAGTGTATTAGCCTCAACTGCAGTGTCAATGTGCACTTTCACATTGTTGGTGGCTAATTGACAGTTGTGAAGTGTTCTATCAGTCTCTGATCGATTGTATAGCTGTCCTTTAGCCACCACACGATATGATGGAGATGAAAGTGCTAATTGACATGGAGTGATACCCTACACACACACGTATATATATATATATATACAACATTATATTAGAAATTTTTGTATGATTTATAGAAAATAGAGAGTCGCAAGTTGTATGATTAATAAACAAGTTCAAATTTTTACCTCAGGAAGCATCTTATAACCTGGTTCTGGGCTGCTATCTTTCAAAGAAATGACGTCACTTCATGTGGCTGACGCGAGTTAGGGGCTTCCAAAACATCAATTCGTTGTTGCATGGCAACCATAGTTTCGAAGAGGTTTTTCACTATGTTTCTCAAGTTTTCCATCTCCTTTTCTGAAGCAGGCTTTGGATCCTTAAAATAGTCTCTTTGTGAGACCCCAAAGCCAACACCCCTAACGCGACCCGGATGCTCTTTCCTTTTAATAGCTTTAGCCAATAGGTCATCTCGACTCGTGTAAGTTCCACTATGGCTAGTGCTCTCTTGTGAAATGCTCTCCTGTAATGATATATTTTTTAAAATTAAAAAAAATAGTGAACCTTGTGCTTTTAATAGTATTTCAATAAAACAATTAATAGAGCTAAAATTGCCAATAACTCACCATTTCATTCACCACTCTTCTAACATTTTCGTTATCAATTTGATTTGTCGGATCGGAACGCGAAACCCTCCACACGAGTGCTCATGTCACATCTGTACAATTGGATCCCGCATCCCTTCTTTTATTTATCTATATTTTCATTAAAAAATATATGTATGCATTAACATAGAATTATTATTAAAAAAATTGTAAGGATTCACTGCTAAATGAACTACATACCTCCATTTGCTCCACAACAGCATCTCCAAGACTCCCTTTCCGGTAAGGATATTCAGGGTTCTTTGCTCTTTCCTGATTGTCCATGCTTATTTTGTGTTTATTACATTATCAAATTATTAGCTAAATATAAACGCAATAACCAACAAATGAAACTGTAAATTAAAATGACTAGCTACCTGCCAAGGTTCACCTAAGCGAACCTCTAAAAATGCCGCCCAATCGGCTTGGGATATCTCATATTGTGGAGGTGGGTTGACATTAACGTTTCCATCATCATCTCGCACATACTTTCTGCTTATGTAGCTCCTGAAGTTACGTGCTAGCCTCCCAGCTTCTGCTAGTACGTACTTTTGTCGACTTTCGTCAATATCAAACGCCAACTACAAAAAACAAACAATAAAGTATATATAAAATTATAATTTAGAGAATATGATAATACATTAACACTTACAAATAAGATAATATCCAAATTACCTTCATCTCATCCCAAATGTTTTTTTTTGTTGCTGACGGGACTTTGCGCCAAGTACTCATGGCAATCGACACCTTCTGCCGAACCTGCACGCCTATATACCCAACAAATATTGATTTGTTGGGGTTAATTGGCTGACCTCTGTCATTCCAGCCGACAGGTAGCCTTATGCCTTTACTTCTGGCATTGACAACTTTTTTCATAGCAGAGACACCTCTCCGTATCTCCTTCTCATGACCGCTATCTGATCCATATACATCATCGTCGGGAAAACTACCATCAAGATTTGAAGCCATCGACCTACAAAAGACAAATAATACAGAAGTTAGATTCATATAAATTTGGCTGATTCATTTGGCAATAATAATTTTCAAATAGACGTAATAAATGCAGAAGTTATCTTCATATAAATTTGGCAGATTCATTTGGCAATAATAATTTTCAAATAGACGTAATAAATACAGAAGTTATCTTCATATAAATTTGGCAGATTCATTTGGTAATAATAATTTTCAAATAGAAGTAATAAATCACAAAATAAACAAAATTATCCTAAACCACAAAATAAACAAAATTTAATCCTCAATTAAACATAATTAACCCCCAGCTAAACCAAATTAACCTTAAAATCAATCAACCCCTATTTACCTTAAATTTTCCACAAAAATTGGCAAATCTCAAGAATATAAATTTTCTAGCAACTAAGTATAAATATTGAAAGAAGTCTATCATACAATTATGAAATAAATTCAAATACCTTTCATCGTTTTCTTTTTGTCGTTGGCTTAGCAGTCTTTTGCTTCCCATCGGTACGACCATTTTTTTTAGTACGGCGACGAACTGACGGATTAATCCATATCCCCTCTTGGTGATCTTGACGCATATACAATTCATCATCACTTATATCCAAGTCATCGTCACTATCAATTGATTGTGAATCACCTAATGAGATAGGGTTTTCTCCATCATCTTCACTTTCTTCATAATCACCATCAATACATGTATTTTTGTTTGCCGATAAAACAATGGACCACCTCTTATCAATAGGATCGGTAACAAAAAATACTTGTTTAGCTTGTGACGCTAAAATGAAAGGTTCATCTTTGTATCCTACCCTTTCAAGGTCTACTCGAGTGAAGCCTATTTCACTATTATCGACACCATGTTTATTGTCAACCCACCTACACCCAAATACAGGCACCCGAAACCAACTATAATCAAGCTGCCATATACGTTCAATCACCCCGTAATATGATAAATCGGCATAGATAGGATTATTATCTTTCGCACTTGAGATATGCATTGCTTGAGCTACAAGACTCACACCACTATTCTGCATTGTACTTCGTTCGTCTTGGTCTTTTGTATAGAATGTGCGACCATTTATACGATAACCTGAATAACAAGATACTAGTCTGTCCGGACCCATCGACAGCCGTGTCAATTTATCTGAAACTGAAAGCTGTGGATTCTCTTTCTGTTTTTCTTCAGAATGCTTTCGGAACCAATCAATGAAACTCTTATTATGCTCTCTTGAAATCCAACTCTCATTTTTAATTGGATTGAATCTCCTAAGTTGGTTCTTATGCTCTTCAACATATGGGTCAATCTCATCGGTGTTGTGGAGCACATATAGGTGTGCCTGATCCCTTTGTGTAATATGAACACTAACTAATTGTTTTCCCATTAATCCGACTCCTTCTGTTCCCCCTCCCACAACATGAGACTTTGGGAGCTCTGCAACATTAGAATCTGTCAGATACTCTCTGCAAAATGTAATGGCTTCATCAACTATGTACCGTTCAACAATGCAACCTTCCGGTCGACTACGATTTTTCACGTAGCCTTTCAATACCTTCATATAACGCTCAGCCGGATACATAGATCTCATAAAAGCCGGTCCACATAGTTGAGTCTCTCTAACCAAGTGAATGGGTAGATAAGTCATTATATCAAAAAAAACAGGTGGAAAATACATTTCAAGCTCACACAAAGTGATGACAATTTGTTTTTGAAGTGCAGGAAATTGCTCAGGATCAAACACCTTGCTCCACATTGCTTTGAAGAAGAAACACAATTTAGTTATCGTGTCTCTCACCTTTTTTGGCAAAATGGCCCGTATAGCAATTGGTAGCAAATGATCCATGATTACATGACAATCGTGAGTCTTCAAGTGCTTTAGCTTCAAATCCTTCATTGATACAAGACTGCTAATGTTTGAAGAATACCCTTCTGGAACTTTCACTCCATTAAGAAACTCACATAATGCAATTTTTTCTTTCCTGGCTAGAGTGTGAGCTGCTGGAGGCAAATAAGTAGGTTTCCCCTTATTTGTTGGTGTCAATTTTCCTCTTATCTTCATTTCAACCAAGTCTAACCGTGCCTTTACGCCATCTTTTGTCTTTCCGGGCACATTTAGAAGTGTTCCAATGACGCTATCAAATACATTTTTCTCAATATGCATTATATCGAGAAAATGTCTAACATGTAAAGACGTCCAATACGGCAACTCAAAGAAATTGACTTTTTTTTCCACCCAGTTTTTGCAAGGCCACATGCAAAAGTCTTTCCAAATTTAACCTCCAAGTCTCTTACATTTTCAAACACTTCTTCACCAGTTAAGCACTTAGGAGCTCGACCTTCTTCTATATTCCCATTGAAAGCTTTCTTCCACCGACGATATCGATGGTTCCGATTTAGCCATCTCCGATGCCCTTGGAATGCATATTTCTGGGAGTGTGTCAATCGATATTGATTTGTACTCTTGACACATATGGGGCATCCACATTGGCCATGTACACCATATCCCTCGAGGTTTGCTCTTGCCGGAAAATCATTGATTGTTCCAAATAACATGACTCTGAGATTAAAATTTTCTTCTCTCAACCCGTCATATACTTGAACACCGGTGTCCCACAACACCTTCAAATCCTCAATTAAAGGGGTCAAGTAGACATCTATATCATTTCCAGGTTGTTTCGGCCCAGAAATGAGTATAGGCATCATTATATGCTCTCGCTTCATGCATCGCGATGGGGGAAGGTTGTAGATCATCAAAATCACCGGCCATGTACTATGTGAGCTGCTTTGCAAGCCATGAGGGTTCATGCCATCTGTAGCCAATACAAGGCGCAGGTTTCTTGATTCTTCACCAAATTCAGGGAAATCATCATCAATCTTTTTCCATTGAGGAGAATCTGAGGGATGTCGAATCTTGTCATCTTCAATCCTTTCTTCAAGCCTTCTATCAGCATGCCATGTCAAGTCCTTGGCTAACTCTTTACTACTGTACATGCGTTTAAATCGTGGTATTATAGGCAAATACCACATGGTTTTGACAGGCGTAGATCCATTCTTCTTGTACCGTGAGGCGCCACATTTTGGACAGGCCTTCAATGATGCATAGTCAATTCTAAATAATACGCAATCATTGAGACAGGCATGTATCCTCTCATATCCCATGCCAATTGAGGTTAACATCCGTTTAGCCTCATAAGTACGATTAGGTAACACATTATCCTCAGGTAGCATGCTTTTTAATAAACCAAGCAAGTCTGTGAAACTCTTATCACTCCACCCATTGTTGGCTTTTAACTTGTATAGGTTAAGAACTGTTTTCAATCTCGTGAATTTACTACCACTATACAGTGGTGTCTTTGAATCACTTGTCAAATATTTTAGGACAATTTCGCAAATCCTCCTCAATCACATTTGTCATCTCCTCCAAACGATCAGGCTCATAATCATTCATGTTGAAATCGTGTGATGGATATGATGTACCACCCAAATCATCCAACGGGACACTGCTTTCACCGTGTCTTGTCCAACGTTTGTAGCTTTTATCAATTCCATTACACACCAAATGATCTTCCAACTCACGTGGACTAATTCTCTTTCCAAAACAACAACGTAAACACGGGCAAGTGATCCTAGTTCGATCTGGTGCATGGTCAACCGCAAACTTTATGAACTCTTTCACACCTTTCTCATACTGTTCCGACATACGATCTGCTAAAATCCAACTTCGATCCATTTTGATTCTGAATTAATCAAATTAAACAATTTTATCATCAATTGATAGTTAAATTAATTAAATAATTTTTATTTTAATTTATTTCCCATTATTCTAGAAAAAATTCAGCAGAATAACAACGCAAAAATTACTACCAAGTTCTCGACTTAATCTTCACCCGGGTAGGTTGAATCCAACAAAATTCGGATCTTACGATCCGCTAAAATCCAATTTCAATCTTAATTAATTATATTTTCAGCAACTACAAATATTGATCACCAGTCGGATCACATAAATCACATAAAACTATAAATAAAACATTATATTTTCAGCAACTAAGTATAAATATAGATCACCAGTTGGATCAATGTACCCTAAACCACCAAATAACCACAATTTAATCTCAAATCAAACGGAATTAACACCCGACTAACTAAAATTAATACTAAATTCAGTCAAATTCCTAGTTCCCTTAAAATTTTTATACACCCACACATACACAAATATATATACATACACCCATATATACACAAATACACGCACACATACACAAATATATATACATACACTCATATATGCTTACACCCACATATACACAAATACACGCACACATACACAAATATATATACATACACTCATATATGCATACACCCACATATACATACATCTATACATACTCTATGTGTGTGTGTGTGTATATATATATATATATTTATATTTATCTAAAAGAAAATACCAAAACTAAATGGACCACGGCGGCGGAAGCGGAGGTGGGCGGCAGGGGCAGCGGCGGGCGGCGGCGGCGGAGGTCGGCACTATCTATATATATATAGAGAGTTAATTTTATATATATAGAGAATATATACATATATATGCACATATATATATATATATATAGAAAGAGAAAGAGAGAGAGAGATACTACCGGAGTGACGGCGGCGGACGGTGGTAGAAAGAGAAAGAGAGAAAGAGAGAGAGAGAGAAACCGAGAGAGAGAGGTAGATCTAGAGATAGAGAGAGAAAAAGAGAGGAGGGCGGCGGACGGTGGTGGTGGTGATGGTGGTGGTGGTGAGAGAGTTGAGAGAGAGAGAGAGAGAGAGAGAGTGAGTGGGTGAGAGTGAGAGTGAGAGTGAGGGGGGGCCGGGTTGTAGAAAACCCGGCCCTTGTGCCAGCGGTTCGGCTGAACCGCTGGCACATGTGTGTTTGTGGCAGCGGTTCGGCCAGAACCGCTGCCACAAAGTGCACTTCTGGCAGCGGTTCGGCCGAACCGCTGCCATACGTGCACTTTTTGGAAGCTGTTCGGCCGAACCGCTGCCATACGTGCACTTTTTGGCAGCGGTTCTGGCCGAACCGCTGCCACATTCAAAATATATATTTTTTTTTCTGAAACCTATGATAGCGTTTTGGCTCGAACCGCTGTCATAGGTCCGAACCGAATGCCACCTATTACAGCAGTTTTCAAAACCGCTGTCATAGGTACGCTGTAATAGGACTTTTTTGTGGTAGTGCAAACAGAAGATTAGAAAGAGATTATATTTAGATTAATAACATATGCATATATAGACAAAAATATAAATTTTGATATAAATAATTTACTTTAACTTAATATCACTTGTTTATAATGACATCCACTTTTCAAGTGCGGGCACATTTATGCACATTACTATTATTGTAAACATAAAGACAAGGCATTTCGCCGTGAGAGCCCACTCGGGTTCGAAACCCAGGAGAAGGGGATGAGGGGTTTATTCCTCTGTTACATCCTCCCCTAGGGCCCCTGCGCTTATCGACCCATCGCCTATGGGTTACCTAGGGCGGATTACCTCCGTACGTGGTTTGCGGGCTATTGCGTATAGACATGTTTGCTCTGCCGGGTGACTGGCGGAGATTTACTCTGGTATTTCCAAAAAAAAAATAAAAAACATAAAGATGCCGATAAACGTAATGAATTAATCACAAAATTAGTTACCTCCATATTGTTGCAATATCTATTGATCGAATTTTGATCCATATACATGTAGAACTGCAACAAAAAATTAAATGTTAAATACATAGATGAACTAATTCATTAATATATTCAATTGATACATGTTGACATTTTGAACATGTTTACCTTATGGATTTTTCTTTTACGACGACCATCAACTTTGCGTCTACAAATTAATATGTACATTATGACTAAAGTAATATATTGTATACAAAAAAAATCAGGGATAATGGTATTTTTAGTCCCTCAAGTGGCCAGATAGTGTCAAAATAGTCCCTCAAGTGAAAAAATCAACATTACCGTCCCTAATGTACTATTTTGAGTTTCAATTTGGTCCTTCTGATCATTTTCCGGCCACCTTTATCCGACCAATGTGGCATGTGCAAGGCAAATGACTTTTTCCAGGGGTAGACTCATCTTTTTGTGTCAATTTAGTCCCTGTTGTCCAAAAATTTATGTCAATTTAGTCCTTTGTCAACTCTTGGCCAAAAAATTGGGGCACTATTCTACTTTGAAGCAGAAAAAGAGAAGCAACCTATTTTTTGCCTATAAAATCTGGTTTGAGGGCATTTTTGTGCCAAACCACCTAAAAAAACCATCAAGCACACAAAATCATGGTAGCATCAAATTGCTTCTATGGGATTTTAATTCATCTTCTAAAGTATTTTATGTAGTTTATTTTTTAAAGAGTTGTAACTTTTAGAAATTAAAATCTACTCGCAAAAGAATCTTTTAGAATTAAATTTCTAAATTTACTTTTGCTAAATAAGTAGTTTGATAAGAAGAATAACTTTTGAATTGGTGCAAACTTTGAAAACAAATTAGATTCCACTATAAACACAATTTTTATGCCAAATTATAGTGTCTATATAAACACAACTCTTGTGTCAAATTTTTATATTTAATTTTAAATATTTCTTTCACTTATATAAATTAAAATCAAAGAGTATAAATTGTCTACTCTGACACAAATCGTCTATTTGAAGACAAAGAGTGTAAAGGTTAAATATCTAATAATGAGTATAATAATGAACTACTCAAATAAGGAACAACTCAAAGACTTCTTCTATTTATATAAGTGAAAGAAATATTGAAAGTTAAATGTATAAATTTCGCACAAGAGTTGTCTTTATATAGACACTAATTTGGCATATTTCTTTTCTAAAATTTACAACTCTTTAAAAATAAACTACATAAATAATTTAGAAGATCAATTAAAATACCATAGAAGCAATTTGGTGCTACCATAATTTTGTGTGCAGGATGATTTTTTTAGGTGGTTTGGCACAAAAATTCCCTCAAACCGGATTTTATTGGCAAAAAATACGTTGTTTCAGTATTTTTGCTTCAAAGTACAATAGTTTCCCCCCATCTTATGGCTAAGAGTTGACGAAGGACTAAACTGACACAAATTTTTAGACAATAGGGACTAAATTGACACAAAAAGACGAGTCTACCCTGGAAAAAGTCATGTGTCTTGCACATGCCACATTGGCCGGAAAAAATGGCCGAAAAATGATCAGAATGACCAAATCGAAACTCAAAATAGTACTTGAGGGAGGGTAATGTTAATTTTTTCACTTGAGGGGCTACTCTGACACTATCTGGCCACTTAAGGGACTAATTATCCCTAAAAATCTAGATGTACTATGAATTCAAACACATAGCTTAAACGATGGACACATTTCAGTAAATTTTTCATGCCATTTAAACTCAAATTCTGATATTCATTATTCAAAAATATTCCTATGCAAACAAATTGTAAGAATTAACCAACATTTCCTAGTCAGAATTACCAAAAAAAATGGCTATCTTACCTGTCAACATGTTTTTTCCTCTATTCCATAAGAATCAATTTGCTAAGTATCTATAAATCCATAGCCTCTGATATACCCCATCTTTCAGCTATTTACATGTATTTGTGGTTTTCGCTTCTGGTCACTCATTAGAATATTATTATTGGAGTATTATAAATAATAAGATTTGGAACTGTAAAGAACGTTAGGAAACATAAAACTTTTATTTCGTCCTTAATTATGGAAAAATAGCACCTTAACTCGAAAATTTAGAATGATAATAAATCATATTAGATTCTAAATTATTTTTAATTATCATTTATATACTTTTCAATCAGAAAAGACTAATGTTGCGGTAGTAGCACAGATACATGTCCATGAACTATAGAATTTGGACATCCCTAATTGAATTAGTATATGAAAAGTATTAAAGATCATATGACAGAAATCAATTTATTTACTTAAATAGAAGAACTGAAAAAGATTAAAAAATGACAATGAAGTAAATAAATTAGATTATAAATTTCAAATTCAAAAAAAATCAAAATCAATAATTAAAATATTGAGATAACATATAAAGCGAAAAAATATAGACTACATATAATAGTTACATAGTATTTACAAATATATTATTACCATCTTTTCAATATTAAGTCCTGTCAGAAAATGGTATACTTCAAAAGTGATCAAGCTTAAGCAGAGTAATTTTTAAGGCGGTGGTTTCTCTTTTAATAAACAAACCTACCGAGTAAGTAATATTAACTATATGTAAATAATTTTTTTGTCATATATGTTTTCTAATCGAGTAAGGTAATGCTAGATTAAATATTTAAATAGCTCCATACTTGAGTAAGAAATACTTTTCTTATAAAGTTACCTTTTTAACATAATCAAGTTCAACTTCAAAACAATCGAAACATAGATTCTCTCATTCTATATCTATACTTTTCATAAATGCATCATTGGGACTCTTGCATTTACCATTGAGACATGCAGCTTTATTAATGTACTCATGGATAAAAAAGAGATATCTTTAACCAAGCTCTCTATTTAATTTCCTACGAGAAGAATAATTTTTTCCATTATTAAAAATTTATGGTGAATTTGAGAAAATTAGAAGTCATTCTTCTTAGTTTTTCTTCCAAAATATATTTCTTTCACACAATTGACACAAAACTTTCTTGAGACTACGATAATTTTTTTTTCATTAGATTTAAGATTTTTCTCAAAATACTTAACAAATTTTACATATTATATCAAAATACATAAAAAAATGCATCAAAATAATTATATTCATCAGCATCTTAACTTACCACAAAAATTGATAAACAATAAAAAAAACATAAAAACAATCAACTATATTAAATTAAAAGAGAATGCAGTACTAATGTAATCCAAACTTAGAAATTGTTTGAAAAATTAATAAGTTACCATGAATATTCAGGGACCTCCAAATCTATCTTGTATATTATGTCTCTTCGCGATAAAAAAAAGTTGAACATGTTAGATAAATTTATAAACACTACTAGACGTTTTTAAGAAGAAAATAAATTATCAATCACCAAGAGAACAATAGTACAAAAGTAGAGGAAAAAGAAGACAAAAGCTCATTAGATATGTTAAATGAGAAATAGAACAAATGAAGTATAAAATGGTAGTTCTCGGGGAAAAAAAGAATAAGTATAAAGTGGCAAGAACTCACCACTACAAGACATTAAGCATAAGTAAAGGTTAGCTATATATGAAGGAATTGTGAAATTGGTATTCTAAGCTGGCCTACACGTTTTTGTTGGTACAATAAGTTGGCCGGGTAGCAATTTAAGTACACCAGCTTGAAAAAATTCGCAATTTTCGTACAAATTGGTCGGAAATTTTGAATTTGGTGGAAAAATTAACTTGAATTTGGGGATTTTGTTGAAATGAAGGGAAAATTACCTACAATTTGGGGAATTTTGCATGTGGAATATTTAACTCAAATACTTTCAAATTTTTTTAATTTATATAAATTTTTGGAAGTTTCAATTCAAATATTTCTTTATCTTAGTTATTTTTTTATTTATTATAATAAAATTTGTGTTATTAATATATCTATAAAATAATTTAAAGTAAAAATTTATAATATTATATGCCTAAATTCACACTAAATTATTTTTTTACTTAGTATTCTGAATTTTTTATTTTTTTAAATAACTTTTTTCTTTCTTCGTTTTTATTTTTCTTTTTTTATTATTTTGTATTATTTGCTAATTTTTCAAAACTGTTTTGATTATTTATGACTTTTGAGTTTTTTTTTTATGGTTTTTACGCTTTTTTTAGTTTTTAATAATTTATTTTTTGTCAATGGAAATCTTTTGCCAGCATTAAATATGTTTTACTTAAATTTAAAAATTAGGCCAGTATGTAATTTCTAATGTTTCTAGTTTTTTACAATATTTTAATATTTTTTTATTCTTATATTTTCAGAATTGTCGTAAGTTTTCACAAAAAATTGACTTTGTTTTCTAATTTTATTTTTTTCTGATTTTTTTAATGTCTCTTTTTTTTTAGTTTCTACTTTTTTTATTTTTCAGAGTTTTTAATTTATTTATTTCGTCAATAGAATGGTATTTATCTAAAAAAAGTATATGCAACTTGGAGTTCCAATTTAAAAACAAAAAAGAATTCTAAAATTCTGGAAAAAAAATTAGAAAAAATAAAATTAAATTAAAAAACAGAATCGAATTTCTTTGGAAACTCATGAAAATTCATAAACTATAAGAAAAATGAAAAACAATATATCTTTAAAAAGTAAAAAATATTAGAAATTATATCTCAAACTAATTTTTAAATTTAAGTAAAACATACTTTAATGGTGATAAAAGATTTCATTCACAAAAAATAAATTAAGTAAAAACTAAAAAAAATTGTAAATAATCAAAACAATTTTAAAAAATCAGCAAATAATACGAAATAAAAACAAAGAAAGAAAATAATCATTTAAAAAAAAGGAAAATTCAGAATACTAAGTAAAAAAATAATTTAGTTTGAATTGTTAAGTAAGGTTTCTTATCACAAATCCAAATCTTGAAAAAGAATTCTCTTATGAAACTTTACACGAAAATGCGAATGAGTTCTTAATGATTTATCAACTCGATCACTCGAATGAATTTCGTACGTTTCACAAAAAGCTTTCACAGCTAAGCTAAGCTTCTCATGCTATATAACCAGGCTTTGCATATCCCTGGATCCATGCTGAACCTCTTTTCTCATGGGCATTGTATCAAACACCTTCCCCACGTTCTTCAAACCACCAAATCTCACTATCCATCTGCATGTAGGGCCGTAAACAAATTGACTCGAGTCGAACAAGTTATTGTTCAACTTTGTTTGACTTATTATCAAGATTCAAAATATGTGTTTATCAAGCCGAGCTCGTACTAGCTCTTATCGAACCGAACACCAGTTAAGCTCGAGTAGCTTGACTTTTGCGCACATATTTTATTCTATTTTACTAATCGAGTCGAGCTTCAAACTTATCGAACACACAAAAAATTGTTCCAACTTGGTTTGATATGTTAACAAATGATCTTTTAACAAACGATCTCGAATCAAGTAGCTTCGTTCGTCTTTCAAACTTATTTGCGTGTGGCTTCTTAACAAAGACGTATTTGGCAACCATTGTTTATCCAAAATACAAGTGCCTCCCTCCTCATAGCGATTGATGCACGAAAACCCAATCGTATATTTAACAGCAAGAGGACTGATCGTGTGTAGTAATAGAGTGGACAATTAAGTCCGAGATGTCGAACCCACAGAGATTTGTATTATAGCGAAAACAGTAAATTAACTCAAACAATTATAAACTTTAAGAAAAATAAATCATAAACTATCAAAAACAATAATAAAGGTGTGTGGAAATCAGTGAATAAAAACAACTATGACACATGCGTCGTCACAAATTACTCAATTCTCTTTATATCAGTATTCTCGTAGTTCAGATAAATATTGTTAAAGTGGAAAATTCCTTAAGATTATTATCACGTGGAAATCTCGCTCACGATAACCTACACTAGATTGGTTGTAGTAATCTCTATTGCATGCATTAAACACTAGAATTTTCCCCAAATTTATTCAGATTTATCCCTCCAAATAAACTCGGCTAACAGCATCTGGAGTATGTAGTTATCCTAGAAACTACTAACTTAGAAGATGTTATTAATCCCTCTTGCACCTTAATTCACTTTCTCCCGAACAGATAAATTTAGCATTAGATCTTAAACATGTTGGCCAAACACACTAAGCATTGAGAACAAGATTATAACACAAAGCAATATAAATCATTCATACGAGAAGTACTTTTATAACTCAAAAATCATAATTCGGCCTAAGCATGACCTTAGTCTACAAATTTAGCTACTCATAATGATATGAAAAACAACTAAAGAATTCATGAAAATAATAAACAAATAACAAAAACTCCTTATGACTGTGTAGAAAATCTTCTTCTTCCTTCAAGCTTCCTCTACTTTTATGGAGAATTACAAAGGATAAAACCCTAGACTAACTTTCTCTTTCTATGTGAAAAGATCAAATATTGCTGGAGAAGAACTCTAAAAAATGCTACCCTGAACCCTACTGCATCACTTTATATTGATAAGCGTGGTTTGAGAAGAGTCTGTATAAGTGTAGAGTTTGAAAATTTCCAAAACTGTTCTGCCGACTCTAACGTTCCAACGTTAGGCTTCCTGGCGCCCGTGCGTAAACTCTCTCAACGTTCGGGCGTAACTTTTCTTCACGTTCGAATGTTCTGATGTCCCACGTTCAACAATAGTTGTGGCCGAGCCGTGTGGCATGGCCACCCAGCCTGACGGGTCGTGTGTTTCAGCACACGACACGCTGAACCGGGTCTTGGATTCGGGACGGTAAACAGGCTATGTATTGGGTCGAAATTGATTTTTGGGTTTTGGGCAAATTTAATTATCCGGGTGGGTCAAAAAGATGGTGACCCGATATAATTCAAATTAAACCCAATTGGAAATTTAATCAATTTCGACTTATTAATTAGTTTGACTTAATTTAATTAATTCCAAATGGGCCATTGGATTGGTGATTTGGATTTAAATTAAAACTAGCCCAATAGAAATTAATAATGCTTGCATATTTTTTCTAATTAATTAATTTGAGCCCAATTAAATTAAATCCAAGTAGACCAAATGGATGGTAACTTGGAGTTTGATGAAATCGAGGCCAATAAGATTAATTGGAATAAGAATATTTAATTAGAATAATTAATTATTTTTCTTAGAGATTAATAATTAATTTATGGATTAAATATTATTAATTTTTCCTCAACTTGGAAATTACTTGAATATTTGAATAAAGAATATAAATTATTTTTCTTGGATGATTAATAATTAATTCTTTAATCAAATAAAAGTTTTTTCAATTAATGATTGCTTTAAATCATAATAAAATACGATTTCATATTTTATGTATTTATTTTAGTTGGACTAACATTATTTTAATTAAGGTAGATATACTTAATTTGTGATTTTGTATATCTAAGTCATCTAGTAGGACTAGAATAATTTTAATTAAATAAACAATATATAAAAGTTGAGAATTTTAATAAAGGAATTTTTAGTTGGACTAAAATTTTATATAATCAACATAAGTGTTTTAATATAGTGAGCATGTATTAAATGTTGCGATCATGTATTAATTGATGCAAGCATGTCTTATATGATGGAAACACCGTTCATGGACTTAGGTTATATTCGATGTACCTTTTTCTTTTATGGGTTGTTGTAGTAAAGTAATTTAAAAATTATTGAAGCCCATAAAGTTTAGTACAACAACCCATAAAAGGAAAAGGTACATCAAATATAACCTAAGTAATTTAAAAATTATTGAAGCCCATAAAGTTTAGTTTTTCGCTTTACCTTTCTTTGTGATGGTCCATTGGCTCGGGCCCTCTAAGAAAAGTACATGATCGAGTGTAAATGAATTTATTTATTTCTTTAATTCCATATTTATATTGATAGACAGGATTATTTGTAGTATAAATTATGCATGTTCAATATGTGATAATTGCGCTATATAAATTGATTAATGTGCAAAGTAAGACCAAAAATTTGACAATTTAAATTCTCCCAAATAAATAATACTGAGTTAGTAAAGGATGTGTGACATCCTCGCCCTCCACTAAGCTTATTAAAATTAAAATTACTACAAATGTGTAATGCTTCCCAATTATGGGGGTTATGCATTTGGAAATAATTTAAAATTTTATTAAGTGCATGAAATGCCTTAATCGAAACATATTTTACCCCAGAAACCGGTAAGGTTAGAAGGTGAAATTCAAATGTTAGATTATAGGAGTTAGTGGGAATGAACTTGGGTAGTTCACGAGCTTAGAAATCGATTAGGTTGCGGCTTGGTGAACTATGGGGAAAGCTATTGAAATATTTATTGGATAAATTGATGTTAGATATCACTTCAATTAATTAATGAGCCAGAAACCGGTTAGGCTGTAACCCATGTAATTAATTGAGGACCTCAGTACCCGCTGTGGAATCGATGCCAATGATGATTCCCAATTTTCACATGGGAGTGTGGGATTCGAAAAATGCAATGGGAGCCAAGATAAATTTTAAGTCCATAATTTTCCTTGGTTAAATCAAATACAAGTAATCTAATTAATCTAGTTTATTTCTGCAGTTATCTCCCCATTTATCACTCTCAAATATGACAAACCCACTTATGAAATTAATCGAAAGAAATGTTTTAATTGGACCCAATTACATGGAATGGCTCGCGATCTTAAGGAATGTCCTAAGTGAAGAGTCGATTGAATATGTGTTGGAGATTGATCGTCCTCCTTTTCCTAAGAGGAATGAGGATGAGAAAGTTCAACTGACTCACTTTAGTTGGACTTGCGACAACTATAAAGCTAGAGGATACATCCTAAGCTCAATGTGCAGTGAACAACAAAGTTCTAATGATGCAATGAGCAATGCAAGGGACATAATTCTTCACTTGGAAGAAATGTTTGGAGAGCGCGGTAGGACTGTAAGATATTTCATATCAAAAGATCTCTTCAGAGCGAGGATGAGAGAGGATGTGGACGTGGGAGACCATGTTCTCAAGATGATGACCCTAATGGAAAGGTTAAAATCAATGAACTTCTATATGGATCTTCATCTTTAAGTTGATCTCATCCTACAATCGCTCCCTGGCTCCTTCTACTACTTCGTCATGAACTTTGATATCAATGATATCGATTGTTCATTAGCTGGGCTAACAAAGAAGCTTGAAATTGAACAAGCTCGCATGAGGACGAGGAACAAGAGGGATTCTTCTATCTATTTCACAAATGATTTATTTGATGATCGACGAAATGGAAAAAGGAAAAGGCAAGAAGGAGTATCCACAAGAACTCAAAAGAAATTAGAACATGGTCATAAGAGCAAAGGGCCTAAGAAGATGGACAAATGTCTCAAGTGCGGTGAGCTTGACCACTGGAAGAGGAACTGTCCTAAATTAGGTGAAGGCGTAAAAGGTATGGAACTTTTCGTTTTTGAAACTAATTGTTCTATGACCATTTTTTTCTACTTCATGGATTCTGGACTCAGGGGCTAGTGCCCATATGTGTTGTTTGGAACAGGATCTGCAGAGAAATCGAAACCTGGGCCGAGAAGAAGTGATGATCAAAGTAGGCAGCGGGGAAAGCGTGGCAGCTACTAGGATTGGATTTACTTCTTTATATTTAAATTCTTGACATTTATTGTTTTTAAATGATGTTTTAATTTTGCCCAAGGGGCTTAAGAACATTGTTTTTATTCTTATATTAGTTAAGATTGGTTATACATTCCATTTTTTTAAATTGAATTGCGACATTTATTATGGAAATAAATTAGTTGGCAATGCTTCTTTAGTTAATGGTTTGTATTATATAAATGTCTGTAATTCATCTGATGTGAATTTTGTAAATAATAAACATGGTAGGCAAGAAGCTAACTTGAGACTAAAGTGGCATCTTAGACTATGCCATGCTAGAGAGCATAAGATCCACAAAATGGAAAAAGATGGGTTTTTAAGCTCACTAGGGTCGGATCCCTATCCAACATGTGAATCATGTCTCTTAGGCAAGATGGCCATATCACCCTTCACCGGGACTTTTGAAAGAGTCACTCAAGTCTTAGGATTAGTGCATACCGACGCTTGCAGACCATTTGGAGAAATGGCTAGTGGAGTTTTATACTACTTCATCACTTTCACAGACGATCATTCAAGATATGGTCTAGTGTATCTGATGAAGCAAAAGTCTGAATCCTTTGAAAGGTTCAAAGAATTTAAAGCTTTGGTAGAAAATCAAACTGGGCAAAATAGAAAAACTTTGCGATCGGATCGTGGAAGAGAATATATGAGTGCCGAGTATGATGAATTCCTTACAGAACAAGGAATAATGTTATAACTAACACCACCACCAGCTCCTCAACTAAATGGAGTAGCCGAGCGAAGAAACTGAACACTGTTGGACATGGTTCATTCCATGCTTAGTTACATTGATTTACCCATTTCGTTGTGGGGACACGAACTCCTTATTACTGCTTATATATTGAACAGATGTCCCTCCAAATTCGTTCCTAAAACTCCGCATGAGATGTGGAATAATAGGAAATCAAGTCTTAATCACAATAAGATTTGGGGATGTCCTGCTTATGTCAAGAAGATTAAAGTGGAGAAATTGGAGACAAGATCTCTCATGGGACGTTTCATTGGTTATTCTGAGGATTTCATGGGATTCTTCTTTTACCTACATGATGATCAGAGAGTCATCGTGGCCCTACAAGTCCACTTCCTTGAAGATGAATTCATCTTGGAAGGGGGCAAAGGTAGAAAGATTATTCTAGAAGAACAAAATGAAACTCCCTCTGAGACATCTATCCATGAACCAAGGCTTGACTTAATAGTAGCTCAACCACCACGTAGATCTGGTAGAATACCACATGAGCCTGAGAGGAATGGGTATCTATCGCAGGGGGAGCTAGAGCTTCACACTGTAGTACAAAAGGGTCATGAAGATGATCCTTGTACCTATGATCAAGCGATGGTGGATGTCAACGCTTCAAGATGGCGAGAAATAATGGAAACAGAGATGAACTCTATGCAATCGAACCAAGTATGGACTTTGGTAGATCATCCTGAAGGTATCAAACCTATAGAATGTAAGTGGATCTGCAAAACAAAGATAGGTAACAATGGCAAGGTTGGCATCTTTAAAGCCAGGCTCATAGCAAAAGGTTATAGTCAAAGAGAAGAAATTGACTATCAAGAAACCTTTTCGCCCGTGGTCAGGATAAAGTCCATCCGAATACTGTTATCCATAGTTGCATACTTAGATTATGAGATATGGTAGATGGATGTCAAAACAACTTTTCTAAATGGATTCCTCTAAGAGGACATCTATATGGAACAACCAAAAGGTTTTGTATCTGAGACCGATATCCATAAAGTATGTAAACTTGAGAGGTCCATATACAGTCTCAAGCAAGCATCTAGAAACTAGAATCTTCATTTTGATGAAGTAATAAAGGGATATGGGTTCATCAAGAATGAAGATGAATCTTGTGTCTATAAGAAGCCTAGTCAAGATCTCGTTCTTAGTACTATATGTGGATGATATCCTACTTATAGAAAATGATGTGGGAATGCTCACCACTGTCAAGAAATGGATTTCGAGTACGTTTTCCATGAAAGACTTGGGAGAAGCGACATACATTTTAGGAATTCGAATCTATAGAGATAGAACGAATAGAATGATAGGTCTCTCCCAAGCCCTTTACTTAGAAAAGGTCCTAAAGAGGTTTAGGATGGACAATTCTAAGAAAGGGTTTCTTCCCATGAGGCATGGAGTACACTTATCCAAATCTATGTGTCCTCAAAGTGAGGAAGATAGAAAGGAGATGAGCAATGTACCCTACGCTTCTGCAGTTGGTAGCCTGATGTATGCAATGTTGTGTACAAGACCTGACATAGCCTATGTTCTAAGCGTGGTGAGTCTATTTCAGGCAAACCCGGGAAAAGAACATTGGATAGCTGTGAAAAATATCCTGAAGTATCTTAAAAGAACTAAGGATATGATTCTCATCTATGGAGGTGGCGACCTGAAGATGGAAGGTTATACTGACTTAGACTTTCAGTCTGACGTTGATGACCGAAGATCAACTTCAGAGTTTGTTTTCAGGCTTAATGGTGGGGCAGTGTCGTGGAAACTTTCCAAGCAAAATACAACCGCAGATTCCACCACTGAAGCAGAATATGTGGCAGCCTCCGAGGCAGCCAAAGAAGCTGTTTGGATGAGAAAGTTCCTTGGAGAACTTGAAGTGGTTCCTAATGCACAGCTCCCGTTACCACTTTATTGTGATGACAATGGAGCAATAGCGCAAGCTAAGGAACCAAGGTCTCATAACAAGTCTAAACACATTGAGAGAAGATTTCACATCATCAGACAGATTGTTGGCAGAGGAAAGATAGCAGTGCAGAAAATAGCCTCAGCTGACAATGTAGCTGACCCGTTACCAAACCACTACCTCGGGTTGTTCTAGACCGACATCTAGAAAGGATGGGTATAAGATACCACAATGAGTGGCATTGAGTGCAAGTGGGAGATTGTTAGGATTATGCCCTCAGATGTCATAGAAGATAGAATGATAGGGCATCTTTCTTGTAATGAACTTATTTGATATTTATAATAAAGGCATTATTTAGTTTTCACTTAAATTTTATCTGCATCTATAAGTTGTGTAAAACATTTTGTCCATGTTTTCAGTGTGATCTATGGGATCGGAAGATTGGCACTAGAGAGATCGATCTTGATTACTTAAACTCGTTCGCAAGTAATATGAAGTCTTTAATGGACAAATGAAGACTTAGAACACTTGTACAATCTTAGCTCTAACATGGGAGTGCCAGTTGAGTACAATGGGGTGGTAGGAGCTTAAGATTGAAGGCACATCAGTGGAACTGATATGCTCGAACACGACTCGCATCAGTTCTGTTACATGGGTTTTCATTTTATGACTGTCAATGACAGAACTGATTATGCGTAATAGATATAAGTGAACCTTTGACCTGAAGTATCAGGCTAAAGATGCACTTGTGACGTCAAATATTTCATTAAAGTAGTTAGACCCAATTCACCCGTTGGTGGAGTCGACCTCGAAATGCGGCTTGATGGGCAAGTGTTAGTCTTAGCTGATATCTAACATGGGATTTGTTCTCTCATAAGTTAGTAAGAAAGTACCCTATGTGATTATAGATAAATAGAGATCAAAGTCTTCGGCCAAAGCAAAAAGAGATGATTATGCGAGGCATTAAATCGATTTCAATGATCTCGTATTATTATAATTAATATATATGGTCAAGTCCAGTGAGTTTGACATAACCATGATTCTCACTTGATTGGGGTACGTGAACAAAAGGTTTATACTTATACAGTATTTACGATTGAAATGTTGTGGATTGATCCAATCATTCAATTTCGTTTGGGCTACGAAGTGGGCTACGTGAATGGCTAGGTGTTACCTACTTTCTTTGGTTTCCTCTCATTGCCAAACGAAACGAACATAAAGAGTCGCGCGAAAGGATTGATAAAGAAAAATTGAAAAATGAGTTTTTATTTTTCTTCTAGGAGTTTTAATTTATTGGATAAATTAAATAATTAATTATTCATTAAATAAAATAATTAATTATAAGGATAAGATTAATTATTGATTAATTTCCTATGGAAATAAATTAATGAATTAATTTATCTAATTAATTTGATTATTTAATTAATTAATTTAATTGGATATAATAAATTATTAATTAAATAGATAATTAATTAAAACAAAAGAGGTCCCTGAGTACATGATGGGCGTCCATGAATGGACGCCTATTAGGTCAAGTTGGGCGTCCTTAAGGATGCCCAACATACAAGGTATCTTTTGTTTGTCTTGGTCAATAAGTCAAGAGATATAAAAGGAATCTTTGATCAAAAACAAGAAAGACAGACAAGACAGACATTTTCACAACTCTCCTAGAAAGAAAAGAAGAAATCCTCCTCCCTATCTGTATACTAGCCGTCGCCTCTTAGAGAAAATTAGTGGGAATTTTTCGCCAATCAATCCGTGCGTGATAATTTAGAGACAGCGTAATTTCGTTGTTCGGATCAAATTCAAGAAAGTCAACGAATTCAAGAATTGAAGATTACACGAGGATTGAAGAAATCAAGACTTCACCAATTCAAAATTTAGAGGAGGAATCGGATTCTCCAATCACTTCGCTTCAACGGGTAAGTAGTTATTCGTTAAGCGAATTAATAGATTTGAATATGCAATCAAATAATTTACACTTTGGGTTTTAAATTAAATTTTTAAAATCCTTCCGCTGCGTTTAATTCGATTTTTTGCAAAACCCAGAATAAACGACTGCACTTAGCACGTGTAACAAGCTTTTAAACCATAATGTTCCCCAAAAAGGAAGAGTATAGTCTCGTGAAGGTTTGCAGACGATATATCCACAAAATCTAACAAATTTTCAATCCCAACCCAAATCAATACATCTCAACATAATTAACAAGAATAAATGGCACAAAATCATCCTTTAAAGCTCACAAATATATATACATATCAACTACTTTTGCTCATGTGACACCTCGAAAAGGCTCCATAGGGTGTAGTGAAAATAAATCTAAGGCATTATAGTCGAGAGGCATCTTTACCAATTGTTTGGACATTATTCCCATATCTATCAACTTTCAATCAATCACAAGACAAGAATCATCGACAATCTCATAGCCATTTAAATTCCATTATCTCAAACAATCAAACATTAAACTCTTATGAAAGTTCCATTAAATTCATTAAGGATAGATCATATGCAATGTTTTATTCCCTTTGGCTTTCTATGGCAAACATGTAGCAAGCTTTAGATCAATGACTCCCAAACTAGATAGTTTTAGGGCATTAAGTGTAGAGACACTCCTAAGGATTTAATCACTCGAGTGTCAAAGGCCACGAAATAAAACTAGATCCTTTAAACAATGAAACTCCTTTTTTTGGCTTGAGCAAAGCTCAAATTAGCATAATAGTACAGTATATAGGCATGAAACTTTTCACCTTTAATATATATTAGCCTTACCACTTTTGGTCATACCAAAATTTAACCTTTTTCCTTATTATTTAGCATACAAAATTAACTAATCAACTTATAACCTTATGAAAAATCTAAGTTAATATTTCCGGGAAAAACTCCTTAAGTGTCTCTAGATGGTTATCCTCTCTACTCCTCTACCCTCGACTTATGTGCATTGTGAATCATCTAAGAAAATCAATTCTAATCTAGGGTCTCTACGAGCAATTTCAAAGATATATATGCTCATTAAATTCAAATTATTTCAAGAAATCATGCCATTTTTTCCAAGTTAATCAATTTCAATGCATCAACTAGTAGGACTAAAAAAAATTTCATACTTGATTTTTCTTCAACAACGAAAAACATAATAGCAAACAAACTTTCCCCCAAGCTCAAGTTCAAAATTAAGATTGCATTATCAAAGTTCAAAATAAGTACTTTCTACCCCCAAACTCGAATCCAACATTGTCCCCAATGTTGTTATAACAAGCATACACAAAGGTAAAAAGAACACTTACAACCAAGGATGTTGAAGAACATCCTTAAACTTCTTTTTTTAGGTAGAAAGTAATTACTTTATAACCCACCAAACTTGAGTCAACTCATACAACCACACCCAAGGGAGATTCAAACATCATACCTTGGTGTCATTAACAATTCAAAATTACAACTTAATCAAGAACCAAGAAAAGCAAACTTCATCAGACATCAATTAGCTCCATAATACTGGTTGCATATAGCAGGTCTCTTCGTCCCCAATTGCTCTGGTTAATGCCAAACAACTTCAATCTTAATTCCATTTGTAATTGCTTAAACGCGATGTCATGATGGACTGATTTCCCTTCAAAAATCCGTTGGTTTCTTTCTGTCCAGATCTTGTTTATCACACCAACAACACCAGCTATAATAATGCTCTGTCTAATTGGCCACCCTTTAAAGGCAAATCTAAGCCACAATTTCCATCTCTCAAATTGATGAGGCCATGTATTAACCCTAAGCCAGTTCATAACTCCCCTTAGCAGATTCCTGCCCCAGTCACAATCAAACTATAAATGTTTCACATTTTCAGCATACTTACCACAAAACACACAAGATTGATCAATATCAGGAACAAACATGCTAAGTCTTTCTCGAGTTACTAGTCTACCATGCAACACCATCCACGCAGTAACTGCGTGGCGGGGAATGTTAAACTTCTAATGCCTCCTCATATAGATTCTCCTCCTCTCAAGTAAAATAAGCATCTCCAAACATGGGGTCTAAATTTGCATCATATCTAACACTTCAACTCTACTAATCATCAAGCATAAGAAACATACGTGGCTAAAGTGCATGCATCACAAGCAAATAACATAAAAAAAAAACTAAAGGGAAAACCGAAAAGAAAAAAAAAACAAAAAAGAACAAAAAAGAAAACGAAAAAGGTAGGATACAAAGTAATTAAGACTGCACCCCTGTCGGGAAGGATGCGGGATCCTCATCATCATCGGTGGTGTCATCATCATTCTCCTCATCAACGGGAAAACGGTCGAAGGCATAAATGGATGGATACGAAAAGTAAGGCCTCCTAGACGAATGATCCATGGAAAGGGCCAAATCCCTTTGATAGTGGGCCATCATCCTCATGTTCGCCATTATAGTGGATTCTGTAGCCCTAATTCCCTTTTGTTCTTTCCTCATCACTTTAAGATCATGTGCGATAGTAGAAAGGGAGATAGGTGTGGAGGTCTTCTTCGAACTCTCGCCCCTCTCGCTGGTGAATCTAGGCATCAGAGCCTTATCTTGCTTCTCTTCCCTAAAGGCGATATCCACTCCCAGTCTTTCGAATCCCTCATCATTTTCCCTCCTCACTCCTTGCTTAAGGCATAGTGTGCTAATCAAAGATGGGAATATCAAGGAATCTTCTTGGTAAGGCATGGATTAGCCATCTCACTCCCCATCCTCCTTACTTGAACCAACAAAGTATCGAAAATGAGTTGAGCCCAATCTACCCTCTTCAAAGTTATAATGCAATAAATAAGAAGGGCTCTCTCCTTGTTAATCGAAGACAGATTACTAGTAGGCAAAATACAATACCTATTGAACTCGAACCAAAAGAATCCCTCCGGTTTCAAATCCCTAGGTAGTATCTCTCTTTTGTTATCACAAATCGTTGCTCCCTCTATTGCAATTTCTTTCAAGACCATATCCCAATCCAAGGTATTTGACTCCTCTTGCTCCACCAATGTCTCATAGGCACACTTAGAAGACACGGGAAGGTTCATATACTCGTTCATCTTTGCTTTCGAAAATCCACTTCCTTATCTCTCACCATCACCTTGTATACCCCGTTTTGTAAATTTTCTCTCGAATTCATGCTTGCACTACTAGCATAGAATTCTTTTATCTATGCATGTATTATCATCCTCGGAGTAGTAGCCAAGTATGCTAAGAATAAGTGTTGCCTTGTGGCGAGCACGAACATCTTCTTTACTCCTATAGATCTCTCTTTGTGTAGCTTAAATCCATCAAATCTCTTGTAAAATTGTTTGATAGTACCTTCTTTCCTTGGAGTGTTTACCTCTTGTTTAACACTTTTACCTTTGTTCACTCCTGAACTCTCCCCTCGACACAAATTTCCAGACCTTAATCTCACCATTGAATAAACACTACTCCAAATTTCCCCCCCAAACTGGTCCACTACAACCTCTCCTCGATACAATTCAATCACCACACCATAATAACAAATACCAATAGCAAGATACACAATATCAACAGAAAAAGGCCCACACGACTATCACAAGTATTGAATCAAGAAGGCACTTACAATGCTGTAACGCAGAAACATAATTCACGTCCAGAGACTGACGTTCGAATGTTAGGTTTCTCACGTTCGGGCGTGAGTCTCGCAAAGTACTGTTCACTTCTTCTTCTTTTGTCTTGCTGAATAAAAAACCCTTGAGCTACAGCTGCTGTGAAATCGATTTCTGTGTAAGATTATGTAATAGGTTTGTATTAGGTATGAGTATTTATGGTTTGTAATATATGGGTTTATATAGAGAAATTCCTTTTGTGAAAAGAATTTTTTATAGCATAGGTATTGATAATGATAGAAGGTTTTGAGGTTATGGAAGGTTTTTATGGATGGGTTATGATTCAAAGTTTGATTTTGGAAGGTAAGATATGTTTGGCACGAGTATCTTGGAGAAGAGGGTGTTTTGAACGAAAAACGATTTTAAATTAGTAAGTTACGAATTCTCCGCTTTTTCCTTCTTTTTCTGACGGGATCCACGTTCGAACGTGGATATCTAGCATGTTCGGGCTTGTTGTTGACTTGAACAAGATCTCTCGCAAAACCCCACGTTCGAACGTTCTACTCCTAACGTTCAGACATCTTATGCTACACGTTCGAAAGTTGAACTCTTACATTCTGGCGTGTTTTCCGAAGACTTCTTCTGAATTCTACCTCTTTTATGCACGAAAACAAAGCACAAGATCAAAAACAAACAAAGCAAAACAAAACAAAGCTAAAAAATAAAATAAAATAATAAAAAAAAGCTCGGGTTGCCTCCCGAGAAGTGCTTCTTTATATTCAATAGCTTGACTTTGCAGAGTCGGCCTAAGTCGCTGGATCATGGAGTGGACTAGAATCCTTGTCCATTCTCCCATCAATTGGTTCATCATGTTGCAATTCTGTGGATGTAGTGACAGCCATTTGGTCCATTGTATCGAGGTTTCCAACCTTGCCAGCATCATATCTCCCCCACTTACTCGACTGCTAGGGTCATCAGGAGAATGTTCCTGCAAAACTTCATCCTCAAAAGGATCAAAAACATCTAGTATGGAACAAGTATTTTCAGGAAATTCATGCTTAAAACTTCTATAAGCATTCATAGTTACTTTCTTATCACCTATATTCAGTGTAAGCTTACCATGCGTCAGGTTTAGTGTGGCTTTACCTTTGGCTAGGAATGGTCTTCCTAGGATCAGTGAGACATTATAATCTTCCTCCATTTCAAGAAACAAAAAGTCGACGGGAAAGTAGAACTTGTCGACTTTAACTATGACATCTTCGATCACTCCAATGGGATTCTTGACAGATTTATCCGTGAGCTACAACCGTATAGTAGTGGTTTTTGTTTCTCCAACGCCCAACTTTTGAAAGAGTGTATAAGGCATCTAGTTGATCCCGACCCCGGAATCACAAAGAACTATGTCAAACTTCATATCCCTAATAGTGCATGGAATGGATAGACTACCCGGATCCTTGTATTTTTTTGGCATATTGTTCATCACAGCCGCCGAGCATGCTTCGGTTAGGCAGACAGTACCCACTTCTTCCCACTTCTGTTTGTTTGATAGAATTTCATTGAAAAGTTTCGCGAAGTTTGGCATCTCCAAGATAGCATCTACAACAGGAATGTTAATGCGCACTTCTCTCAAACTTTCAAGAATGCGAAGGAAACTCTTATCATGTTCATTATTTTTAATCTTCTGAGCTAAGGAAAAGGGAAAAAGCACTTCAATAGGGGGAAGAGGATCAATAACAGTAGACTTACAATCTGGAATCACTGCCTTGGACGTTCGGATGTTAGATGGGTCCACGTTCGGACGTTGACGATGCAACGTTCGGAAGTTAAATCCTTCACGTTCGGACGTCTAAAGTGGGATATTCTAGAATATCACAGGATGCTCGAACGTCATATGATTCACGTTCGGGCATGTTGTATGCATTCTTCACTTCCTTCCCACTTTTGAGCATTACTGTGAAGCACTGCTCCTTCGGGTTTTTCTCAGTGTCACTCGGTAAGGTACTCATGTTTCTCTCTGAAAGGCTATTCGAAAGTTGCCCTATGTGATGTTGCATCTCCTTTATTCCCGTGACGACATCTTTTAGCATCAAGTGGAGTTCTTTTTAAGATTCATCCAACTTGCGAATGTGAGCATCGAGCCTATCATCAATATTCATAGGTCTTTCTTGACCTTGTTGCTGAAATTACACTTGTCATTGGTTGTTGTTGGACTAAAACGGTGGTCGATGTGCTTGGTATGCTCCAGGATTTCCATATGGTGGATTATTTGGCTTTTGTGGGAAATTCTCGGCTCCTCCAAAAATAGCTTGAGGTCTTTGCTGATTCACATAGTTGACCTATGTAGTGGCCTCTTGCTCAACTCCTTCCTCTACCTCTTTAACTGCTGCTACCTTCTTAGGTATGATCTCATCTTTCTCCCGAGCTAATGGCTCTATTTTCTCCCAGACAGATTTATTATCAAGACCCAACAAGTCACCCCCGGCTCCAACATTGAGTACGTATCTAATCCTAGATCTTACTCCATTGTAAAAGTATTGTACCAATTCATCTTAAGTAAAATTGTGGTCAGGACACTTCCTAATCATTCTCTTGTACCTATCCCACCCATTTGCTAATGACTCATTTTTTCTTTGCCTAAACCCTTTAATATTCATTTTTCTCGAAGGTGGGAAAAATTTATTGAAAAATGTTGGTTAAAAGAAAAACTCCCTGAATCGCTTGCCAGTAGTACTTTCCTATACCCAAATGCTTAGAGCAGATTCTGCAGCCCTTCCTCTGATGTTGATAATGCCAAGAAGGGGGAAAAGGTAAGAAAAGCAGTTTAAAGGGGAAGTCAGTTTAAGGGGGAAGTAAGGAAAAAGAAAGGAAACAAGGTTTGAATTTTCAATATAAATCATTACGCTTTCAATTCCATATATATATGAATGATTTATCGCTGAAACACCTTGTTGAAGCTAATCTAATATTAGCTAACTAATCTAACTTTCTAAATGCTAATTTATATTATTTAGGGCTTTTCTTTGAACTCTTAATCTATAAAAGAGTTATAAGAGTTAAGGTCTTGACATCATCAAAAATGGGGAAATTGTTAGGAATTTCATTGTTAGATGTTTTGATGATGACAAGATAGGATTTCATGTTAGACCCCAAAAGAATGTAAGTTTACACTTTCATAGAATATATGTATAAGCGTTTGAAAGTTTGTTAGTTTGCTAGGCTTGTAATTTTTATCTTTGTAAATTTTAGACTAAGTGATAGATACTGAGTCGCTAATAGAATTCTAGGTGAGTCTATTAGAGATGAAGTTGAAGATCAGCGTCTGAAGTCAGAAGAAGATGAAGATTTGTCTTAAGCGTCCGTCAAGCACTTAAGAGTCTATTTCAAGAGTTATGAATCAAGCGTTCAAGAGAATGTTCTCAGCGCCTAGCTAACGCTAAAGGACTGTTCAAGGAGTGTTGATCCAAGCGCTCATTCACTCAAGCGATTCACCTGATATACATCCTCAAGTCATCCAATCATCAACGGTCATTTATTTCTAACGAGAAATAAATTCAAAACGCATTAAATGCTTGATAAGTGCATTAAATGTGACAAGACATTATAACTTGTGGACAAGCCACCTTTTGACAAGACTGTCAGCTTTTCAAAGTTCAAATCTGTTCCTGTCCAATCGGAATCAGCAGAAATTAAGGAATGTCAGAAAAGGGACTATTTGAAGCTCTGCGTGAGGTACACGCGCCTGACTTGTGTCCAACGGACAAATCCTGAGATTTTCTATAAATAGTACCCTTCAGCTATCTCTGTGTGTGCACATGTGAAAGACACACATATAAAAGACGAAAATGTGAAAGAGAGTTGAGAAATAATTTGAGAGAAAAGATTGCAAATCCCATAGCCAAAATCCTTCAAGCTTCTCAAATACATTCCAGACAGTCACCCGATATCTCAAACATCTTCCAAGAAGAACCCTACACTATTATTGAGATATCCCAAGTTGTTTAAACTTCCCAATATCAAACAAACCTGTTACAATAAACCCTCAACACCTTTCATCTGAGTGAGAAAAATTGTTGACTTCCACAAGCAGTATTTTTGAGTAAGAGAAGCTTGTTGAAGAAAGGTCTTTATTGGAGCTGAAGTATGTGTGATCAAGGAGCTCAAGGCCATCTTGGAGAAGATCTTTATTGGAGCTAAAATCTGTGTGATCAAGGAGCTCGAGATCGTCTTTCCAGAAGTAGAGGATTGAAGTGGCTTATAGAAGAATCTGTGTGACCAAGGATCTCAAGTCATGCACATCCATTGCTTCCTTTGTCCCCAATTTGTAGAAGATTCTGTGTGATTCTTTGAGGATCATTTTAGTGGATTGTCTGCGAGTGCAAAGGAGAAGAAGGACGTAGCTGGGATTACACCACCCAGTGAACCTTACAATTTCTTGTGTCACTTTACTGTTTTAATTATTTACATTGCATTTGCATATTACATCTCTTAAAGGCTTTAAAACGGTTAAGCGACTATTTGCAAAAAGTGAACGCTAAGCTTTCAAAACAGACTTAAGCGCTTCGCCAAGCGCTAAGCCCTCTGAGCATTCAAAACTATTTAAAAGGAAAGCAACTAAAGAAAAACTTTTGTAATAGTTTTTCTTTAGTTGCTTTCCTTTTAAATAGTTTTGAACGCTCAGAGGGCTTAGCGCTTGGCGAAGCGCTTAAGTCTGTTTTGAAAGCTTAGCGTTCACTTTTTGCAAATAGTCGCTTAACCGTTTTAAAGCCTTTAAGAGATGTAATATGCAAATGCAATGTAAATCATTAAAACAGTAAAGTGACACAAGAAATTGTAAGGTTCACTGGGTGGTGTAATCCCAGCTACGTCCTTCTTCTCCTTTGCACTCGCAGACAATCCACTAAAATGATCCTCAAAGAATCACACAGAATCATCTACAAATTGGGGACAAAGGAAGCAATGGATGTGGATGACTTGAGATCCTTGGTCACACAGATTTCTTCTATAAGCCACTTCAATCCTCTACTTCTGGAAAGACGATCTCGAACTCCTTGATCACACAGATTTTAGCTCCAATAAAGATCTTCTCCAAGATGGCCTTGAGCTCCTTGATCACACATACTTCAGCTCCAATAAAGACCTTTCTTTAACAAGCTTCTCTTACTCAAAAATACTGCTTGTGGACGTCAACGATCTTTCTCACTTTGATGAAAGGTGTTGAGGGTTTATTGTAACAGGTATGTTTGATGTTGGGAAGTTGAAACAACTTGGGATATCTCAATAATAGTGTAGGGTTCTTCTTGGAAGATGTTTGAGATATCGGGTGACTGTCTGGAATGTATTTGAGAAGCTCGAAGGATTTTGGTTATGGGGTTTGCAAGTTTTTCTCTCAAATTATTTCTCAGCTCTCTTTCACAATTTCGTCTTTCATATGTGCGTCTTTCACATGTGCACACACAGAGATAGCTGAAGGGTACTATTTATAGAAAATCTCGGGATTTGTCCGTTGGACACAAATCAGGCGCGTGTACCTCACGCAGAGCTTCAAATAGTCCATTTTCTGACATTCCTTAATTTCTGTTGATTCCGATTGGACAGGAGCAGATTTGAACTTTGAAAAGCTGACAGTCTAGTCAAAAGGTGGCTTGTCCACAAGTCATAATGTCTTGTCACATTTAATGCCCTTATCAAGCATTTAATGCGTTTTGAATTTATTTCTAGTCAAAAGGTGGCTTGTCCACAAATCATAATGTCTTGTCACATTTAATACTTGAGGACGTATATCAGGTGAGTCGCTTAAGTGAATGAGCGCTTGGATCAACACTCCTTGAAGAGTCGTTTAGCGTTAGCTAGGCGCTGAGAACATTCTCTTGAATGCTTGATTCATAACTCCTGAAATAGACTCTTAAGCGCTTGCCGAACGCTTAAGACAGATCTTCATCTTTTTCTAACTTCAGACGCTGATCTTCAACTTCATCTCTAATAGACTCACCTAGAATTCTATTAGCGACTCAGTATCTATCACTTAGTCTAAAATCTACAAAGATAAAAATTACAAGCCTAACAAACTAACAAACTTTCAAACGCTTATACATATATTCTATGAAAGTGTAAACTTACATTCTTTTGGGGTCTAACATGAAATCCTATCTTGTCATCATCAAAACATCTAACAATGAAATTCCTAACAAAAAAGTCTTCAACCGAGCTCTCCCCAAGTGGTAATTGACTGTGAGGGTAAGGACTTATACCAAGAAGTGGCTTTATCTTTAAGTGTAAAGTGAAACAACCTAAGTCGGATAGCATCTAGTTCTCTGGGATTAAATTGCATGGTAAACAAAACATTTTCAAAATTTTCCAAGTGATCATGTGGTAATTCACTGTTTTCTCCATAAAAAGGGTCGCTTTGTGCCATACTAAAAAGATGTGATGGGATGTGAAAATTTGGTGCGTGAAAAGGTGGTTTGACAATAGGGTTGTTGAGTACCACGAATAGATGGTAACTGAGCCGGTGCTGCCAACTGCATTGCTTGTAGAATATTTTGGAGACATTCACGATTCTCTGGAAGATTCATGCCTGGAAATTCGGCTGCCATGGCTCGCCTTCGTCGGTTTGCTCAGATCGTTCGTTCGATTTCTGGATCAAATTCTTTAAGATCTCTGTCACGAGATCAGGTCATAAACCTGAAAAAGATTTCAAACGAAAAGGTAAAAAAAAGATAGAATTTAAATTAAAAACAAGAAAAGCTTGAATTAAAATAGCTATGCTAAAACAGACAAATCCCTGGCAACGGCGCCTAAAACTTGATGCACGAAAACCCAATCGGGTATTTAACAGCAAGAGACTGATCGTGTGTAGTAATAGAGTGGACAATTAAGTCCGGGATGTCAAACCCACAAAGATTTGTGTTATAGCGAAAATAGTAAATTAACTCAAGCAATTATAAACTTAAAGAAAAATAAATCATAAACTATCAAAAACAATACTTAAAGGTGTGTGGAAATCAATGAATAAAAACAACTAAGACACATGTGTCGACACAAATTACTCAATTCTCGTTATATCAGTATTCTCGTATTTCAGATAAATATTGCTAAGGTGGAAAATTCCTTAAGATTATTATCACGCGGATCCCTCGCTCATGATAACCTACACTAGATTGGTTGTACCAATCTCTACTGCATTCATTAAACACTAGAATTTTTCCCAAATTTATTCAGATTTGTCCCTCCAAATAAACTCGGCTAAGTATTTTTGGTAGATGTTGTTGCGTGTGGAGTCTCTACATTGCATTATGGCGAAATACTTTTTTGTTAATATGTACCGCTTAGAGTTTAGGTGTTTGAACCAGCTAGACAATCTTGCTGTCACATGGGTGCTCATTAGTAGATGAATAGGCTTGAATGAGCTTAAAGTTGATTTGGCGATAAAATTTAAGTTTTATGATTTGTCGATTATTACATGGTTTATTTAACATGTTCTTGTGTAGGGTGCATGGTACGTGTCGAATGCACCAAAATATAATTATTGTTCACACAAGAATTTGTAGTACTCGTAAGTCCAGGTCGAACCCTAGAGATTGGTTGATCAAAATAATATTCAATGGGGAGGTTTGTTTGATGAATTAATAATGACAGGAATTAAATAGGAAGTTCAATAAATGTAAAGCATCGATTCAAGGATAGTTCGTTCTTCAATTCAAGTTGATCATAGACACCTAAAATACTATCTATTCTTTGATTACTTAGCCAAGAACATAAATAACCAGCTATTTATATCCCTATGAACTTCCGTATATCATTAACCAAAGCCCAGCACCCGGTTAAATTCTTATTATCAACTGACTCAGTATTAAGCAATCCTAATCATGTTAATAATAGCATAACGAATTAGAAGCGACTAAGGATAAACAATAGTTTAAGCAAGCGCCAACTATTTAATTTACTCTAATGTTTCCCTTAGGTTATCAACGAAAATTGGGATCCTAATCATGAAAACCTAATTGCTACATGCACAAATCAAACATAACAATTACGGATTATGAAGATTTGTTAGCAATAGATTGTAATAGATAATCAACTAATGTGCACCTTAGATTATTATCTAAACAAGCATGAACATTAAGAATAAGAAACAAAAGATAATCAAACCGTAGATAGATAGATGAAGCTCCGTGTCTCACAACATGTGAATCAAAATGAACTCCCTTGAATCGAAATAAAAACTTAGCTACTCATAATTGTAAGCATAAAACTTGAAAATACTATTTTTCTAACTCTCTTCTCTTTGTTTTCTTCTTGTTTTTGTTGTTCTTCTTCAACTCTTGCAAGACATATATATAGGCAATGAAAAGATGACATAATCATAGAGAGAATATATTCTCTCTTCCTTTATCAAGACATGGAGAATATATTCTTCCCTTTAACATCAAAGCATGGAGAATATATTCTTCTCTTTAACATCAAAGCATGGAGAATATATTCTTCCCTTTACATTCTGATTTGTCACCTCTAATTCATCGAATCTGACTTTGACTCCATGACTTTAGCTTTCATTTCCAACTGGCCTTGACTGAATCCAAGACACATAACTCTAGTTATGAATTTTTCACCAAAGCTGCGCATTCCAGTCCAGTCCAGAACAGAAATCTTCATTAAATTCTTCAACACTTTCGAGCCCTTTAACTTCCGAACTGGGTCTGGACTTCTTCATAAGAAATATAGGCCTTTGTCTTAGCTTTCCAACTAGATAAAATTCAATAGAAACTAATGTATGCATCTCCAGATATATTAATATTTCCGAAACATCGCCAAATCTGTCATTTTGATTGAAATTGATATTTTGCACTTCAACTCTTGCCCAAATCACAAAATGAGATAAAATCAGTTCCAATGGCCATATAATCACAATAAAATGCTAAAGATAGAGGTAATAAAATATATAAATATTGCACTTATCAAATTCCCCCACACTTAGCTCTTGCACGTCCTTGGGCAAAGATAAAGAGAAACTAGAAAAAAAAAAACTAAAACTAAAACTAAAGCCAACCACTTTCGTAGGTAACACGGTTGCATTTAGCATATGCAACAAGCCTTTAAACCCCTAGGTTACCCCTAGTGGACGAGTTTAGTCTCGTGAGGGTTTGCAGAAGATATACCCACAAAATCAATCTCTCAATGTACAAACAAGCAAGTTCATGAAATTTTCTTTCCAAACATCATCGATTCATAACCAAAAATTAACAAAATTCGCTAGAAAGGTTAATCATGTGTCCACAATTACTCTTGCATTCACACAAACTTCTCAAGAATTCACTTCATTTTGTAACCGCAATACTATTAATGCAACATTTAACTCAACATCATCCCTTTATATTTCCTCAAGCATGAATTAAAACGAGCAATATATTATTATTAAGCACACACTTGTCTTTTGACGCGAATACAAACATTATTCATGAATGCACCCGGTTACTCAACAAGCGGATCATTTCATTCTGGACATACTTTGAATAGCCCTATTAGATTTCCAACACAGTAGCAGGTTTGGGCCGATAGATCCCAGACTAGATAGTCTTAGGTTATCAAGCTTGAAAACTCCTCAGGCTTAATCCCTTCAGTGTAGATAATCCCAGGCGCTATATTATATCTTCAACATTACATAGTTTACGCCTCAAGCTTTACACCGAGGAATTTCATCCGTTATTACTTTAAATCACTATCAACCAGATTAACCTTGAGGATTTTGAAGGAATTTCAGTGAGTCAAAAGTCACATACAAAGTTATGCTAAATTACGAATTTACACGAATTTCTCTAAAAGTCTGTACTTCAACAATTATAACAATTTTAACACTACTTAACTTCTCTATTGAATCTAGTCTATTTTTCAATCAACCACTGATGAAGGGAAATAATTTTTCACTACCTTACTTGGCTGCACAATAAAGAATTTTTTTTTTTAACTCATAAAACAAATAACTAACCATCTCCCCCACACTTAAAATCTGCATTGTCCTCAATGCAACACAGAATGAAAATAAATAAATAAAAAAAAAAAAATGAACAAACGAAATTAAAAGAGATGGGGAAAAAGAAAGCAAATCTGATGATGGTCGTTCAGCCACTCTTGGGTTGCCTCCCAAGCAGCGCCTTTTTTTAAAGTCGTTGGCTCGACTTTGCAGCCTTTTAATCCAAGTAAGTTGGATTGATCAATGAAACTTCTTCAATTGTATGCTCTTGAAAACCTTCATAGAAAGGTTTAAGTCTATGTCCATTTACCTTGAACAACTTGTTAGTTTCTAAGCTTTGAATCTCTACTGCACCATAAGAAAATACATTAATCACAACAAAAGGTCCAACCCAACGAGAACGTAACTTACCAGTCATTAATTTGAGTCTTGAGTTGTAAAGCAACACTTTTTGTCCAATCACAAATTCCTTCCTAGAGATCATCTTGTCATGAAACCCCTTGGTCTTCTCCTTGTAAATTCGGGAATTCTCATAAGCATCAAGGCGAATCTCCTCTAACTCTTGTAGTTGCAACTTCCTATGTATACCAGTTTGATCTCTATCTAAATTGCAACTCTTTACAGCCCAAAACGCTTTGTGTTCCAATTCCACCGGAAGATGACACGATTTACCAAAGACTAACTTATATGGAGACATCCCAATAGGTGTTTTATAGGATGTCCGGTACGCCCATAATGCATCTTCAAGTCGAAGACTCCAATCTTTTCGATTAGGATTTACAGTTTTTTCCAAGATGGACTTGACTTCTCGATTGGACACCTCGGCTTGCCCATTTGTCTGAGGGTGATAAGGTGTGGATGTCTTATGAAACACCCCATATTTTTTTAGCAAAGTGTCCACAGCTCGGTTACAAAAATGGGACCCCTGATCACTTATCAACGCTTTTGGTATGCCAAACCTACTAAAAATGTTAGACTTGAGAAAACCTACAACAGCTTTAGAATCATCAGTTTGGGTGGCTTTAGCTTCCACCCACTTCGAAACATAATCAACCGCAAGTAAGATATAAACAAAACCAAAGGAGGAAGGAAAAGGTCCCATAAAATCAATACCCCATATATCAAAAATCTCACAAACAAGTATGGGCGTTTGAAGCATTTCATTCCTATGACTTAAATTCCCAGTCCTTTGACATTGTTCACAATTTTTACACATGACATAAGCATCACGGAATAAAGTAGGCCAATAGAAACCACTATCTAACACTTTTCTTGCAGTTCTCTTAGGTCCAAAATGACCACCACACGCATAAGCATGACAAAATTTCAAGACAGACTCTAATTCAGAATCAGGCACACATCTCCTAATAATTTGATCGGAACAAAACTTCCACAAGTATGGATCATCCCACACATAATATTTTGCCTCACTCTTAATTTTATCTTTCTTAGCTCTACTCAAATCACCAGGTAAAGTTCTAGAAACTAAATAATTCACTAAATCAGCATACCAAGGAACCATACCTTGCAGAGCAAACAATTGCTCATCCGGAAAGAATTCTTGTAGTGGCACCAGATTTTCTTTTCGCACTAATCGACTCAAATGATTTGCCACCAAATTTTCAGCCCCCTTTTTATCTTTAATCTCCAAATCAAATTCTTGAAGAAGAAGAATCCATCTCATTAACCTCGGTTTTGATTCTTTCTTCGCCAAAAGATGTCTTAAAGCTGCATGATCAGAAAATACAATCACATCCAAGTAGATAAGAACGAAATTTATCTAAAGCAAAAACAATAGACAAAAGTTCTTTTTCAGTAGTTGAATAATTGCACTGAGCCGCGTTCACATGAGGTTGTTTTCCAACTCGTTGTCCTAAAACTGCTCCCATTGCATAATTACTCGCATCACACATTATTTCGAATGGAAGAGACCAATCTGGTGGCTGCATCAAAGGTGCAGTGGTTAACGCTGATTTCAGTTTATCAAAAGCATCCTTGCAGTCTTGGGTGAATTCGAAAATCACATCTTGTTGTAGCAACTTGGATAGAGGCAATGCAATCTTCGAAAAATCCTTGATGAATCTACGATAAAAACCTGCATGGCCAAGGAAAGATCGCACATCCCTCACACATGTGGGGTAGGGTAAGTTCACAATTAAATCTACCTTAGCTTTATCTACCTCAATACCCCTACATGAAATAACATGTCCTAATACAATCCCTTGTTCTACCATAAAATGACATTTTTCAAAATTCAAAACAAGGTTTGTGTCAATGCAACGATCAAGCACAAGAGATAAATTTTCAAGACAAGAATCAAATGAATCCCCATGCACAGTAAAATCGTCCATAAAAACTTCAATGTACTTTTCGATTAAATCGGAGAAAATACTTATCATGCAGCGCTGAAAAGTGGCTGGTGCATTGCAAAGTCCAAACGGCATCCTCCGATAAGCAAATGTTCCAAACGGACACGTGAATGTGGTTTTCTCTTGGTCTTCAGGAGCAATCACAATCTGGTTATAACCTGAGTAACCATCAAGAAAACAATAATGAGATTTACCGGCTAATCGTTCAAGCATTTGATCAATAAAAGGTAAAGGAAAATGGTCCTTTCTCGTTGCTGCATTCAGCTTGCGGTAATCAATGCAAACACACCACCCATTTTGAATCCTCGTAGGAACTAGCTCATTATTCTGGTTCTGCACTACCGTCACTCCAGATTTTTTTGGTACAACCTGAACAGGACTGACCCACTTGCTGTCTGAAATTGGGTAAATAACTCCTGCATCCAACAACTTCAGGATTTCTTTCTTTACTACATCCATCATCAATGGATTCAACCTCCTTTGAGCCTCTCTGCTTGGTTTTGAGTCATCCTCTAACAAAATCCGGTGCATGCACATGGAAGGACTAATTCCCTTGATGTCTGCTATAGTCCATCCAATTGCTGTCTTATGATCTCGAAGCATCCTAACGAGTCTTTCCTCTTGCACCGTAGTCAGATTCTTTGCAATTATTACTGGCAAGGTCTCGGTTTCCCCTAAGTACACATACTTCAAATGCTCGGGTAAGGGCTTAAGTTCTAAACTCGGTGCCTGCAACACAGATGGCAGCAATTTTGTGTGATTAAATGATAATTCAATTTTTGACACATTATACCTGCTAGGGGCTGGTGGTAAGGACTGCAAAGCCATAATCATCTCTTCAACTTCATCACTAAAATTCAGATGTTCCCCGAATTGCCATAAACCATGACTTAGTACTACTTCCAATGCATCCACTTGATTTTTCTCAAAAACCTCCTGGGCTAACACATCAATAATATCAATAGAATAAACTGAATTCACATCAGGGGGATACCTCATGGATTCGAATATGCTAAATTTGACAATCTGCCCATCGAACTCCATTGATAAAGTGCCATCATGAGCATCAATCTTTGTTCTTGCTGTTTTGAGGAAGGGGCGTCCTAGGAGGATCGGGGCTGGATTTTGGGATCCATTATCTTCCATATTCAGAACGTAAAAATCAGCTGGAAAGATTAATTCATTCACCTGCACTAACACATCCTCAAGCACCCCCTCGGGATATGCATTAGATCGATCCGCCAATTGTATAATAACACCAGTTTGTTTCAAGGGACCCAAATTAAGAGATGCATAAATTGAATGAGGCATGACGTTAATTGATGCACCTAAATCTAACATGGCACGTTCAAACCTATTATTACCAATCACACAAGGGATAGTAAACGTACCTGGATCCTTACACTTAGGCGGCAGTTTTCGCTGGATTATTGCAGACACATTTTCATCCACCTTAATCTTCTCGTCTCCTCGTAGCTTCCCCTTCGTGGTGCATAGTTCCTTAAGGAATTTTGCATATCTCGGAATCTGACTAATAGCATCAAGCAGTGGAATGTTTACTGCTACCTTCCTGAATGTCTCCAATATCTCCTTCTCTTCATTTTGTTTCTTGGATTTACTTAACCTGCTCGGAAAGGGGATGGAAACAGGAACAGTGTTAGTGGAATTATGCATGTTTGAAGGAAAACTTACCTTAGGAGCTTCGAGACTAATTTGAGCTTCGAGACTAATTTTAGCTTCTGTGGGTTTTTCTTCTTCCGGCACACTTTGAGTTGGGCTCTGAATTTCTTTTCCACTCCGCAAAGTTACTACACTGGCATTCTCTCTAGGATTTATGATTGTTTGGGAGGGTAATTTGCCCGAACCTTGAGCTTCCATCTTGCTCATCGAAGTTGCTAACTGACTTATCTGTTTCTCTAAATTTTGGATGTTGTTTCTTGTTTCCTGTTGAAATTGTTGGGTATTGTTAGCGAGAGCTTTAACAATTTCATCTAAAGCCATACCTGAATTCAAAGATTGATTTGTTTGATGTTGCTGTCGAGGCTGGAAAGAATTTTGATAACGATTTTGTCCAACTTGATTTCCATAACTGAGATTGGGGTGATCTCGCCAGCCTAGATTGTATGAATTGGAATAAGGATCGTACTTTCTTTGTTGCTGACCTGGGAATCCTCCAATGGCATTGGCTTGCTGGTTCGTTTCTTCTTGCAATGTAGGACACGCATCAGTGGGGTGTCCTGTAACTGAACAAATACCACATACCTTCGCTACTTGCATATTTCCTACCGCCATCTGACGAACTAATGACGTTAACTCAGAAATTTGATGCTCAAGGTTAGATGTACTTACCTCATTAACTGCTTTAGGTGTGTGGTCCAACCTCATGCCAAATTGCTGTGAATTTGCCGCCATATTGGAAATCAAATTTCTGGCAGCTGTGAGGGTTTTATCTACTAACGCTCCTCCACTCGCTGCATCAATCATGTTCCTGTCCATATACAGTAAGCCTTCATAAAAATATTGAATTAACAATTGCTCACTTATTTGGTGGTGGGGGCAGCTTGCACACAACTTCTTAAAACGCTCCCAGTATTCGTATAATAACTCTTCATTGTACTGCCTTATGCCACAAATTTCTTTCCTTATGTTGGCAGCCCTTGAAGCTGGGAAGTACTTTTCCAAAAACAGCCTCTTCACTTCATTCCATGTTGTTATCGTCCCCGATGGTAAATAATAGAGCCAATCCTTTGCATCATCAGCTAAGGAGAATGGAAAAGCTCTCAATTTAATCTGCTCCTCAGACACTCCAGTTGGTCTCATGCTTGAACAAACAACATGGAACTCCTTCAGATGTTTATTTGGATCCTCTCCTGCAAGACCACGAAATTTAGGTAATAAGTGAATCAATCCAGATTTCAATTCAAAAGCAACATCTAAAGTAGCGTATTCAATGCATAAAGGTTGTTGATTAAAATTTGGAGCAGCCAACTCCTTTAGAGTCCTATTGTTGGCTGCCATGACTTCCTCTTCGTCTGAATCACTTGAAAACAGGTGCAGAGATTCGGTGCTTCCCTTTGGAGAAGGGATTGACTCTTCAGGTATTGAGTTTTGCTCTTCAATTGCCCGTTTGGCCTCTCTTCTTAATCTGTGGAACGTTCTTTCAATCTCTGGATCAATTTCCTGGCTCTTAGAGGTCATAAAACACAAAAACTAACAAGGTAAAGTATAGAAATATCGAAAACAAATAAAAATAAAACTTAAAAACCGACTAAAAACACAAAAACGCAAAAAACAACTAGTAAACGATGGAATTTGGGCCCGCGAGGGTGGTGCTCAGCATACTAAAGTATGCTGAGTTGTTTTTAAAATGATGTTTCCTTCAAGATTGATATAGAGTTCGTGGCCGAATTCGAAAAACAGTGTTTTTTTTTTCAATGCACAAACTAGTCAATAAAACTTAAAACTAAGAAATATATAAATCTAACAGCTTATATATATTACAATAATAATTAAAATAAAATAAAATTTTGACCGAAAACCAATCCCCGGCAACGGCGCCAAAATTTGGTACGTGTCGAATGCACCAAAATATAATTACTGTTCACACAAGAATTTGTAGTACTCGTAAGTCCAGGTCGAACCCTAGAGATTGGTTGATCAAAATAATATTCAATGGGGAGGTTTGTTTGATGAATTAATAATGACAGGAATTAAATAGGAAGTTCAATAAATTTAAAGCATCGATTCAAGGATAGTTCGTTCTTCAATTCAAGTTGATCATAGACACCTAAAATACTATCTATTCTTTGATTACTTAGCCAAGAACATAAATAACCAGCTATTTATATCCCTATTAACTTCCGTATATCATTAACCAAAGCCCAGCACCCGGTTAAATTCTTATTATCAACTGACTCAGTATTAAGCAATCCTAATCATGTTAATAATAGCATAACGAATTAGAAGCGACTAAGGATAAACAATAGTTTAAGCAAGCGCCAACTATTTAATTTACTCTAATGTTTCCCTTAGGTTATCAACGAAAATTGGGATCCTAATCATGAAAACCTAATTGCTACATGCACAAATCAAACATAACAATTACGGATTATGAAGATTTGTTAGCAATAGATTGTAATAGATAATCAACTAATGTGCACCTTAGATTATTATCTAAACAAGCATGAACATTAAGAATAAGAAACAAAAGATAATCAAACCGTAGATAGATAGATGAAGCTCCGTGTCTCACAACATGTGAATCAAAATGAACTCCCTTGAATCGAAATAAAAACTTAGCTACTCATAATTGTAAGCATAAAACTTGAAAATACTATTTTTCTAACTCTCTTCTCTTTGTTTTCTTCTTGTTTTTGTTGTTCTTCTTCAATTCTTGCAAGACATATATATAGGCAATGAAAAGATGACATAATCATAGAGAGAATATATTCTCTCTTCCTTTATCAAGACATGGAGAATATATTCTTCCTTTTAACATCAAAGCATGGAGAATATATTCTTCTCTTTAACATCAAAGCATGGAGAATATATTCTTCTCTTTAACATCAAAGCATGGAGAATATATTCTTCCCTTTACATTCTGATTTGTCACCTATAATTCATCGAATCTGACTTTGACTCCTTCTAGACATTTGTAGCTTTATGTGTTAGCTTTCATTTCCAACTGGCCTTGACTGAATCCAAGACACATAACTCTAGTTATGAAGTTTTCACCAAAGCTGCGCATTCCAGTCCAGTCCAGAACAGAAATCTTCATTAAATTCTTCAACACTTTCGAGCCCTTTAACTTCCGAACTGGGTCTGGACTTCTTCATAAGAAATATAGGCCTTTGTCTTAGCTTTCCAACTAGATAAAATTCAATAGAAACTAATGTATGCATCTCCAGATATATTAATATTTCCGAAACATCGCCAAATCTGTCATTTTGATTGAAATTGATATTTTGCACTTCAACTCTTGCCCAAATCACAAAATGAGATAAAATCAGTTCCAATGGCCATATAATCACAATAAAATGCTAAAGATAGAGGTAATAAAATATATAAATATTGCGCTTATCAGTGCACCATAGGAAAACAATTGCACTAGTGTATCCAACTACGTAAAGGACTGGAAGTTGCAAGCAATGGGATTAGAATCATTGAATGAGGTCACTATCTTCAACTTATCGGGTTTTGATTGCGAGCTAAGCTACATTCGGTACGTGTTGTCGCATGCAACTGAGTTGGGTACACTAAATATTTACTGCACTATGAACTTTTTTGATAATCCAATTGGGGTGCATATGAGGTCACCAATTAGGGCGTATGAAGGTACCACTTCATATAATGTGTTGTTTCATTTCATAAAAAGGGCTCTAGGTACACCAATTGGATCATCAAAAAAGCCTCTTTTATGAAACGAAACAAAACATTGTTTGAAGCGGTACCTTTATACGCCCTAATTGATGACCTCTTATGCACCCGAATTGGATCATCAAAAAAGCTCACAGTGTAGTAAATATTTAGTGTACCCAACTCAGTTGCGTGCGACAACACGTACCGAATGTAGCTTAGCTCGCAATCCAAACCCGAGAAGTTGAAGATAGTGACCTCATTCAATGACTCCAATCTCATTGCTTGCAACTTCCAGTCCTTTACGTAGTTGGATACATTAGTGCAATTGTTTTCCCATGATGCACCCTACAAGTTAAGTCAATTACAATTTTATTTTAGAAACTCAAACAAAGAACGTGTTAAATAAACTATATAATAATCGACAAATCATAAAACTTAAAATTTTACCGCCAAATCGGCTTTAAGCTCATTCAAGCCTGTCCATATACTGATGAGCACCCATGTGACAGCAAGATTGTTTAGCTGCTTCGAACACCTAATCTCTAAGGGTGCATATTAACAAAAAAGTACTTTGCCATAATGCAATGTAGAGAATCCACACGCACCAACATCTACCAAAGTTAAAAAAAAATAAGAAATCAAAACAACTCCATAAAAGCATTTGCAATTATTCAAACAATGATAGATATACCTTAACAAAATCAATCGGAACACGTGCTTGTTCGTTAGACAGTAATTCTCTCGTCATTTTGACAACCTCTCGAAGTAGTCAGTTTCTCGAGCAAGATGATTCGATGTAGTTTCCATGACGATGTACTATCAATTGTAAAGAACGAGGTAACGTCCCTACTACTTGTAAATGCTCCGGACCCTGTTGGTCTTGTTTCAATAACATAACTATAACATCTACATCGGGGAAATCTACTTTTACATCACATTTGCTTGGCCGCGATTGAATGTCATCTTGAATATTTTTACACATGGTAAATATGCCTCAAATTCTATAAGTCCTCTAAAATCACAGTTCAATAACTGCAAATCATTTAACTCGAGACACCATTTTTCAAGTCGGGAAGAAAATGTGTTATCATTTAACACAACGTGTTTCAATATGAGTCTTTTCAAATTTGGTAAATTATATCTATTTTCCCACCTAACAATGTATTTTGGTAGATATAATTTTAACTTAACAATAGTTTTTTACAAAAACAGGCCGTTAGGGAGTGACGTGGACAATCGGCCGACTAATTTCAGTTTTTGCACAGAACGAGCGACTCCAAACGACACCCACTCTTGCCTAATTCGTTGCAATGCCTCCGGCCCCATAGGTAATTCAAAGATCAAGGTTTAAACAACACTTTCATTATGTTGAAGTATAGTACGACTAACAAAATTAATAAAATCTAAACCATGATAATCCCTTTGTTCGATAACAGTTTGTCACACTCAACAAGGTGATATCTAATAGAGGTCATGCCAGTCCATTCCTTGACCAATTTAAAATCATACAAACCATCACGAACCAAAATCCCGTAAAAGAAAGAGCTAAAATAATGGCATCTTAAATATTTGGTTAGCTCCCATAATCTCTCTTTTCAACAAATTAAAATACAAATCAACCAATTCATCATTAATCCAACCTTTTGGCCGCAAACATTGATACTTTTCGCCGGTTATGCAAATACCAAACAGATAGTGACTCACCAACGTTTTTGTAGTATTGCATTTTGCAAGGGCAGCAGCAATGTCTTTGTTTTCTGCCTGGGTAAGAGGTGAAAAATATTCTGTAGCCATGGGATTGTATATACATTGTGCAATAGTTTTTCGCGGCGGCTTCCCCTGGGATACAAAGTGTCGAAAGGAAAATATGAAAGCATATGAACACCGAAAATTTATGTGGTTCGGTTAGAAAGACTTACATCTACAGAAATAATTTTTCTCTCTTTTTTTCTATATTTTTCTGTACAACAGAGGCATAAATAAATAGATACAATCAAGAAGCTAATACAGGAAGGGAAATAAAGATCACATGTTTTTAGGGGATTTGGTTACAAGATCAGGAATAAATAGGAAATAAATCCGGAGTAAATCAGAAGGAATATTTCCTCCTTTATTCCCGTGATTTCAACACTCCCCCTCAAGTTGGATCGTAAATGTTGATCATGTCCAACTTACGAATGAAATCATCAAAGCTTTGTCTCGGTAGCCCCTTGGTGAAGATGTCTGCAACTTGATCCTTGGTAGGAACATACGTCATACAAATTATTCCATTCTCTACCTTTTCTTTGATGAAGTGTCTGTCCACTTCAACATGTTTGATTCTGTCATGCTGTACTGGATTGTGTGAGATGTTGATAGCTGCTTTGTTATCACAGTAAAGTTTAAGGGGTAAGTTTATTGTGATGTGTAACTCTTCAAAGAACTTTTGTATCCATAGCCTCTCACATATCCCTTGAGCAACAGCCCTAAACTTAGCTTCGGCGCTACTCCTGGCCACCACATTTTGTTTTTTACTTCTCCAAGTAACTAAATTACCCCATACAAAGGTACAATACCTGGTAGTCGATTTTCTATCATCAATCGATCCTGCCCAATCAGCATCTGTGAAAATCTCAACTCCCTTTCTTTCACATTTCCTAAAGAATAACCCTTTCCCTGGAGTGCCTTTGAGGTATCTGAGAATTCTATAAACCGCTTCTAAGTGGGCTTCCTTAGGTAATTGCATGTGCTGGCTTGCTATACTTACCGCGAAGGCAATGTCGGGTCTAGTGTGCGAAAGATAGATTAATTTTTCTACCAGTCTCTGGTATTTTTCTTTATCAACATTTGCTCCATTATCAGTCGTTCGTTTCCCTTCTTCAATAGAGGTATCACTTGGTCTACAACCCAACATTTCGGTTTCAGTCAAAAGATCGATAACGTATTTTCGTTGGGAGACACTGATGCCTTTGTTGGATCTGGCAACTTCCATGCCCAAAAAATACTTCATTTGTCCCAAGTCCTTGACCTCAAATTCAGTAGATAACACCCCTTTTAGTCTTTCCATTTCAGGTTGATTATCTCCTGTTAAGATAATATCATCTACATATACTACCAAAATTGTCTTTCTTCCATCTTCAGAACTTTTGAAAAACATGGTGTGATCTGATTGTCCCTGTTGATAACCTTAGCCTTTTATGACTTTAGCAAATCTGTCAAACCATGCTCTGGGGGATTGTTTTAAGCCATATAGGGATTTTTTGAGTTTACACACTTTATTTTCTTCTCCCTTTTTACCGAAGCCAGGAGGTAAAGTCATGTAGACCTCTTCTTCCAACTCACCATTGAGGAAGGCATTCTTGATGTCGAACTGTTGAAGTGACCAATCTAAGTTAACCGCCAAGGACAGAAAAACCCGAATAGTATTTAACTTTGCCACCGGTGCAAATGTCTCTGTGTAGTCAATGCCGTATTTCTGAGTGAAACCTTTTGCCACAAGACGAGCCTTATATCGTTCTACTTTCCCATCAGCTCTATATTTTACTGTGAATACCCATTTGCAGCCCACAGTTCTTTTTCCTTTGGGTAGTTCTGTTATGTCCCAAGTTTTATTTTTCCCAATGCCCTTATTTCCTCCATAACTGCTTCTTTCCACTCAGGAATTTCGAAGGCCTCTTGAATGTGTCTCGGAGTTTGAATCATGTCCAAGTTAGAGGAAAAAACACGAAATCTAGAGGAGAGATTATTGTAAGAGATAAATTTAGAAATAGGATGGAGAGTGCAAGAGCAGGGCTGTTTTCGAAAAGCAATAGGTAAATCTAGATCCTGAGGATCACAGTTGGTTACCTGTATAGGAGTAGACTCGTTAGGTTCTATCACCGGTTTAGACTCTGTTGGTGCGTCGGGTGTGGGGTTCTCTTGATGTTTTGGTCTCCTTGAGTAAACCAATAATTCTTTCCCCTTTTGATTTCTCTCATCTTCCCCAGAAAAATTGAGATTTCCATTGTGTGGCGAGGTGCCTGGGATAAGGAACTCAAACTCCAAAGAACGAGCTTCACTAGGACTCTCTCCCTGAGGCGAGGTGTTTGGGAAGTAGGGTGTGTTTTCAAAGAAGGTAACATCTAGACTGACGAACATTTTACGAGCTATAGGATCATAGCATTTATACCCTTTTTGAGTTGGAGAGTAACCAAGGAAAACACATTTGATTGCTTTAGGATCCCATTTTGTGCGATGATGAACATGAACAAAGGCGGTGCATCCAAATATTCTAAGCGGAAGAGTGGAATATAGTCGGGAGTTAGGGAAACATTCCTGGAATTTCTGTAGAGGGGTGATAAAAGATAAGACCCGACTAGGCATTCTATTGATAAGGTAAGTGGTGGTTAAGATAGCATCACCCCAAAATTGTTTAGGCATGCGGTTAGTAAAGAGTAAGGCCCGAGCAACTTCAAGAATGTGTCTGTTTTTTCTTTCGGCAAGCCCGTTTTGTTGAGGAGTATCCACACACGAGCTTTGATGAATAATGCCATGCTCGTGGAGATATGTCCTCAACATGTAATTAAAGTATTCTGTGCCATTGTCAGTACGAAAGATTTGGATTTTGGTGTTAAATTGGGTTTGAATCATATGATGAAAATTAATAAACACCGAACGAACTTCAGTTTTATCTTGTAGCAAATAAACCCAACAGACACGAGTATGATCATCAATAAATGTAACAAACCATTTTGCATGTGTTCTACTTGAAGTTCGTGATGGTCCCCACACATCACTGTGAATCATAGTAAAAGGCAGGGATGGTTTATATGTGGATTTAGGGAAAGAAGTACGATGATGTTTAGCCAATTCACACACTTCACATTGCAAATCAAAATGACTTTTATTCGCACAAATGGAAGGAAACAATTGTTTTAAATAATCAAAATTGGGATGACCTATTCTAGAATGCTATAACATGAGTTCATTACCCCTAGAACTAGAATCAGAAATAGCCGTGTGACATTGGTCACTTACATTCGCCCTTTCAAAGTGGTAAAGTCCCCCACACTCCTTAGCACTGCCAATCGTCTTCCCCGATGATAGGTCCTGAAAGACACAATAAGATGGGAGAAATTTAGCGGAACAATTTGAAGTTCTAGTTAATTGACTTATTGACAAAATATTGCAAGATAACTTGGGAATGTGTAGAACGGGGTCAAAGGTTATGGAATTAGAGATACGAATATTTCCTTTTCCTACCACAGAGGAAAGCGACCCATCTGCAATTTTCACTTCTAGATTACCAGCACATGGTGAGTATGTTGAAAATAAATGATAATCATCAGTCATGTGATCAGAAGCACCAGAATCAATAATCCATGGAGAATCAAGTGATGTGGTATTTAACGTTTTTAAAAAAGTACCTTTTTTGGCTAGAGATGCAGAAGGAGTATTGGATGACTAACCCGATGCGGAGAATAATTCGTAGAGTTTCTCCAATTGTTCAGGATTAAAGGTCCCGCTTGGTTGTATGTTTCGCTCCCCCTGATTTTTCTCAATTTGATTATCCGCACCTTGATAGCCACAATTTTTAATTTGTTTGGGCTTCCAGTCTGTCGGTTTCCCATGTATTTCCCAACAAGTATCAATAGAGTGGCCTATTTTTCTGCATTTTTCGCACCACGGGCGGCCATTTTTAAATTTTGAGCCAAATCCAATTTGTGGCCCACGAGCAGTTGGGTTTATTCCTTTGTAAGGCCCACGACTAACAAGAGCTAAAGAATCAGAATTTTGGAAACCCATCTCCTGCATCATCACTCGACATCTTCCTTCCTCTCGCCTCACCTCTGTGAACACCCCTCTAATCGTCGGCAAAGGACTACGCCCCAGAATCTGGACTCTAACATCATCCAGGTCGCGATTTTAGCCAACGAGGAACTCAAAAATCTCGCTCATTTTCGATGCGTTTTTTATATCGAACGCTATCGCCAGGGCATTCCCAGTCTTCTTCAAGGCATAAATCGAGTTCTTGCCACAAATTTACCATTTCCATGTAATAATCAGTAACGCCCCTTTCTCCTTGCTTCATTTGCCATAACTTTGTTTTTATTTCAAAAATTTGGGACGAATTTTCGGTGTCTGAGTACGTCTCCCGAATTGCATGCATCACAGACGTCTTTTGCGGTTGGTAGGAATAGGTAGGTTTTGCCTATTGTGGGTTTCATCGAATTGACGAGCCACGCGGGAACCATCGAATTTTTCAACCTCCATTTCTGTAAGGAGGTGATATCCGTGGATGCTGGCTTCTTCGTTTCTCCAGTAAGGTAACCTAATTTCCCTTTTCCATCTATTACGAGTTTGATGGATTGAGCCCATTCCCTGTAGTTTTTTCCATCTAATTTTTCCACAGTGAGTTGGAATGTGGAATTGTCGAGCCATATTACACTATCTAGGGTAGAACTTGTGGAGTCTGCCATAATGATTTTTCTTCAGGATTTTAAGCCTGCTCTGGTACCATGTCGAAAGGAAAATATGAAAGCATATGAACACCAGAAATTTACGTGGTTCGGTCAGAAAGACCTACATCCCACGGGAATAATTTTTCTCTCTTTTTTTCTATATTTTTCTGTACAACAGAGGCATAAATAAATAGATACAATCAAGAAGCTAATACAGGAAGGGAAATAAAGATCACATATTTTTAGGGGATTTGGTTACAAGATCAGGAATAAATAGGAAATAAATCCGAAGTAAATCAGAAGGAATATTTCCTCCTTTATTCCCGTGATTTCAACACAAAGCAAACAATTTCATCTTGATAAGAGCATGACATTAAATAAAAAATTAAATACATTATCATCAAACTTAAACAAGTACTAAATTTCATAACATTGTTTACAAATATACATCACATGGAGACATCAGAATTTTCATCAAATAAAAAAGACATTATGCCATATTCAGTCTTACGCACTTCTTTTTCTTTCCATCAGGATTAGTAAATGGAGATTTTTGATACTTGGATAACATAGGCATCCTTTTCAAATTTTGTTCCACAATTTCACCTACATCTACCTTCAAATCACCACCTGCAACAGAATCTCCATAAGGAAGAATAGCTAAATCATCATTTTCAACAACTTGATCCTCACCACCACTTTTAGCCCTTCTATTCAATAATGATAACTCAAAACTCAGTGCAGACAACTCAGATTTGACAGAAAATAACTTAGATTTCACAGAACCTAACTCACAAGTTAACTGGAATTTAGGAGTTGACAACTCAGATTTCATAGAACTTAACTCACAGGTTAACTGGGATTTAGCAGTTGACAGCTCAGATTTTACAGCAGACAACTCAGATTTCAGAGCAACATTGTTTTCCACTAACATATCAACCTTTGTCATCAACTCACTAAACATTTTAACAACTGGAACATATCAACCTTTGCCATCAACTCACCAAACATTTTAACAACTGGATCATTAGTGTTAATGGGATTTGATGAAACAACTGGTTCAGAGGACTGTGGAGGTCTGGATGTACCACATTGAAAACTGTCCGTTTCAGGTCTTCTACCATCATCAATGTTGGTTGAAAGTTTAGTCACTGGAATAACAGCATGTCGAGATTCCACATGTATACAAAAAATATTATCAAATAGGATTCTACCTCCTTTCTCCAGTATTTCAGTCCACAATTTGGTGGTGGTGTTAATGATGTTGTTGGTTACATCATAAGGAGCAAAACTTTGAATGTGGTCTGTTGCTTGTTACTCTAGCGTGGACCGAATTATGCTTTTAATATCCTAGCAAACAAAATAACAAAATAAATAAAATCATTGAAATAAAATACTACAAAACAATTGAAATTAATATAAATAAAATTGAAATAAAACCTTTACTACTTAGTTTATTTTACATAGAAGATTAATGATAGTCAATGTGATTTGTGGAAATGGAAAAAAACTATGAATCATTTGATTTTGAATGTACATGAAGTCTGGGGTTATTGAGCCTACTGTTAAGAAAAAAAACTAAACTTCTTGTTCCCAACTATCATAAGAACCTGAAACAAAGTGGGGTATTGTCTCTTCTAAACAAGTTTGGTAGTCCACTTGCACATTCTCGGCAACTGTCAACTAGTATTCTCCCTCAAACGCCCAATAATTAGTGACAATGCGAGAATACACTTAAAAGAAAAAAGCTAGCATAGGAACAAAAAAAATATTATCAAATATTTACAGATAAAAGTAAATCAGCAATTAACAATCAAAGACAAAAACTAAATTTACCATAAGTGGGAGAATAAGAAAACCTACCTCATGGATAAGTTTTCGCAAACTCAAGGTCATCAACAACTGCAAGAAGACTCTCGTCTATTGGCGAATCATCACTTGCAGGGATAAACAAAACAGAAACCAACAAGTATAATAAAGCAAGCTTCAACTTGTCTGATGGAAGGTTCTGAATAGCTTGGTCACTAGAACTAATCTGACGTTTCTTTTTCTTTGGCACTGGTTGAGTACGGATCACACACCGCATAAGCAGTTCCTTAAGAAATTTGACTAAGGCTTTAGGACTAAGGTATTTATGACTAAAACTATCAACATCGTCCACACTCTTTTTTTCAGTTGGATACGAGGAGCAATTCAACCCACTCACAACCGCATGCTCCATCAAAAAGTAACGAATAGGTATACCATTTAAAACAAACCAGATTTCGGATTTGTCGGGAAACTCCACTATTCGGGTTAGAAGCATCCAGAGAAGAGTTAAAACCATTTCCAATGAAGAATTCATGTAGAATAATGGGCCAAACTGAGAATTCTTAAACCACGTAATGCCATCTGGATGGTCACTCAAACAATCTTCAATAAAATTGGCATGATATTTTCAATCGAAGGGCTAAGGCCAAGGTAAGGGCATGTTCATAATCCTATTAAAATCTCTTGATTTTTTTATTAAGCTGGCTTTCCTTTTGTTCCTGTCACTATGGCTCTTGCTTGATTGAGCCGATAAGTACAGAAGGTACAGAGGTTAAAAGTTTTTAGATTTCAAATAAGAAGGCACGCGAAGGCACGAAAAATGGAGTGGTTTCAAATAAGGCACACTTCTTGTTAAAGTCTTTTGAGAACAGTGTAAAAATGGGCCGAGTGATGTCATCTGCATCATTCACCTAAAAACAAAATTAAATTAGATTACTTATAAGTAGTAGAACATAAAATTATGCAGTTTGAGGCAATTAGAACAATTTTTGATTGAAAAACCACAATATAAAACTAGTATGATAAATATCTGGTTAAGCAGTATAAGTACAATTGCATATCGATCCATCATCAATTCACATATACTTAGGTGACATAGAATACTATAAAAACCATTGAAACCAATGTAATTCCATGTTTTATATATTAGAAACTGAGATTTTTAGCATATTATAATAATTTTGAATTGAAAAACCACAATATGATACCAGTATGATAAATATCCGGTTAAGCAGTGTACAAGACATATACTTAAAACACAATTGCATATCGATCCACAAGCCCACAACTGATCATGTCTTACACTAAAAATTGATCATGTCTTACACTAAAAACTAATCATGCCATATCTTACACCAAAAACCTTTAACACAGCCCACAACCCATAAAATCTTAACACATTAAATAATTACATCACACCAAAGCTAAAACAAATACATCTATAAATTTGGAACAAGATATATTAGTTTACTTACTAGGGGTTGGTGGGAAAAGACGAATCAACCATTGCTCGAATATGGGACTAAACAAGATTAAAATTACAAAATTAAATTAATTTCACATAAACCCTAAAATGCAAATATTTCTTACAAATTGAAATTTAAGGGAAAGGAAGAAGAGGTGGGAGGAACCTATTTATGACGAATTACAGTGGATTTCCTCAGAAAATTCTTTCTTTGTTCACTTTGGACTTCTTGTCTCGAACGTCTCTCTTCCTCAAAGACTTATTGTTGGATTTTGATTTTTTTACCTAAGGCAAACAAGAAAAGTTGTTTATTGCTTTGAACGAATGAAGAGTTGTTTATTCCTTTGAAGAATTGTAGATGTGTTTTTAGTACTGGGGTAAAAATGTTAAAATGTAGTTGTCCATTTACATTAATTGAAAGGAAAAAACAAAAAATAAAAGTCCAACTATCAGCTTTTTTACTAGTTGTTTTACTAGGAGGTATTATATATGGACAAATCCTTCCTATTTAACCGTCCAAAATTTAAAAAAAAAAGGAAAAAGAAAAGTCAAACAAAAGGAGGTCTCTTTTTACAACATTCTTGCAAAAGTCGACTGTCTTTGCCAAATTCCCATCAATACTCTGTGCTTCAGTTTAGTATGCTTTTCCTATAATATTTTCCAAGATAAATCAAATAAAAGAAAATGTACAAAACGTATACATTCACATATAAGAAAAAAGTCCAATTAAATCTTATGTTCCATATTGCCATTAACCCACACAAATACATGGAAAAAAAATACAATTTGGACAAAACACTAAGAAAGAGATCAACATCAGCATCAATTCCAATCCAGGCTTTTAATAGAATAGAAAAATAGAGTTTAGGCCTTACAAGAACTACATTTACACATATAGGCTTGCAAAAGGGTAGTAAGATGACCTAGTTAAAATCTAAAGTAAAGACTCGCACCGAGAGTTACATCTGAATACATGGTCTCAGTTGTTCCCACCACCAGCCTGACTCCAAATTACCTTACTCAAACTCCAGTCCCCTTCCTTACCCCAACCGAATGTCCAGCTCCAACCAGCCTCACCATCCTTCCTCCCCAAACACACACCACTAGAGGTGTACATAAATCCGCATAACCCGCCTGAATCGCCCAACCCGAGCCGATCCACCTGAAAACCGCCGATTTAGAATTTTTAAATAATAGAGGCGGGTCAAAAATATTGCAACCCGCCACTTTCGGGTCGTGTGGTGGGTTTAATAATTGCAACCCGCCTAACTCACAACCCGACCGCTAATTGTATATGTACTTGTATATATAATTAAATATTAGCACTAAACTTTAAAAATTATATATACATATATGCTCTTTAATAAGAGAGGTTTTGTTCATATTCATGTAACACAATTTATTTTTTATTTGAGCAAACAAATTGGCTCCTTTGCACACTTATTTTTACCTGATTTGAACAAAATTTTATTTTAGTAAACAAGGAGAAATATATATGTACATTTTATGATAAATTTATAATACAATTAGTTTTATTAATATCATCGGAAATTGGCTTCAATTTGCAAAATAAAGCTAACATCACCGGAAATTTTGGGTGTGGGCAGCGTGGCTATAGGCAGAGCAGAGCGGTTGTGGGCCTGCAGCGTAGATGGTGGTCGACGGTGGCAATGGATGAAAATTGAAACATGAAAGTGACGGTGGTGGTTTTTTATACTTACAGGAATGTATTTATACTTGTTACTTATATATTTTTAAAATCTTTATAATAAAAATTAAAAATTATATGTTTATATGTTTATATGTTTAAATAAATATAAAATGTTTTTTAATAAAATAAATTAATAAATATAATATATTTAATATGGACCATTGATATTTTGAGATCTATGGATGTGATCAATCAAATTTAATAAACATATAAGTGTTTAATGTGGACCGTTGATTTTTATCATATTTGATCCAATTGTTATTAGATTAAGGGTAAAATTGTCCAAAAAGGTCAAAAAAACAAAAAACACTACAACCACTAGCACACCGCGCAAGTGAGGCGCATTGGGGGCTAAATTGACTCTTTATTTTTTTCTTAGGGGAGTCTTTTGATCAAAAAAAAATTCACAGGGAGGTAAGTGCCTAATTCGAACTATCAAGAGGTTATAAGTATTTATCCCATTAGTAAAAGTGGGGGATTATAAGTATTGATCCCATTAGTAAAAACATATTACAGTTTCACACCCTGACACAGAGTTGTACAAGTGATTTACAAAACCTCAGGCATTGCTAGTAATTACACAATAAATGTGGGGAGGGGGGAGGGGGGGCGCGGTTGCATGTAATTATCCCTTTAGTTTATGCTAAATTTTATTAAAAAATGTCTTTAGGTCTCAAGATAGAGGTACTTCTATAGGCCCAACCCAGCATAGCTTAATCACTTTTCGACGAGCAATGTCCTAAATCAGGTCTAGAAGTTCAGTGAATGCACAGAACCAGTGAGTTGTGTCCCATATTCTATTGTTGTTTGTCAATGCTAGTACCATATGTATTGTTGGTATTATAAGAATTATCGTACTGTATATCTAATGGCCAAGCCCGTCCATGCTGCAAGACTACAATTATGCAAAACATAATAACACAAAGGGGCCTAATGTAGCTAGGTGATACTAATTAATGACAGTTTCCGTTGAATCAGAATGGTAATCCAAAAGGCTACTTTTAATAATTGTCATGTTGATTTATGCAACACAATTGACCTATGATGTTTACCCAGATAAGAGATTCTTAGTTCGATTCATCTTGCTGATGTTTAACAGATTCAAAAACACTGACAAAAATTTAGGTATCTGGTTAGCAATCATAGAGTCATGAAGTTGCTAAACCGAAGACAAGATACCAATTATGCAGAAAATTAACCACCTGTATTCTCAAGAATTTTGATGACAAATACTTTTAAGGGATAATTACACTCACAAGTCACACCCCCTCAATGATAGAGTAATTACACAAACCTCCCCTCACTAATTGATAATTACAAACACACCCCCTCATGTTAAAAATTTCTTACAATCGCACCCCCTATGTGTGTAATAATTCTTACAATTGCATCCCCTGTAAACCTTATAAATAGACTCTATGAGAGGGTGTGTTTGTAATTATCAATTAGTGAGGGAAGATTTGTGTAATTACCCCACCATTGAGGGGGTGTGAGTGTAATTATCCCTACTTTTAATTAAATATTCGTGTCATATGCAAATACTAAAGATCACAGAAGCACAATTTTATACTCCACAAAGGGGAAAACAAATCTAAACCAGTCTGGGAGATCACAATTTATTCGTGTTTCTCTATATCGCACAATTAGGCAACCAATCGAGGAAGATGACAAACTAAATGAAAGCAATAAATAATGAGATTATTGTGTTGGCCACCAATGAAACAAAATTCAGTACATATTCTAAAGTCTCTACTTGTGCTAAGATGTTTACAATGTATACAACGTTATGAAAATTATGGACATGGTTATATCCTCGACATTCACATATTTTGAAATTTAAAGGTAAATTACAGCTGCACATGGTCTATGACATAAAAGAGTTTGCTGGTGAAATTGCAAAATTAAATTGTACAGAATTTCAATACTCGAACACGATGAGATATGCATGATTAAGAACAGTGATTTCTGTATAATGTGACAGACATACTGCAAAATGCTAAATTAGGTGTAAATGGTCACTTAGTCCGAGAATCGTGGATTCTTTAATATTTAAGAAAAAACATACTAAGAGGACCATTATAAAAAGTTTTTAGCTTCGAAATATCCAAGAACAATTCCTATAATATTTTGAAAGCCCAGAAGAGAATTCAATAGTCGTATTTAGTATTAATGCAAATTTTGGTATGACAAGAATACCCACAATTATAAGAAAACCATAGTGCAGAACCGATCCCATTGTTTGGGGCATGAACGAATTTAGCATCAGCCAAGATTCTGAATCAGGTAATGTGAATATCCACATGCTTAAACAGAAGAGAGAGGAAGGAAAAGCAGCAAGCACAAATAAAGAAAGAAAGAAAAAAAGTTGATAACAACTCCGAGAAAACTTAATTCGAGCAAGGAGAAAAGAATTAGTAGGGGAAAATCAAAATTCAACAATTTCCTCAAGTTTCAATTTATTCCTCACATGTTTTAATAATAAAACCACAATGGAATATGTTCATTCAGGCCCTTTCAGTGGTAGTGTGATGTTGTTGTTTGCCTACTTCTATCGGGACAATTCTTGAAGCAACATACCACGTAAGTAAAAATGATAAAAATCTTCAACCAAGAAACACGAGTGTTTTTAATCTTGTCGTTGACATTAATTAACCATTCAGGAGGTAACCTAACAGTTACTTCATTAAGCCCAAAAGTGAACAGGGTTTTAGTCCGTCTGTCACTAAAAATTTTTGTACATACAGATGTGACAGGTTATTAAGGGTGTCTATATGCTTCCTGAACAATTAAGGTCTTATTTTTGTTTGTCTATTTTTGGTTGAATGTTTTCTATCTTACTTCATGAGATTGAAGTGCAAAATTACCTAAAATGTTATGAATGATAAAAATACATCTATAGAGATAGATAAGAATAACATATATATAGTACCACATTAGTTAGACATATTACCTCTCTAATTCATTCAAATGAAAGGAGCTGCCATCTGAGACTGCCACATTTTTATGTGTCACTGCAATCAAGAATTACATTTTGACATGAGTATTTCTACTAATCAGTCCATCAGGAAAAATTAATTCTACTGGTTAATAACTGTAACAACTCAGTCTTGTATATATTAACATAAGCAAAGTTTAGTTTACTCCAGTATGGCAAATGAAAGAATAACGAAGTTTTGGAATATTAATAGAGGATTGAGACGCAAGACATGGAAAGGCAGGTAACATTTTTGTTTCTGTTGGCTTATAGCACTAAGAACAAGTACCTATATGCAGTGAACGTGTTTCCTAGGCTAACTTCTAAAATGCCTTGCCTTTCTCTCAACCATAAAATTCAAGAAGGAAATTGGAAATAAAATAAAGTTCCCAATGTCCAGCATTCCACAATCCACTCAAATTGCAGCATTCCACAATCCACTCAAATTTCTCTTCAAGCTAGGTCTGCATTTTGTATTGGGACCGCCATGAACTCATCTCAGCGTGTATTTTGGGTTGGGACTGCCATGAACATCTAAGGGACATGACTCACTGTTTCTATAGTGGATCAGTGCTTTAAGGTTGTCATTTCATACCGTGTTCAGAATTACAAATGCATCATAAGTAGTTCGATTGTTTCTCTAAATAGTTAGCTCGTTTACGTTGAGTTCCCTCAGCTATTGTTTCTAACAGAGGTGTGAAGTTTCTGGACACTTTTGGGGAACTATCTACACAAACTTTGGTACACAACTAAACTATTCTAGCACCCATAAATGATGAACAAACTGAGACTAAAAGCAGGAGCCTGGGGAATGTTGGGATCAGGTGAAGAGTTGGAATGAGATCTTGCCTCAACTGAATTTACATACAATGGTTCGCTGAACTGAACTATCAAAAAGACTTATTGGAAGCTGCATTTGAGCACAAACCATAACAAGTATATATAGCCCATGTCTCACTACCCAAAGACATCCAAGAAATTAGAGGTGTGGAGCTTTTATGGACTATGAGAAGCAAATTATGAACAAGTTTTTTCCGTGATCAAGGATGCAACATTCATATTCATCAATCAACATGGACATTGGAATGATTCAATATTTAAGAAAAGAGATATTCCTGAAGGGCACTCATAATAAGCTGAAAGAGGAGAAAGGGTAAGGTGTTGACAAAGACCAATTCTCATGCACATACTATGAAATTTCCCTACAACGTACAGATTTGTTGGATATATAATGTGGTCAATTCCACTGGTGTGATTGTTTCCGTTTTAGATGTCTTTGCAACGTTCTATCTTTGTCTTGTCAAAGTTCATTAGGTAATGGGATATAGGCAGGCCACTTAAGTTTTTTAGGGTAGCACATTTGTAAGTATTGAGTTATAGGTTAAGCATTTGAACTATAATATTTCAATTTTTCCCCTACAAAAGTCTTCTCTGGATTCAGATCTCGTTTTATTACATAGTCCAAGTAATTTACACATTATAATCAAAGCGCAGCGAATGGTCTCTGATTTTCCCCTCTAATCTGGGTTTCCTGCAAGAACTACCATCACCTCCCCAACTACTTCAACCTCAACATTCAAGAAACTATAAGAGTTTATCTCTTTTTTTTCGAAACTTTTGTTATGATTGATCAATCAAGATTTCATTTTCTGGGGATCTGATAATAGCTTACATTGTTATTAGCATTCAAATTTTCAAAAAATTTACGACTTTAAAGTTGAGCATGAACTTATAATATATTCATCCACAGGTATTCCCATGTTCCAGTAAAACAGTGAAGACACTTTTAGTAGAGGGATGAGGATTCTGGAAAATTCTTCCCCACTTTTTAATCTCACTTCTTGTTTACTAAAACTAACACAAGTGGGATCAAAAGAATGCATGGATAACTTATTCGGATAATAAGTAAGGAACCCAATCTTCATTCACCCACGAGGAATAATTATACCCAATTGAATGTGATTAAATTGGTATTTATAAATTAAAAAGCAAAGTCCCGTTATTCTCCTTACCAACTAAAACTAGCTATATGCATGCATAATAATAAATGGATGTACTTATAGTATTTAAAATTAAAGGTTAATTACACTAACTACCCCTCTTATTAAGTGTAACTACAGCCAGTTTTGAGAACATAACAAATACTCCTCTTATAATAAAACCTTACAATCAAAACCTTACAATCAGCTCATTTCGTTAGAAAACTAACGTAATTTGCTGATATCATCAAATAATAGTTTCTAGATGTTCCAGTTTGCCATTGAGGGGGTGAATGTAATTTTTCATATTAAAGAGGATGTAATTGTAATCTTCAATTTTTAGTCTCAAATAAATGATTTTGTTAAAAACTTATTAAAATATCTTAATAATGAAGTGTAAATTCGGATTTATGCCAATTTGAAAAAGTTTTAGAAAATAAAAACAAATACTGAGTTTCGGTTTATTTTAGGAGCAATATTATGATTCAATGCAAATAAATCTAAATTAGAAAGTTACCAAAATAATATAAAAGCAATTAGCCAATTACAATAAGTTGAAAAAAACAAATACATATATAAGGTTGTTATAACAAAAAAAAAAAAAGAACAAAAAATATTATGTAAAAATATTTAAAACATTTAAAAAGGGGGGGGGGGGGAGGAGTAAGGGAAGAAGTTAGTCGGAGGGGGGTTAGTGTAAAGTTTTATTATAAAAGGAGTGTATTATATGCCAATAAAGTGGGTTTCAGTGTGGTTACACTAGATAAGGAGGGTGCTAATGTAATTAACCCATTTTAATTATTTCATAATTTCTTTTAGAACAAGGATAAGATTTATAATTTACACATTCCGTCACGCTTGACTAACAGCCGTTAGTCATAGGGGAGTCGATGTAAGATTTTATTATGAGAGAGGCTGTTAGTCAGAGGGGAGTCGATGTAAGATTTTATTATGAGAGAGGTTGCTTGTAGTGAGCTCAAAATAAGCAAACTGAACTGTAATTACATTAAATAAGAGGGTTAATTAGTGTAATTAGCCCTAAAATGTAATTACATAATATATATTTATATATATATATATATAATCAGAATGCACAGTATTAGTACCACAAGAAGATTGTGAATAAGTGATTGTTTGATAATGAACACGAAATACCCGCTTCTCTACTAAAGATGACGTATTTTTAATTCAATAGATACTTTTTATAAATGTCGATGGATTATTCTAAGTAAATTGTTTTTGGTTTGTTAGATAATATAATATCTTTCCATATCTTTCCATATCTTTCTAGTATTTATGTTAGTTTAGGTTTATTTATGTTTTCTTGTATTTATCTTTTCCTTGTTTATAGTTAGGGTTTTTTGTTTACTAAGTATATATATCTCTATAAACATGTTCTATAAACATGTTACTCAATAATACATGCTACCTCCGGGGTTTTCTCTAATCTAACATGGTATCAGAGTCATGGCTTCGAACCTCGGCCTCTCGATCACTCGCTTCCGCCGCCACCCTCAAGTCGTCGTCCCTGTCTGACGCCCCTTATCTTGTTTAGTTCTTTTATTTTTTTTCTTTGCCGTATCCTTTGGCTGCCGACCGCTTTTTTTTATTATTTTTTTTACGCCCTCTCCCTTGGCCGCCGCTGCCAGCTTATTCTCCCTTCTCATCTCATTTGGCCACCGTCGCCGTCGCCGTCGCCGTCGCCGTCGCCGTCGCCCTCTTTCTTGGCCACCGCCGCCGCCAGCTTCTTCTCCCTTCTCTTCTCCATTTTCTCCTTTTCTCTTATTCTTATCTTCCTATGGCCGTTGCCTCCGCCACCTTCTCTCTTTCACCGCAATCCGCCGCGCTTAGCCGTCGCCACACCATCTCTTGTGCCGCCGCCACTACCCGACCACACCTCCTGCGTCGTCCTTTTCTCGCTCTTCGACACTTTAACATCCATGCCGAACATGTTCAAGCGTGTCCCTCTACCGCCTTCGTCTAAGTTTTTGGTCCAGTCTCAACATTCACGACCCTCCCATTTCGACTACGGGGGACTGTTAGATAATATAATATCTTTCCATATCTTTCTTGTGTTTATGTTAGTTTAGGTTTTTTTATGTTTCCTTGTATTTATCTTTTCCTTGTTTATAGTTAGGGTTTCTTGTTTACCAAGTACATGTATCTCTATAAATATATTACTCAATTATACAAGTTACCTACGGGGTTCTCTAATCTAACAGTTCAATCATTTGATAACTAAAGCCATTGTTTGATAAATGATCACAAAGAGTCAAACTGAACCGAATCTGATGAATACTTCTCCAAGCGTTATGACGAAGAATTAAACCAAGATCTAATATCTTTATTCATCATCAATTGTCTCATTGTTTGCAAGCCAAGATATTATTTATTCAATGTTTTAAAACCTGGACCAGAAAATCAAGTGGGTCAAGGTCACTAGTTCAACCGTAACCGGGGTCAAGCCGGATAATTATATGATAAATAATACATAATATACTTAAAAATTCATAGAAATAATATGATACATAAGTTCTCCCTGAATTTAAGACACTTGACATTTTAAAATCAGTCAAGTTTAAAATTAAAAATAACATAGCTAGAAAAGATAATGAACTACTTCTTATTCAATGAATTCATACCTAAGTTTAATTGTTATAAATGGTGAAAATTTAAAAATTAATTGATATCATTTGTGTATTCAATTATTAATTACCTTGGTTGTTACATTTTTAAGAGAGGGCGAAAAGACACATTAGATATTAAGCATTCATTTCACTTATATGAATTCAAGAATATATCATTAGTTGCACATTGCACTTTGTGCACTAGAGATTTTAGTCTGCACTTGATTTGCCCTAATTTTTAAGCATTTTGCAGTACTTCAATAAGCACCAGGTTTTCATGGTCCAGTACCATAGGTCCATCAGACAACAATTGAACATGTGGGTTTATCATTTTCAAGAAATAGAGTGGTCCTGATCGATCTTGTTCCAATTTTGTGGTCTGACCAATGCTGTTTTTTATATAGACTAAGTGGCAATTCAAGTGGACCACTGCAGTCCGTGTTTCAATACACTGATTTTAACATCAACCAAATCCATGTTCTGGTTTCTCTTATAAATATCTATTGTAAGTGCATGGGTATATAGATATACATGCATGTGTTTATAATACATGTAATACATTTATAGTATATCTATAATATATGTTTTGTTACATATATTTATGTTTATGTAAGAATACTAATATATATATATATATGCACATCTACATAATATATAGGCAAAATCTCAATTTCAGTCTGTTGATATCGCCATTCTAGTTTTAGTTCCACGTTTTATATAATTTTAAAAATAGTCCCAATAATTTGAAAAGGTTGTAATGTTAGTCATTTTTTTAAACAACGTTAGTCCCATACTTTATTTTGCATTTTACCCCCTGAACTATACAAGATGTATTAAACACCTCCCTAAACAAATATTAATGTGCACTTGCCCCCCCTGAAAAATTAAGTAAAATAAAAATATGTTTAGGGGGTAAGTGGAAAAAAATACGTTTAGGGGTTCAGTTGGCCATTCCGTCAAAATTTAACAAAAAATATCGTCTGGGACTAACTCCGCCTGGAAAAAGGATCAAGTTTGCAACTAATGTGGAATAATGGGATTTTTTTTAAAATCCCGTAAAGCTTGGGACGAACACTAGAATCACGATGTCCTGTGGGACAACAGTTGAAATTTTGCCTAATATATACTTTAATATTCATTCATATTGTACAAATATGTGTTTGTACATTTATAACATATATTTGCATAAAAAAGATATTGCATAATTATTCATATATATGTGTATGTGTGTGTGTTCACACATTGCAAATGTGAAAAGAACCTACATAAAATTTTAAATACATATATATGTAGGACTGTATTACTTACAGATATAATTATATTCAAGAATAATAATCTTTTAACAAGCATAAACACTACGTATAGGAACAATTATGTTAAATATGATGTGTATATTATAGTTGTTAGTACAATTAAGGGTATAATTGCCATAAAAAGCAAACTTCTATTCCAATACAACTGTGTACTTAAGGTTAACCAAACAAAGCTACGTAGAGGACTGCTAAGACAATTCCAGGTGGAACTTCTTTCTATCCCATTCTACCAAGACTGGCGTTCCATGAAATGATCAGTCCATTTACCAACCGTGATGTGAGTGAGAAAAGTCATTCAATTTCATTCAAGGTAGAGCTGAGTAGCAAAGTAGTTCAAATTTAGCCTATTCTTCAAACAAAACAAGACTTCCAAGTTAGAGTTTGATAGAATCTCGTCCGAGCCATCACTCTAACCATCACTCTTAACATCCACAATCAATTAATTAATATAATATTCTTGCTAACCTAGGATGATTACCAGCAAGTTCCTACAGCTACCTAGTAGTGGTGACCATGAATTTGAGTTATGAAAGAGATTACACAGCGAACTTGGAAGAATATTGGTACTGAACCTTTCATGGTATAAACAAATTAATTTCTTCATATATGAAGAATTACCATTGAGATAGACGTTATTTTGGTTTGTTCTAGTTAAAACAATGTATGCTGTGTCATTTAAAATCATATCCACATATTACAAACAAGGCAAATCACAAAAACATTTGAATTCATTTGCATACCTGTAGTTTCTGTAATACGACAGTTTTACCATCAACTTCCATGAACTGAAAAGACAAACACACCATGGTAGGAATTACTTTCTGCTAGCTAAATTGTGAAGTGTAAAAATATACAAAAGAGTTACCCGATGTACACTAAAACTAAAGTTAATCTGGCTGTTGACATCTTACCTAAAGAAATAGAAAAATCATTCAGTTAGATTTTCATAATGCCAATTTGTTCTATACTGACTACTATTCCATGGGACAAGATAAGGAGGATCCGAAGGGGCTTATTCTTTCATCACCTTCCCCATCAGCCTCTGTGTGTTTTCTCTTCTTCATCTTCTTCTCGCCTACATCAATATTATCCACTTCATTTGGCAACTCGGGGTGTTTTCTCTTTAGCAACTAATTATTTCAAATAAGCAATGACTAATAAACTTCCAATTTATTGATACCATGCTTATAAATGTTAATCTAGCAATATGTGATGTACGAAATCGGCACTACTACAATATTGTTATTTAGATATATTTATCGACTAGTTTCTCCAGTTTTTTCTTCTACAACTTAAGTAGTAATCTTGTCAAGTTAAGTACTTCATACTTTCAGTTAACTAACACTGTTGCTAGGAATTATAGAGCAGTAGCTTATGCATTCGCTAGGCTTATTTTCGCCTTGTTCCTGAACAGTGCCTATTTGGGACATGAAATGTGTCAATTAAAGATACACCACTGCACTAGCGGAAATGTATTTTATTATATCAGAACGATAAGAAAGTTTATGTGTATCAAGGCACTTCATCAGGATATTCATTTCATGATCATTTACTTCACCAATATCCCCAACTAAGACTATGAACATGGTATAAACATGAAAGAGGGACATTGGTACAATAGGTGGCATAAAATGTGCTAATAGAATCCTTAAACTCTCATTGCTATCTATCCAACATCCAAGTAACACTCAGGGAGCGGTTCGGGTCGGTCATTGGTACAATAGACATACACAATAAAAAAAATTATAAACAAATAGAACCAATGAAAAACTCTAAAATATTAATAAAATTAATATTTTTTATAAATTTATCATCAAATATACATATACATATAAATTTTTCGCATAAGTGTTCAAAGGAGATGTTTGCTCTAATACATGTTAAACCATCAAGTATATATGCCTAGTAAATCTCATAATACTTTAACAACTTTGCTATTCGCAAAATATTCCAACATCCAAGAATGATAAAAAAATTCTATACATTATGGATCTCCATCAAGATATCCACTTCATGATCATTTACTTAAGCAGTATCTACATCTAGTCAATAAGAAGGCATAATTATTTCTCCCTCTTCGCACATCCTCAACACTCATGGTATAAATATGTCGCCCATGTACCATGCTTCCTAATCAAAAAAAGATAATGAAACTCATACTGCCGCTTGACTAAATTAATTACTAAATTCTTACCTTCTATATTGCTACTCATTCTTCTGGTGATGCAAACCTAATGCATTTTAAAGTCTTGATGATTCAAATCATCAGGTTCATTTAATGAAACATAACTTATCTAATCCAAACAGATTCCCTTCTAAGTTTCTCCAATTCGCTTATAATGTCATTGCACAATAACACTAATACAAACACCAATATAATGTTTTAATCTCACAAACTATTTCCTAAATCGTTCAAACTCAAACAGGATGAGTACGAGCACTAGAAGTTCATGTAATAAGATGCTTTGCTAAGCTTATCTAAAACAACTATACTTCTAAGATTATGTGGGGCTCATAAGATGTTATATCTTATTCTAAACATGAGGGCTTGAAGAAATTGGATAAATAAAGTAGAGAAATAAGCTTATAAGATGTCATTAGTGATAATTTAATAGTTTATATAGTCAAATCAAAAGGGATTTGCTAAAATTCTAAGAACAAGTTCAAGTCTCTTAACCCTTCTCAAACGGAGTTTATAAGATCTAACATCTTATTTTGAAATGTTATGAAGTGCTCACCTTAACTTTTGTCATGTTAAGGTATCGTTAAAGCTCTCAAAAATGGAATAATTAAGATGGTTTAGGAACTTATAAGCTCAACGAAACAACCTCTAAGTCAGTCAATGAAAGACAGAAGAGATTATCATGCTAAAAAGGCAAAATTAAACTGCATCTGCTGAATCAAATCCGAATTACATGTTGAACATTACCATAGCTAAACTCAAGAGAAAGAAACTGAATCAATACTGCATTGTTTACAGCTAGAAACAATAAATCACATAAAATATAAGTAATTTAACCAAGTACATCAAAATCAAACCATGTACAGACAGAAGGCCCTAGAAAATATACAAGTTTTATTATTTTCTTCCGTTAAATCAGAACACTAAACAGGCGTACCTTCGTAAACCAACATCAAAAGACCCCGGCAGCTTCCATTGATGGCTGCTTTTATTGTTGGATATATATATATATATATATATATAGTCAGAAAGGGAGAACGTAAGGAATTCCATCAAATTAAAAAAATCCACACCAAGAATAGAGTAAAATTGGGTTTGAAGTTTGGACCCTGATCAACACATAAATTTAACCAAAAAAAAATGAAAAGAACCCTAATTACATCATGATCTGAGATGAATTGCCCCAAAATATATATATATATATATATATATATGACCTCAACACAATAAAAACAAATGGGATAGTTTGTGTGTGTGTTTTTATAGATGTATATATATAGATATATCTATATATATCTCAAGAGACAGTGGTACGGTCGGAGTGGCAGGTAAAGAGTTGGATAAAGCTTGACTGGATGGATGACTATACAAAGTATTCTCTCTCTCTCTCTCTCTCACTCAGATACTACTATGCAGATTTTATTTCATGTATTAAAAACTTAGCAGAAATGAAATAATGAATGAGGGCAGAAGAGAGAGAGAGAGAGAGGTGACAGAAAAGAAGTGAGCACACGCAACCACAAAAGGCATACAACTATACACAATTGCCTGCGTGTGCTCACTCTCTTCTGTCAACTCTCATTTCTTCTTCTTTCTTCCTCTCCTCTCATCTCATCTTCCCTTTACCAAACACCCATTTATTTCTTCAGATCTGTACACCAAACACTAACCCCACTCCCTCTCCATGGTTTATTTAAGAAACCCTTTTTCCCATGAAATTCTTTAATTTCATCTTCAACCACAATTATAAATATATATAGATATATAGAGATAGATAGATAGATATATATCACTAGGGTTTCTGGGGTATGATTATCTCTGTGTGTGTGTGTGTGTGTGTGTGTTTGTAAGCATGGCAAAGTACTAATCTCATCTGTTTCCTGCAGTGCGCATCTAACTGTTGTTTCAAAATTCATGTACCATTTGCCAGTTGTTGAAACAACCAGAAGACACCTTATACTCTAGCTTGTATATAAGAGGTAAAAAGTAAACATCACCTTATACTCTAGCTTGTATATAAGAGGTAAAATGTAAACATACATACATATGTATATATATATATATATATATATTATAGTATGGGTCTGTGACTTACTTTTTCTCCCCACCGCTAGTTTTTTGGCATTTTTTTGGGATGAAATTAGCTCCATTCATTCAATAATGGGAAGAGCGTGATTACCAAAAAGACAACAAAAAGGACTGTGGGGATCCTCCAGATTACAGTATTAGATTAGACTTTGTCTTCTTTATTCTCTCTATTGTCGTTTGGATGGTTGATGGGGGCAACGTGTCGTGATCTGGAGCGTACGATAGGGATCGTAGGGCTCCCGTAATTTGGAGAGACGTGACTGCTGGCCTTATCTATTGACTGTTGGGTGTTTAGTGGGTCATTATGTGTTTGATGAAATTTGGTCTTTGGAAGTTGTTCCACTTATAATTAAGACTGATTAAAAAAGTACCATAAACTTTTGGTATTAATCTAACCATTCTTCTTCAGGCGTTTCTCGAAACCAAAAACATTGGAAGGACGAAACAAGTCCTCTTTGTAGTGGTCCATTTCCTATGCTTAATTCACGCTAATTTTTTGTTAGTTAGGGTTGAACTCACGAGGGAGTGTATATTGCAAACGAATATTATCACGTTCTAATGAGATCAAACTGATTCTCAACTTAAATTATAATTAATACACCATGTTTATAGCTATGATATTATCATGATTGGTACTTGATCCAGGTTGTGAATATGATCTGGTCCACTCCTGAGATATGGATTTGTGATAGGTTTATAGAGACGGATGGATTTATGGAGACTGATTAATACAAAAGATTAGGAGAAGTTAATTGTGTCAGGAGATAAGCCAAAAATAAGTCACGGGATGGTCAATGGCAATTTGATCGCAATTAAAGTGGGTTTGACCGGGTCAACAAAGGCTTGATTGTGGGCCAACACGGGTTTGACCGCAGTATTGGAAGCTTGAAGGCGTGGATTGTGTTTTCTATATAGTTTTGACTTGATTTTGGTAATTGACTTGTATTAAGATTGTTTTTACTAATTGCCCAAGAAAAAGATTATGTTTCTTATTTAGTTTAGGTTTTAGTTTTTTGAGTATCAAGTCTCTTACTCTATAAATATGGCCTTGTCTGTTGTAATTGATGATTGACTCCCACAAATAAAGATGTAAATCTAGTGTTAGCCCGTTGATGTAGGCAGTTTGTCAAATCATGCCAAAGATTCTTTATTATCAACTTTTAATGCTTCTAGTATAATTCTTATTGATTCCAACATTTTGCAATCCATTCTCCATTGATGACTCGTTCTTAACAACTGATATCAGAGTCATAGGTTTGCTAATTTAGGAGACGTCTTAGATCTAGATCTATAGGGAGTGTGAAGCCGGAGAAGATGACAAAGGCGGTATGGGATCAGTTAGATCGTTAGGCCAGGATCAATAATCTCGTTCAACGCTAACGAGAAAATATGGTAGGATCGTGGTGCTAGTTAGGCAAATCCACAATAGTAGAGGCAGAATCGTGTTGTCAGGTAAACAAAACATGAAGCTTGTGGGAGCAGTTGTGATCCCAATGTTAGAGTATATGCCTGACACGCTAATAGCTAACGTGATTGGATAGCAAGTGCACTAGTCGTGTGTAGTAATAAAAGTGGACTAAAAGTCCGGGTTGTCGAACCACAGAGACTTGGATTTTAGCTTATGATTTTATAATGAAAAAGAACAACTAAAGTAAAGATAAATTGAAGGCAAAATGCGTAAGATAAGAACGAAGACACACGAAGGATTGAAGACCAATTATAAAGGGAGACTAAGGCACATGCTAGGTCCAAGTTGCTCGATTATACTTATAAAGGCTCTCGTTGAAGGGTCACGCTTATGTTGCCATGGTGAAAGCTCCTAGGGTAGAGAATAACCAATGTCTCGTGCTAAACTCCTATGCTTGAATGACAGTTTCCTAAGTATATCTACCTGGAAATCTAACCATTAAACATGCATTAACGCACTAGAGCTCACTCGATTTGGATCGAACGACTTCACCCGGGAATCTTTACCTATGTCTAGGGCAATTCCTCATTGGTTGCTGGTTATGGTGTGAATTTCTTGCACTCTAAGTCAATTTTCTCTCGAAATATTTACCTAGGCATAAGATTCTAAATATGGTGATCAAGCATATGTCAAACAAGCAAAAACTCAAATTCACACCACATAACAACATAAGAATCACTTCAACAATCCTCTATTATAAGTATAAATCACAATTTGGCCTTACATGGTCCTAGTCTTACAAGCTTAGCTCATAGTTGATGGCATAAAAGACAGATGGATTCATATACATATTCATGGACAATAATGAAAATGGAAAGCTATTAAAACTCCCTATGTTGAATGGATGATGGATCTTCAAGTTGAATCCTCAATCCCCAAGCTAATCTTCCTTCTTGATCTCTTCCAATTGATGAGAAAGTGGCCCAAAAACCCAGAAAATCGCCTTGAATCCCCAGGAGTTCGAACCCCCCTTCCATGCTGAAAATTGGCTTTTATACACTTGGAAAACGGTTACGCCGGTTCCTAGGCGCGGCATACGTGGCGTACTTTTCTTGGGGGATAAGTCCGACGGCGCCCAGGCATGGTCAACAGGATGTTGAACTTGCTGTTTCTTGCCCGGCGCCTGGGCGTGGTCATACTGGCGCCTGGGCGTGGTCAACAGGGTTGAAATTGTGTCGTGCATCGTTTTTTGCCCTTTTCTTCGTGTGCTCTCATTTATCACCTGAAATCACTTAACACCCCGAATAAATGCAAATGTGGCATGATTTAGGCAATAAATAAATCCAAAAACTTCAGATCACGGTCTTAAAAACACGTAAGAACGCCTCTTATCAATGCCCTCAAATGCCATAAAGAGGATAGATTATAGGGCATTGACTTGTAACTAAACAATATCTTTTAGTAATATAAGGCATTATTTTGTTGTTTTCTTATAGGCATTTGTAAGGTTTTAATAAACAACGTAAAGTCCTTGATAATAAGGCAATCCTTCTACTTCCTATGGGTTAGGAAGAATGGCACTAGAAAAGTTTGATCCTTGTTATCTAAAACTTGTTCGCAAGTCGAAGAGAGTATTGACTGGACATCAATACTGGATAAAGACTCGTATGGTGTAAGTTTTGACAGAGAAAATGCCAGTCAATCATTATGGGAATGGTAGTGAAAACTTATGTCATAGACATCTTAGTTAGACTGATATGTTTGAACACGACTCGCATCGGTATCATCACATGGGTTTTCACTCACTGACAGTTAATGATGAAACTGATAAATTGTGATAGGTACGCGTGAACCTTAGACCTGAGGAATCAAGTTGAAAATGTACTTGTGACATCAAGTCTGTCATTAGAGTAGTTAGATCCAATTCACCCTTTGGTGGGATCGACCTCGAAGTGCGACTTGATGGGCAAGTAGCAGTCTTAACTGATTAGCAAAATGGGATTTAATCTCTCATAAGTGGATGAGCTAAATATCTTATGCAGTCATGAATGAGTGAGGTTAAAAGACTTTGGCTAAAGCATAAAGAGATACTCATGTTAGACATGAAGGTATGAATAAGTTTTGAGCCATCAAATGACATCCAGTTTTTGTTTTCTTAAGCTCTATTTCTTCCTTAGAAGCTAAGGAATATCCCATTAGTATTTATAACACAAATCTATCTTAGAAATTTTCTGAAAAGTTTGAATTTCTGAGGGCCCCGAATAAATCGTCAAATCTGCCATTGTTGTGAATCCTAGTTGTTTTTGACTTCTTGGGTTGCACTTATCCTCTACCATTGAAAGGCAAACACACTCTACACCTTCGAATATCCCATTAGTATTTATACCACAAATCTATCTTAGAGAAATTCTGAAAAGTTCGAATTTCTGAGGGCCCCGAATAAATCGTCAAACCTGCCATTGTTGTGAATCCTAGCTGTTTTTGACTTCTTGGGTTGCACTTCTCCTCTACCATTGAAAGGCAATCACTCTCTACACCTTGAGTGACCAATTGAACCTAGGTTTGTGTTGGATTGTTGATTTAATAGCTAGATTCTTACATGCAAAGGATGATTGTGAGGGGGAGTAGTGACTTTGGTATTTGCATGAGCAATCTGACTTGGCCCGAACTTGAAATGCATAAAAATCTTAAAATTTTCATTTATTTAACAATGTTATGAAAATTCATATTAATTATAGTTGGTATTGATTAAGAATCAAGTGAGTTATTTGACATGCAATATGATTTTGTAATGAAAAACAAGGTTACTAAGTTTTAGTGGTTCTTTAGTTGTTTTGAGAAATCATTTGGAGGACCAAATGAGGATAATAGAGTCTGAAAATTTTTCTGGATATTCTCATTTATATCTAGATTATAAATGTAAAATTTTGTACAATTTGGAGTTATGATGGATTTTCTAAAAATCTTGAAATCTGTATTGCCATAATACAATTCGGTTTCGGGAAAGTGAACTTTAAGCCTAAAATATCTTACTTAGACATTTTCATTCCCTTTGAAAATTTTATTGAAATATTTATGATGCATATATAGTAACATATCCAAAATTGGACATTTTTCAAGTCATAGTTAATTTTTTAAAATTTTCTAAATACCGTTGCTCTAACTGTGTTGTCTGTATAACAACAGTGAAGTTCTGATTCTCGTATGTGGTTTTATCGAGCTTAAAATAGTTTTATAAAGTTTGTTAATGTTCATTAGTATATCGGAATTGTACTGGTAAAATTTTGGGTAAGTTGAAATTTTCTATGATATTATAAAATGTTAGGGACGGTAGCATCAGAGCACGAGAAATAATCAAGAAACAATAAATCTAAGCCTAATTATGAAGATGAAAAGCACGAAGATTTTAACGTGGTTCTTCATCCGCGAGCCAACATAGACTACATCTTTATTTCATTCAAAGTGAATTAGAGTACATCAATGAATTACAAGTAGAGTTCTCATATTTATAATAGTGGAGAAAACCAAAACCCTAGGAATATCAATCTTAAACAACTAGATAGGGAATAATTTCTAGCACAATAGAAAATAATTCCAATCAAATTAGGACAAAAGACATGCTAAAAAATGGCCCAAAATGCAAAAAAACCCGTCAAAAACAATTACTGAAAAAAGCTGTCCTCGGCCGTGACGCCGTGACGCCGCATGACCAGTGTCTGTTTTTGCCTTGGCGCCAAATCCAACGCCATGGTGCCATTTTGCCAGAATCTTGGTTCCAATTTTTTTGCCTTTTGACTTCTTTCGCGACCTCGGTCAACCTCGACCCTTCTTGGCTCCTCTTCTTGACCCTATTTTGATTCGACTCCACCAAACCCATCAATAAAATTCTCACACCATAACTTGCTAAACTAGTCATTGTGGTAGCATTGAGTTGTGTTATTGCTCTTTTGTGCGCCATAGGTATTTCGGGGGTAAATGAAACATGTAGTCTTTATATAAGTTTCAGTTTACTCAGTTGTATATGATCAAGATAAGTTAGTTGTGTAGCTTGCTATGTTCGAGTGTACAGATTAGAATTCTAATATGTCATTTGGCTAAAGCAGGTTGTGTTGGAGGTTCGCCCCGTGACAACACTTAGTAGCTCGAAAGTACCGTGAGTTGCCTCTCAAAAATTATATCTAAATGTCTTTAAAACTTGGAAGGAACTTTAACCATGTCGGATATATATCTATATATTTTTATCATGGTTTTACTACTTCACATGAAAATGAGTTTCATCACTTTCAAAATTAAATCATGACCTATATTATTTTATGCCCATTTCATTGTGTCAATTATTAATTGTATAGGCAATTTTAAAGTTATATTTGTGAAATGCTTTCAAGGAAAACATCTTCCTACTAAAATTTTCTTAAAATATATTCAATTTAATGATTACCGAATTGTGAGTCTAACAGCCGCTATTGCATCAAATGTGAATTTTGAGATTGCATATTGTATATGGTTGAGTGTCGGGCGTGGATAGGGCTAGGGTTTGGCTGGACATGCATGGGCCCGTAGTCTTAAAACGGCTCCCGCTATCCACGGCCAAATCCCAACACCCAAAGACGGAGTGTTCTAAGGGGGAGTGGGTTATAGAAATTGAATTGTCGCATTTCCAGGATAGACCAAACAGGCATCGTGAACCTGAGTGGGGAGGCATAAGGTGATAGACTTTAAGCCGATTGTTCAGGGGTGATAAGAAAGAAGCAGCAGGACCCAAAGTGCTATGAGCAAAGTCATCGGATGCTGTTAGGAAATTTCATGTTACATGTTTTGATGATAACAAGATGGGATTTTATGTTAGACCCCAAAAGAATGTAAGTTTATGCTTTCATAGAACATTTACATAAGTGTTTGAAAAAGACTCATTATCTGTTAGACTTGTATTTTTATCTTTATAAATTTTAGACTAAGTATTAGATACCGAGTTGTTGATAGAATTCTAGGTGAGTCTGTCAAAGATAAAGTTGCAGATCAGCGTTTGAAGTCAAGTGAAGATGAAGATTGTCTTAAGCGTCTGTCAAACACTGAGGATATTTCAGGAATTATGAATCAACGCTTAAAGCCATCAAGCGATCAAGAGATCAGATTCACTTTAAATAAATTCTGAAGTCATGAAGGACTTAAATGCAATCATCAACAGGCATTTATTTCCCGTTATTTCCAACGGAAAATAAATTCAAATGCATTTCATGCCTGATAAGAGCGCTGAATGTGATAAGGACTAATTGCATATGGACAAGCCACCATTGACTAGACTGTCAGAGCTCAAAGTCTGCAACATCCAATCGATGGAGCAGATATTCAGGAATGTCAGGAAAAGGGACTATTCACTCGCTGTGTGAGAGACACGCACCTGCATGTGTCCAACGGACAAATCCAAAGAAATCTCTATAAATAGTACCCTTCAGCAAACCCTAACTACATATGCAAATACAAAAGAAAAAAGGTCAAACCTCTGTTGAAATACTTACAAGAAAAGTTTACAAACTCCATAGCCAAAAATCCTTTAACCTTTTCATAAATTCCAAAGATAGTCACCGATATCTCAAACATCTTCCTTAGAAGAACCTTTCTTTATCATTGAGATATCCAAAGTTGTTTGAACTTCTAAAAATCAAACAAACACTTTGTGACAAAACCATTCAACCTCTTTCATCTGTGTGAGAAAGTTGTTGTTTCCTTCAAGCAGTATTTCTAAGTGAGAGAAGGTTGTTGAAGAAGATCTTAAGTGGAGCTAAAGTCTGTGTGATCAAGGAGCTCAAGATCATCCTCATATTCATTCATTATTTAAAGAAGTCCTCTGTGTGAAGATTTTGATTATCATCTAGTGAATTTCCTCCAAGTGAAAAGGAGAAGAAGAACGTAGCTGGGATTACATCATCCAGTGAACCTTTCATGTCTTGTGTCATTTACATTACTGTTTTATTGCTTTATTTATCATCTGCATTATATCTTTAAAAATCTTTAAAAACAGTTAAGCGACTAATTGTTAAAATCGAACGCTAAGCATTAAAATCTATCCCACTATGTTAACCCTGATTAAGCGATCTAAGTGTTACCTTACTTTGGTAATTCCTCAAATCACTAAGTCTAAGTTATCTTTTCTCTAGCGCTTGACCTGGTGCTTTGCTTACTAAGCGTTCAAAACATTTTAAGTGATACAAAATCTTTTTTAAGTTGAAAAAGACTTCAGGGTCTATTCAACTCCCCCCCCCCCTTTTAGACTCTTTCGTATGCCACTTGGGACCACCAAACACGATGCTCTGCTAATATGGGCCCCTACTTCTTAAGTGTGAATGCAAAGTTTATTGTAACTGACCATTGTTTGAATGCATATACTAAGTGCATATACTGAAGTTTTGGTACCAAACCACCAGAAAAATTGTAACATTCATACACTATGTTGGTGTGTACATTTTTTTAGTACTTTAAGTTGGCCTACTGGAAATTTGGGTATATTAACTTGAAAAAATCGGCAATTTTGGTACAAATTGGCCGGAAAATTTGGGGATTTTGACTGAAATTGAGGATTTTGACTGATTTTGACTTAAATTAGGGGGATTTTGATTGAAATTGAAGATTCTGATTGATTTTGACTTAATTTGGGGTTTTTTTATTTTAAATATAAACTAAAAAAGATTATTATTTCATAAAAAAAAAAAAACCCACCCCACCCCCTGTATCACTACCAGTCCCCCACCCTCCTCACCCCCTACATCACTCTGTGTGTATATATATATATATATATATGCATGTGTGTGTATATATGTGTGTGTGTGTATACTTAAAAGAAAAATACTTATATATATATGTGTGTGTGTGTGTGTACTTAAAAGAAAAATACTTATATATATATATATGTGCGTGTGTGTGTATATGTGCATGTGTGTGTATATATATGTGTGTGTGTGTATGTGCGTGTGTGTGTATATATGTGTGTGTGTGTGTGTAATTGTATGTGTGACTGTGTGTGTTTGTGTGTGTGTGTGTATATATATATATATATGCATGTGTGTGTATATATATATATGTGTGTGTGTATGTGTGTGTGTGGACTCTGTGTGTTTGTGTGTGTGTTTTGGGTTGGTTGGGGTGGAGTGGGGTGGGGTGGAGAAGATGGCAATGTTCCCCACCCACCCTCATTTTTCTTTTTCTTTTTTATTTTTCCTTTTCTTTTTTATTTAATTTATAAAATAATATATTAAATAAGTAATTTATTTTAGAAATTAAGTTTATTAAAAAAATAACTCCAAATCAGTCAAAATCCCCAATTTCAGTCAACATCCCCAAATTTTAGTCAAAATCCCCAAATTTTTCGGCCAATTTGTACCAAAATTACCGATTTTTAATGTACTCAAATTGTTAGTAAGCCAACTTAGAGTACCAAAAAAACGTACACGCCAACATAGTGTATGAATGTTGCAATTTTTCCACAAACCACCTATTGCTAGTTGTTATTGTGAACACAAGTGTTTTTCTTTAGCTCATGTTTCAATGATCTTTGAAAAATGAAAAATATTATTGTTTCACCTCATTAACTTATCGTTTTTGGGTCTAAAACTATTTTAAGCAGCTTTCACATGAACACTGGCGCTCACTAAGCCTTTACTTACGTATTTCACTTTCTTCCTTCCAGTAAGAAGTGAGTTTCAGTTATGAGACAAACTCGGAGGATCGTGAGTGTAGATATGGACAATTCTAGAGGTGAATATTGCAGACTGGGTCTTGGAGAGTAAGTTTACTTAAATGTTTGGTTGACAGTGTTAGCGTTGGGAACCTATTAGAAATTTTGAATTATTTCCAAAATTTGGATGGAACTATTGTGATAGGCTCGCGCCTTCGATTTTGGTCCTTTAAGGACTGAATTTGGGGGCGTGACACTAAACCCCCTTTCAATTTCATCTATAAATAGAGATAGGGAGGGTATTTTTTTTTGTCTTTGATTTCCCTTTCATTTCCAAGCTGAAAATTGCAATTTTGGTGCCAATTCTCCCACCTAACCCACACTTAACGGAGCACGTGAGCCACACATGGTCATTCCGTCAAATACATGACGAAAATATAACTTGGGACCAAAATCGTGCATTTTAAGAGTTATGGGACGTATATTGGTGAGGTCAATAATTCAGGGATTAAAAACACACAAGAGCTAAGTTACGGAACCAAAATTGGAATTTTTCCTGATAATAAGAGTTCTACCGGTAATAAAAATGTCTTATTTTTCTTTAATTTACGGATTCTTTCTTATCATTATTTTTTTCTTTTCTCATGTATATTTCTTGCCGCCGATCTTGTTTAATCTTATACCTTAATAAAACAAGATGTTAACCAAAAGTTAGCAAAAAAGAAATAAAAATAATAATTGTATTGATGCAAGAATCAAACAACACAAAGATAAACTCTTCGTTAATCTTCTAAAACATTTGTGATTGATGAGAAACAACATAAGGTAGAAATTTTTTTCACATGAGATTGGTCGGGTGAGAATTAATTTTGTAACAAAAAAAAAAAAAGAATTTTTGTAAGAAATTGAAACTAATTGGAACCATATTTGTATTTTTTATATGAAAAGAATAAAGGAAAGGGAAGAACAGGAAGTGTTGGAACCTGTACTTCTATGTCAGATCGACTTCAGTGGTTCGAGTGTAAATTCTATGTCTATCTCTCTTACACAAGTGTATGTGGCTACCGCACATAATACAATTTACTGTGTAAGATATATGGACACTAAAATCATTGAATTCGATCTAGCATAAAGTTTTCCGTCTTGGGACTTGGGAGTGTTGGAAATAGCTTGTCATATGGATATCTCCTATCCCACATAGGAAAAGTAAACAAGAGTTGTTTACTTTATAAGTAGATATCAAATAGTAAATTCAAATTGAAGATTGGAGGGAAAACTTGGAGGAAGACCAAAATATAGATATATTATATATATTTATATATCAAAGATACGGCACTTGACACTTGGACACGTGGCACGCGCATGTGGAAATAAATAATAATATATTATTTATTTTCGGATTTATTTTAATTAATTTTGAAATTAATTTTTTTTAATTAATTTTTGAAATTAATTTTTTATTTTAATTCAGAAAAGGTATGACTTTTGTTTGTGAAAAACTCTGTTTTTCATCTGAACATTTGCAATGTTTTGAAGAAACTTTTGATCAAATCATTGCAATGATTCGAATGGTTGCCAATAGTCTATAAATATAATCAAAGTCAAGGATTCAATTTATTCGAATTTCCCTTACTTTTACATAATAATATTAGTTCTCTTTTTAGTTCGTGAGGGAAGTGTTCGAAATTGCTATTCGCAGACTTCGGTGGTTTGTTGTATCCTAGAAGTGAATTTCCATTTAAACCCAGTAGCAAATTTATAGTGGGGGCAATTATCACCTTAAGGAAAGTGGGATCACGCCTCAAATCTGCATAAATTACATATTCTGTTTACTATTTTTATAACAATCTTAAAGTGATAATTCGTTTGTTCGAAATGGAGAATGGTTTGAGTTCTGCTTTGAAGATGATGAACCAAGAGGTCGTGAAACTGAATTGCTTTGATGGGACTAACTATCCCCGCTAGAAGGAGAAGATGATGTTCCTGCTAACTTTCTTGAAATTTGCCTATGTGTTGGACGCTAATCAGCCTGCCACAAATCCTAGTGAAAGGATTCAGATGAGGTGAAAGCAGCCCGTGCGAAATGAGAAAAAGATGAGGTGTTGTGCCGTGGACACATTCTGAATTCGCTGTCTGATCGATTGTTTGATTTGTATGCCTCACTGAAGTCGCCACTGGAAATTTGGAATGCATTTGAGAATAAGTACAACAACGAAAAACAAGGTACAGATAAGTTTCTTCTTTTGAAGTATTTTCAATTTGTCATGCGTGATAATTTATCGATCATGGATCAAGTTCATGAATTGCAAGTATATGTATCTAAACTCAAAGATGTGAAAGTTGAAATTCCAGAAGCAATGCAAGTCAGATCGATAATTTCTAAACTCCCTGCAAGTTGGAACAACTATAGGAAGAAAATTTTGCATTCTGCAAAAGATTATTCCGTAGAAATGTTGCTTAAACACTTGGTAATTGAGGAAGAAACTTGTATCCATGATAAAACCCAAAATGTGCATTCTAGTGCTAGAGTAAACTATGTTTCTGATAAGAACAATGGTGGAAAGAAAAGAAAATCTTTTGGTGCCAGCACTAACAGGTTCAAGAATGTTACTTGTTACTATTGTGGTAAAAAAGGGCACATCAAGAAAGATTGTCGTAACAGGAAAAGGCAAAAGATAGAAGAGAAACCAAAGACAATCCAAGTGGCTGAAGCAAAAACAGATGATATAATCGCTATGGTTTCTGCTTAGCACATAAGTATGGTTACGGAATTGAACATGGCCACTGCAGTCAAGTCACTCGATTGGTGGTATGTTTTGGCGCCACTGTTCGTGTGTGCAATGATAAGAATTTGTTCAAGAATTATGAAAGTGTAGAAGGACAACAAGTTCTAATAGGAAATGCAAATACATCAAATGTTCTTGGAAAGGGAAGTGTTGAAATGCAATTTACTTCTGGGAAGAAAATATTCTTGACTAATGTTCTTCATGTTCCAGAAATCATTAAGAATTTGGTGTCGGCTTCGCTTTTGTGCAAGAAAGGGTTAAAGGTTGTACTTGAGTCGGACAAGTTAGTCTTAACTAAAAATGGAGATTTTGTAGGAAAGGGTTACTTTTGTGATGGAATGTTCAAACTTTGTATCAATGCAACTATTATGAATAAAATTAATATTTCTGCTTACTTTGTTGAGGTATCTTATTTTTCGCTATGGCATCGTAGATTAGGTCATGTAAATTTTTGTTATTTAAATTTCATGTCTAAACATAGGTTAATTTCATATGATAAAGAAGATAAAGAAAGATGTGAAATTTGTATTCAAGTCAAAATGTGTAGAAAATCATTTCCTAAATCAGAAAGAAATTCGGTATTATTAGAACTTATTCATTCTGACATATGTGAATTAAATGGTATCTTAACTCATGGAGGAAATAGATATTTTATTACTTTTATAGATGATCATTCACGATTTACATATGTGTATCTTATAAAACATAAAAATGAAGCATTTGATAAATTTAAGTCCTATAAAGCAATAGTTGAAAACCAAATTGGGAGGAAAATAAAAATTCTTCGAAGTGATCGAGGAGGTGAATATTTTCCAAACGAATTTTCTCTATTTTGTGAAGAAAATAGAATTATACATCAATGTAGTGCACCTCATACTCCCCAAAAAAATGGATTGGCTAAAAGAAAAAATAGAACACTAGTTGATATGACTAATTCAATGTTACTAAATTCTACTTTGTCTAAAAGCTTATGGGGTGAAGCTATGTTAACAACTTGTCATGTGCATAATAGAATTCCCTCAAAGAAATTAAAGATATCTCCATATGAATTATGGAAAGGTCGGAAACCAAATCTAAATTATCTTAGAGTTTGGGGTTGTATGGCTTTTTATAGAGTCACTAAACCAAATCGAACAAAATTAGGACCAAGAGCCTTGAAGAGCGTTTTTGTGGGATATGCAGAAAACTCAAAAGCTTATAGGCTTTTGGATTTAGATTCAAATGTAATAATTGAATCCAGGGTTGTCGAGTTCTTTGAAAATAAGTTCATTGGCGAAAATTTTGCACAACCTACTGAAAAACACGTAATAATTTATGATCCTAATTCTGGAAATAAAAGAAGGTCAAATGATACTTCTAAAGAATTAAGGAAAACTCAAAGAGAAAGAATTGAAAAGAAAATTAATCCAGATTTCGTGTATTATATTGTTGAAGCAAATAGAGAAGTTGTTCTTGATAAATTCGTTGTTCTATTTAATAGAGAAGATGATCCTAAGAATTTTAATGAAGCAATATCTTCAAGAGATGTTGCATTCTGGAAGGAGGTGATCAATGATGAAATGGACTCATTGTTAGCAAATAATACATGGGTGCTCACTGATTTACCTCCTGGTTCTAAACCAATAGGATGTAAATGGGTATTTAGAAGAAAATATAATACAGATGGATCAATTCAAACATTCAAGACTCGATTAGTCGCAAAAGGATTTAGACAAAAGGAGGGTATAGATTATTTCGATACATATGCACCTGTAGCTCGTATAACATCTATTAGAGTCTTATTTGCATTAGCATCCATATATAAGTTATACGTTCGTCAAATGGACGTAAAAACTGCGTTTTTAAATGGTGATCTAGACGAAGAGGTGTATATGGAACAACCAGAAGGTTTTGTGTTGCCTGGAAATGAAAGGAAAATATGTAAATTAATTAAGTCATTATATGGCTTAAAACAAGCTCCTAAACAATGGCATGAGAAATTTGATTTGGTGATTTTATCTTTTGGTTTTCAATATAACAATGCTGATAAATGTGTTTATTCTAAATTCAATGATGAGTATGGTGTTATTGTATGTTTATATGTCGATGACATGCTTATTATTAGTTCTAACATGCATGGAATAAATGAAACAAAAAAGTACCTATCCTCCAAATTTAAAATGAAGGATTTGGGTGAAGTTGATACCATTCTTGGTATTAAGGTCAAGAAACATAGTGAGGGATATGCTTTGAGTCAATCTCACTATGTTGGAAAAATCTTGAATAAATTCAAACACTTGGAAATTAAAGAAGCTAGAACTCCATACGATACTTCGTATAAATTGGCTAATGATGATGGAAGAGCAGTAGCTCAACTTGAGTATGCTAGTGCAATTGGCAGTCTTATGTACGCAATGCATTGCACTAGACCAAATATTGCATATGCAGTATGTACACTTTCTAGGTTTACTCATAATCCTAATAAGGAACACTGGAAAGGAATTGTACGAGTGTTTGGATACCTAAAACGCACACAAAACTTAGGACTATTTTATAGTCGATTTTTCGCGGTATTAGAGGGTTATACTGATGCTAGTTGGATATTTAGTGTGAATGATAACAAGTCTACAACGGGATGGATTTTTTCTCTTGGTGGGGGAGCCGTTTCATGGGCTTCGAAGAAACAAACGTGCATTACTCATTCCACCATGGAGGCTGAATTCGTTGCATTAGGAGCTGCAGGGAAAGAGGCTAAATGGTTGAGAAATTTATTATTAGATATAAAATTGTGGCCAAAACCTATGTCAGCTATATCTTTGCACTGTGACAGCGAGGCAACGATGTCAAGAGCGTTTAGTAAAATATACAATGGGAAGTCTAGACATATTAGTCTAAGACATGCATATGTACGAGGATTAATCTCAAAGGGTGTTATTACTATAATTTTTGTTAGATCACATAAAAATTTAGCGGATCTGCTAACAAAAGAACTCTCAAAAGATTTGGTTGAATGTACCACAAAAGGAATGGGACTAAAACATTTCTTATGAAAGAATCACCAGTAGTAGTAACCCAACCATTCTTTCTAGAACTAACACTAGATAGAAGGTTTAAAGGGTAATAACAAGCTACTGACGAGTGATTAGGTTAACACTAGGAATGGTATTCTTACGTGTTGAATGTAAAGGAGGATGAATTGTATAAATTCTTAATGAAGTAAAAAATGTCATTATCTATATAGATAAATGGACGGACTTCACCTAAGTGAACACAAGAAGTGGTGCCGCTTCTAGTAAAAGATTGAGATTGCTTTTATAAGTGCTCATGATTCTAGGATGGAGCGCAAGGCCATAAATGTGCTTAAGCTTTGGTGAACTGTTAGGGAGCTATATATTCATGTGTGTGATACTTCCGGTTGAAACATATGGAATCTTGGTTTAAGATACGGCCACCTTTAATTTCGTTTTAACTTTGAATTATTTACACTAATTGAAAGTTTAATTCAAAAGACACTTTCTATTATGCATGAATATAGTAAAGTTATGTAAAGGACATAATATTACAAGCTAAGTGGGGGATTGTTGGAAATAGCTTGTAATATGGATTTCTCATATCCCACATAGGAAAAGTAAACAAAAGTTGTTTACTTTATAAGTAGATATCAAATAGTAAATTCAAATAGAAGATTGGAGGAAAAACTTGGAGGAAAGCCAAAATATAGATATATTATATATATTTATATATCAAAGATATGGCACTTGACACTTGGACACGTGGCACGCGCACGTGGAAATAAATAATAATATATTATTTATTTTAAGATTTACTTTGAGTAATTTTCAAAATTATTATTTTTCAATTAATTTTTGAAATTAATTTTTTATGTTAATTCTGAAAAGGTATGACTTTTTCTTGTGAAAAACTCTGTTTAGAGTTTTTCATCTGAACATTTGCAATATTTTGAAGAAACTTTTGATCAAATCATTGCAATGATTCAAATGGTTGCCAATAGTCTATAAATATAATCAAAGTCAAGGATTCAATTGATTTGAATTTCTCTTACTTTTACGTAATAATATTAGTTCTCTTTTTAGTTCATGAGGGAAGTTTTCGAAATTGCTATTCGCAAACTTCGGTGGTTTGTTGTATCCTAGAAGTGAATTGTCATTTAAACCCGGTAGCAAATTTATAATGTGGGCAATTATCATTTTAATGAAAGTGGGATCACGCCTCAAATCTGTATAAATTACATATTCTGTTTTCTATTTTTATAACAGTGAGTTGGGACTTGGGAGGCAATGGGATTTGTGGTCCCTTTGAACTCTTCTCCCTCCTGGCATTAAAACGTAAATTAACCCAGCATGGTAATAAGCATCTCAAAACTCACAAACTTATAAAATGTTCTTGGAATTCGTAAAAAATGAACTTTTGTCTTAAACAGAAATTATGAATTGTTTTAGATACAAACACTTTTTATGAAGATAGCTTTAACTCGTTGGTATCAATGACAACCGCGTGTAATTTGTATAATTAAAAAAAAATGAGGTAGTTCGTCATTTCCTAAAGTTGGAGGAAAATTTTTAGTTTCAGACCACAACTCATTTCATGTGCAATTTTAGTCCATAAGAACATTTTGAAGTAGCATTACTCGTAGATTTTGAAAATAATGATAATATATGTATAAGATTGTTGACACCATTGTGTGCATCAAAGTTTATAAAAGTGTGTGTGCTAATTTCTGAGCACTCAAAATGTGTTCTTAATGGGTCGATTTATATGTGGTCTTTTGAAGTGCACGGGGAAAGAAATAATGGCGAAATTAATACTTTGTGAAACTTGAATACTAAATTTAGTGGACTAGTGTTGTATCCTACTAACCTTATTAAGAACATACTGACGCGTTAAAATTTCATTCAAGAATTGCATACACGCATACACACAAAAAAATAATAAATGTTCGGTTAAGTGGAGCCTGATCAAATAGAAGTGAATGCAATAAGAAATGCAACATCATTTTATAATAGAGAATCGAAACATGTTGGAAACAAGAAGAAAAAGGGCTACATCTGTGCAGATGTACTCTCGAATGTCACGGCGTTTGGTGGCGAGTGCATATATAGATATTCGTAACACTTTAAAAAGTTAATATGATATAGTTGAATGGATTTTTTTTCCTTGTTTTAGTTTTTCCCTATAGCTAATACTCCATATATTTGATATTGCTTTAGTTTTTCACTATAGTGCTCTTATTTTTTTTCGAGTTTTTCCACTCACTGATCCGTTGTGTTCCTAACACGTGTATTTGATAAATCGACATTAAATAATCCACACATACAATAAATTGAGAAATAAAGTTAGAGATTTTTTCGTAGTGTGCCACAGTAGCAGAAGGTAGTAGGATCCATTTCGCTTTTCAGTTATAGCTCTCCTCTTCTTCTTTGATATAGTCAAATACACCTAGAGATACACATATATTACAAATACATAATACACGAAAATAGTAGTAACTATAAACAGTGTGGTCCATTAGAGAGAAGTAGAGAGGTAGGTAGTGGAACCCAACCTATGATTATTAGCTGCATTATCCCCAGGCTAGCCTTTGGGTTTTTCTAAAAAAGAGGAAACCATAAAAAAAAAATAGAAAATATTTATATGTTCATCCCTCCTTCCAATGCCAGCATGAAATAAATAAATAAATAAAGTTAATGGTAGAATTTTGAAAAACAAAATTAGTGTATCATACTTTATCTTCGAAAGTGTTACTATAGGAGTAAGTGATTTCACATAATAAAAGAAAAAAAAGAAAAAATTGAGTATGATCACAATTTAATCTTTATAATCGAAAGTGGTACTTTAGGAGTAAGTGATTTGACATAATTATTTTAAGTGAAATTAAGGATACTTTTAAAATTACATATCATTATAAAATTTGATACGTTATTTGTGGAAGTCCAAGAAGAAAAATAGAAGAAGATTGTTCAATTTAAAAAAGATGGACTGATGGAGTATTGCCAAAAGACTTATATATATATATATATATATATATGTGTGTGTGTATATTTGTATGTATGTTCCAAATTTTTGAAAGAAATCGATTACTTCCTGAAAGAGTCAGTCCATTATTGTTAATCTTGTTTGGCACATATTTTAAAAATACTAGATACTGCACTAAATGTAATTATGAAGTTAATGTTGGAAATATATATAGTTTTCTATTAACTTAGAGGTGTATTCACATCATTTTTTGCAAGAGCTGCAACAAATAAATCTCACACAGGCTAAAAAATTGAAATGCAGTATAAGGATAATTTTTAATTTCCACCTAACAAAAATTAAGAATACTATCAGCAAAACGGATGACAGAATATTTACCACACAAATTACCCTTGATTGCCAAATGACCAAGTCCAAACCTAAAATTGGGGTTCTTGTGAGACCGAACACTCATATTAATTTCTTTAACTTGCATTTATGTCTCGTTCAGATATTTATAAATGAACAAGCTCATTTAAAATCATGGACATGTATATATATCTTGAACTAGTTTTAAAATTGTTTTCATGATGGCTCAGTTGCTAAGGTCGGTCATTTCTCCTCAGAAGGTTGTGTGTTCGAATCACTCTGCCGACATGAGGGCTGTGTTGGTGGGCGGTCTGTAAATTCCCAAATAGACACCCCTGAAATGGACCGTCTATTCGTGATATACCTTGTTCCTGGTAGGGAATCGGAGCTGAACCTACCTAAATTTTTTTAACCAAAAAAACAAAGGTTTAAAATTGTATATTCATGTCATGACATACATCTATATCTTGAACTTGTAATTATGTCTCGTTCATATATTTATAAGTGAACAATCTCATTCAGAATCAAAATTGTATCTTTTCGTTTAAAACTATAAATTAAATATTTATATATTTTTATAAGGCTGTCAAGCTCAACCTCAAGCATATATATTGAAAGGGGAAAATATTTATGTCAACTACTATAAGGGGATAACCTTTGGTGGTTCTTTACTAAAAGAAAAAGAAAAAAACCTTTTTTTTTTGGATATGAATGAGGGGTAACCCTAGTCTAGCTCAATTGGTAGTTATAATACGAGGCCAAGTGGCTCCATTTCTATCTTGTTCGGTAAAAACTTGTAGTTGGTTGTTCAAAACTTCAATACTCTCAACCAAGTGGTGGAAATCATTCTTCGCTAGATAGTCCGCCGGCCCATTGCTTCACGCCAAATGTGACACAATTCCACATTCATGGTAGGTTCATCATATTCCGAATATTGGATATCACTCCAACCAGCCAATGTTCGAATGATGCTTTTTTGAAAAAAACCTTTGTTTGTTGGAAAAAAAAATGAAAATGAAAAAGAAGTTTGGGCCATTACAATTTATCAATTGGGCCTAAAATATTTGTCTTTGTAGAATTTCCAATCTAATGGGGCCAATGTAATTTCTCACCTATCATTAGGCCCAGAATAACTAATACTACTTCTCTGCAATCTTCTCCTTCAAGAAAAATTGAAATTACAAAATTACAACAGTGAACAGAGAGTGAGATTTGAAGGAAGAAAAATGGCGATGGAAGCTTATTCGTCGCAATCTTCCGATACAGTTCACACAGATGTTCTCACACAGGCTAGGATTGCTTGCTACAAGGTAATTCTAATCGTCGTATTAATTTTAACCTAATTATTCAATCTTGAATGCCGATATTAAAAAAAAAAAAAAAAAAAAATTTTCTGAGAATTAATTCTAATAGCCGTATTAAAATGATTGAAAAGGCGCGTGATGCGTTCTATGCGTGTTTGGAGAAAGAATCGAACAAAAAACCTACCGAAATCGCGTCGGTGGGGCTGCTGTATCCAGTTGAATGCAAGAAAAATAGGGAGGCGTATGTGAAGCAGTGCAGACCTACTTGGGTAGTTTCTGTAATTTTAAGGAAGTTTTGGATGTTTTGAGTTTATGATTGAAAATATTGAAATTTGGTTTTTGATATTCTGGTGATTTTTTGTACGTGTAGGTGAAGCATTTTGATCGGCAGCATTGTGCAAAGAAAAGAGTTCAGAGGCTGTTGGATGATAACGAGTCGAGGAGAGGTCCGTTGTCACTTCCACAGCCTTATACATTCAAACCCCCTTGTTCATCTTGATCTTGATTTGCCAATACTTTTCTTTGATGAGCTAATTTTAGGGATAATTTTTAGCTAGTTATCATGGAATTGATCTTCATTTGTATAGGAGGCATTGGTATTACTGCATATATCGAGGGATGATATGATTGTAGGGTTCGAAACGTGGATTTTTTTGTCCTAATAAATATCTCTTAATATTAATTTTACCAGTTACCTTTGCGATAAATGTGATTGTTTGTTGAATATGTTTTCTTAAACCAATATTGGTTTTTGTATATTGAGAAAAAATACAAGAGTAGAAGTTTTCGTAGAGTAGTTAAAAATTCAAGGGCTTATTAGCTTGAGTTGAATTTGGCAGGGTTGTAGAGTTGATCCCTTGAGGAAAAGGCGAGTGAGTACTTATCAATTTTCCTGGTTATCTTTGACGAGAAACTCGTGCTTTCATCTTATGTTAAAACTTTCAAGTGAGAAAGAAGTTGTGGACTCGGATGAGGTCCGTTGCTGTTGGCATTTATGTTTAAAGTCAGGTGAAGTAAGTTGATTGTTGAAAGAAAAATTACCCGTGGTGTTGATTGCATCTATATAGATATGTTAAGAGTTTAAGTGAGATGAATTGTTATCATTTGGACATTGTAGTTCTAGATACTATGTTGTTCAACTAAATATTGCTGCTACATTAACTTTTGCAAGTGATCTCACATATTATGCTCCATTTTCGTGCATAGACATCATTTAGTAGTACATGTCAATTGCTTCATATTGGCTTTGACATCTAGAATTCTCTCAATGTGATGTAAACTTGCTGCAGATAAAATTAACCTAGACACTAATGAGAACTGATTCTATCGTCATAACCTGGACACTTTCTTTTTCTTATTATTTTATATTGTCCCGAGATGATGACATTGCATTCTTATTCTTCGTTGAACATCCAAATACTAGATTTTATTTATCTCTTCTTGCAATATACCTGATCTTAGTAAACAGATTGTGTTCAAGCTCATGAGATGATGATAGCTGTTCTCGTTGCTCTTGTAAATGGTTCATGGTTGCATCTGCTTGGTATGGAAGGTTAATAGGTTAAGATGTATACATTGGACTAGCCAAGTTACATCATATTTGGGAATAATTTACGATGTGTCATGTGTCGTATGTATATCTATTTTTATACTATTTAATAAATAGGGCTGGGGATAAATTTTGAAGCTAAACGCTCGAATTGCCCACGCTCACCTCACTTTCGTCGTTTTTGCTGATTTTTCCACACCATGCGCAGGTTAAAATAAATTCGAGAAGGGTTATAAATTAGAAGACTAGTTTTATAATTTATAACATATGCAAGACCAGTTGTGTCTTAACCCTATAATCACATGACAATTTGTAATTCACCTAATAATAAGTCGTGTTCACATAAAGTTGAGTATAGAAACAAACGGCCACCATAAGTTGCATCTTATATGTCATGAAAATGTAATTTAATGTAAAGAATTGGAAGTTGATTGAAAAAAAGAATTGGAAGTTGAAAGAAGTTGAAATTACAAGTTTAGTCCATGTTAGTTGATATGGATTATGTGATTGGATATGGATTATGTTATTGGATGTGCAACAAATGTCATATATTTTTATTTATATTTATTCATCATAGAATAATATGACACGTGTAATACATTTAGACGCCAAGTATATATCCATCTAACATCTACATAATTGAAACTACATGTCGAGTTTGAGAAGGTTTCATTTTTTTTTCCTCTTCGAAAATTGATGGTTTCATTTCAATTGAGAGCGACATAATTACTCAAGTTGAGACAACTATCTCGACAATAAAGGACCAAGAATTTCATTCCAAGCATATAAAGCTCTTGTATAAGAGATTGAAACTTTCAAATTGGGAAAACAAAACAACTAGCAACTAAATGAGACAGCCCAATCCATACTATTTTTATTTGGGCAATATAATGTGTGAAAAAATTGATGATAATGTTTCTATGATACTAAGGGCTCGATTGCTAACCTTATTATTTTGATTTTTTCTATTTTTGTGTCAAAATACCAAAAACAAAAAGTAAAAACATGTTTGGTAAAACCATTTCCGTTTTCTCTTTGTCAAAAACGTTTTCAAAATTAATAAAAAAGGTGCAAACATAAAAAAGTGTTTTGCCAAAAAATTTATACCATTTTTTAGACTAAACATTAAAAAAAAACGCGGAGTGAGCAATGATTACCATTTGTTTTTCGAATCCTCCCTAAACCAAAATATGCCAAATATTTTCTCATGTCCTTACTATTTGTCTTTTATTTATGTCAAAAAATACCCAGTTATAGTTTTCTTTTTAATTAGCAGTTATAATCTAAAATCAATCTTAAGTTTAATGCTCATGACCAGACGTTAGCCATCCCTTGGTGCATTAGAGCTCAAAAGAACTTACTCTTTGTTTGATTTAATTTCTAAAATTTCATTTTCCTTTCTCGAAAACAAATTTCATTTTCGTTGTCTCATTTTTCATACAATTCCACCAAAAATATTAATTTTTTTACTCCAATCCTTAAAAGAGAAACACAACATATATCTTCATACATTTCGATCATTACTTTTAAATATATCAATTTGATGTGCAACACCAAAATTAAAATATATATTAATGTAACAGTATTATTCATTATCAATATCAATAATAAACATGTGTAATTATAATAGATAGCAATAATACATTTTAAAAAAGTAACCCTTTTATCGATATAAAGAAGAATAAAGTACAAAGCTTGTACAATGTTAAAGATAATTAAAAGTGGAGAATCCCTTTTAGTGACCTGAGGTATTTACATGTGTATGATATCATTAAAGCTACTACTTGATGTCATGGGCCGCACTTTCTGAGCCATGTATGAACCATACATGATACACGATGTTGAATCCTTATTCGTATATATATCTGGGTAGGATTATTCGGTTCAGGCCAAAGGGTTCGAATTGGGGTAAATGGGCTCAAGCAGGTCGCACAAATTGGGTCTGAACATGGGCCAATACAGTTTTTTGGGTCTTTTAAATAACCCAAAAACCTGTATTGGCCCAAATATTTGTGCTCCTTCTAAGTTCTCTCACGATCCCACATCGAAGAAACAATGCAGTTTTTGCTTGTTTATATATATCTGTGTATGTAATCACTATTGTCCCTTCGGGGACATCCGATAAAATTGGAACGATACAGAGAAGATTAGCATGGCCCCTGCGCAAGGATGACACGCACAAATCGAGAAATGGTCCAAATTTTTTTTGTATATATATTCCTATCTCTATAATTTCCTTTTCAATCGAAAAGGCTGTTTTCAGTGAGAGCTTCATCAACGCGATTGATTGAGGTTAGTTTTGATTGAAGCTGCTATTTTTAACTTCTCGGGTTTCGTTTTAGCTGGACATTCTGTTCAGATTTTTTTTTTGTGCGGTTTGCGATTATTCATTTTGAATTGTTAAGTTCGCTAATTTCTGATCAGACATTGTGTGTTTGAGATATGATATCAGTTAAATTATTAAAATGAACAAAGGAGGTGGAGGTGGTGGGCCGACCGCTGCTGCGGCGGCGCAGAAACAGAAAAGCCTTATGCAGAGGGTGGATGCAGACATTGGCAATCTTGTCGATAATTTCGGATTCTTGGTTAATGTGGCTCGGGTAAGCTCACAATCCTTTCAATTCAAGGCTCTGCCTATATTTGAGTATACTAAATGGTAGGATGCATTTTCTTTATTGACAGTGGTTATAAGTAGGAAAAGATTGAACAAAATATGGACTAGAGTTATAGATGAGGATTAGTCTGGTGTCGAAAAATTGATACGTTTTCCGAATGCATTACGAAAACCAGACTGTTTTTAGATATTCTTTTCTTCCTATCTGGAGATAAGTTGAGTTTTTTGATAATGCTTGGAAATTTCATTAAGAGCTTAGTCCATGGTTTACTTAGGAGTTAGGACAAAAGGATGTGTGACTCAAGCAAAGATCTATACGTTCGCGTAATACTGTTCAACACAAATGATCAAGTAAATGTTTTGGACTTAATTATTAAATAAAGTTAGTTTGATGTTAACAGATTGGACCAGAAACGTTAGGCTCAGAGTTTCGGAAATATCTCTTGCTTCGGGAGAACAAGTTCAATGTTTGACCTTCCCAAGAGCCATCGTAGGGGTTTTTTCGTCTTTGTTTTTTGTGGTAGTGCACATTGCTTGACGCCAGCAGAGATGAGCTGTATAGTTATAATATAGCTAAAGACATTAAAAGAGAAATGGGTTTCAGCTGATTCACCCCAAAAACATATGGACAAATAATTTGATCATTGACAGCAAGCTAGTGTGTATTTGTAGCACTACCGCCTCAGATTATTTAAACCTCTTAGTGCTTTTTAATATTTGTTGGTTACACTTCTTCTAATATATATATCGCCCAAATTTGTAAAGAATCAACTAATTATTGAACAAATACTTTGTGTCGTACAGCTATAACTCATTTGTTTGAATTCGTATCAGAAACTGAAATAAAATGATTGATATAGTCGTTATATATATTTAGTAAATCATTTATCACTTGTCTTTCTATTTGTTAAAGTGCTTGTAATATGTGGCCGTGACTTTTCCCGTTCCTTATCTGCTATATATTCAGTGGCAGAGAAAGGATTGCATCTGATGTTGTGTTAGTTTAGTTGTTGTTCTTGGAGGTGTTGAGTAAGTTGCTAAGCATCATGGTCTATCTAAAATTACAAACTCTTCATTATAAATTGTAGTCTTCTGCGGGTGAAACTAAGAAACATTGAATACTACACAAAATTTATCACAGCATGAAAGGACAAAGTCTTGTTAATATAGGTTATGGATTAAACCGATCATTTGTTTATCTCTCGTTGGAAATTTGGTACTATTTGTTGTTGTGTGTCCAAGCTATTTTCTAGACCTTGAGAAAGATGGAGCCCTTGTGGAAACGAAAAAACGGGGTCATTTTCGTAGTACTCTGTGATTTGTATAAATGAGCGGGTGCAAAGAAGAAAATGTCTTAGCTGTTCCTTATTCGTGGAATGCATCTTCTTCTTGCTTAAAATTGTCTTTGAAATTTGAGCAAAGTATGTGGCCGTATGATTATTTTCTGTAAGAATAAACATCTGCTGGAACTGTATAATTTGCTAGGTCAATGATCCACCAGTGCGAAATTCCCAAGAGTCGTTCATGATGGAGATGCGTGCTGCTAGAATGTTCAGACATTTTTTTTTTATTTCTGTAACTTTTGAGTATAGGATGCTTCTGTCTATGTTTTCTATCTATGGTCCATTCAGTTGCTAAATGAATTACCTTTCTTGTTTCTGCATGAATTGATGCTAAAGTTGTTGTTAATGATTAATGATATGTATCAAGTGAAGATAATCTTCTTTGGGAAATTGGGAATGGGGATGTAGCTGGAGCTTGGGGAGCCTTACCGTTAATGAAGCAGAGCTTTTGGCGCTTCGTGAAGGGTTGAGAATTGCTTGGGATAGACGACTGCCCCGAATTGTAGCGGAAGTGGACTCGGAAGTCTTGTGCAACCTTATTAAAAATGGGGATGTGGAGGTTCACCCGCTTGGAAATATTATTCAAGACATTCGAATATTGCTTAGGAATCCTTGCAGGAGTGCACTTCAACATACGAAACGTGAAGGTAAAAGTGGCGGACTTTCTTGCAAAAATGGGACACGACTTGCACGGGGGCTTTCAAGTTTGGGAAGAACCCCCTGATGATTGTTTAGATTTGGTTTTGGAAGAGACTTAGTCTTGTTTTACTTCACATGTAAACAAAAAAAAAAAGATAATCTTCGATTTGTCACATTAACGATTTTCACAAAATTTATAGTGATAAAAATTCTTTCTAAGTTGCATTACTACTCTTCAACGCTGAGAACGACTACTCCCCATGAGCCTTAAAATATGACGGAGAGACTTTTCTTACTTTAAACCGAATCACAAATTGTGATCTCTTGTAGCATAAAGTATCTTAGTTGTACTGCTTATGTAACCATCTGCTGTTAAATGTACTCTATTTGTAAGATTTTGTGAGATTGTAAACTCGAAAAATCGACTCAGTTGACATGAACATTGGCATAAAGTAGATGGTAAATTTTTGGTGTAGCTAGTGTTGAAACTGTCGATGTGAGTGTGTAAAGCCTCTTCCTTTTATATATAGTCTAACATGATATATTTATATATATATGTGTGTATATATGTGTGTGCGCGCGCGCGCGCTCGCATTAGTAGGCACTTACATGCACGATATTTTCAATTAATTTTACTATCTTCACTTAATGTAGATAGATTATTAATGTGAAATTATAAGTTGTTGGATGATACATGATGATATTATTGATTTTATTTTATGACATCGTCATTTTACACGCTCAACGCATGGATCTACTTGCCCACGACCCACTCGGATTAAATCAAAATAATTAAGGGTCAGATTGATACAATTGAATTGGTTGGAATGGAGTACACGTTCTCAAGTTTGTTCTTGAACCACATTTGGTATTGGTAGGAAGGCACATTTCATAAAATTTCATATTTTCAAATATATGGATTAGTCATTTATTTCCTATTTATCGGTTTAGCCATTTTAATTCATCAAAAATCAGCTTATATTTTCTCGCTACAAAATCATCAATCTAATAAAAGGGTCTAAAAAATTCGAGGCTAAATTATATTCAATCTCCAACTTATAAGATTAATAATTTCAAATTGCTTTTATAGGTAACGCAAATAATAGAGTATTTAATAGAATTGGGGGGAAACTGCAAAATGTATTGGAAAAAAATAAAAATTGAAATAATATTTTTTGTGCTTAATAAAGAGTAACAACAATAAATTTAATTGAAAATATGAAAAAGTTAAGGGGAAGTATGAAAGGACTAAAATGAATTTGAGAAATGTGATAATCCTTTATTCCTCTTTTATTCTCTTCTCTTGTCTTCATCTTTATGTGTTCGGGTTAAATATATAATATAAAGATGCCAACAACAGAATATAATCAATGAATAATAAAAATAAAAATACAATTAATTAATTTTAGACTTATTTCTTCCCCTAACATTAATGCATTTAAAATATTTGATTTTAATGTATATGCATGTGGTTGTTCTTACGGATGCAAGTACACAACGTACCAAATTATTATTATTATTATTATTATTATTATTATTATTATTAAAATGTGATGTTAGACTTATTTCTTCCGCTAAAGATGATGTTGCGGGACATTTTGTGGTGGAGAAAACATGCTATATAAGAATTACTAAGAATATAGAGAAGCAAAATACTTATGAAACAAATTTTTGATTTTGTATTAAAATGTGAAATCAATTATTATTAGGCAATATATAATTTATACTACATTATTTTATTTTGTCGTATTTAAGTCTATGAACTATCAAATGTAAAAAATAATCCCCACACTTTATAAAAGTAACTTCGTTAGACAGAAAACTGAAATACCAAAAATACCCTCTCAATGGGTGGAGAGGTCCAGCCCTTAGAGCTTGAATTTTTTAATACAAAATAATTAAGTTGCCACTTGAACATGAAATTTCTTTTCTAATAGAAAAAAGAAAAAGTTAAAAATTGATGGTAAAAATCAAATACGCACTTGAAAATGAAGTTGAAGTATTTTTATTTAGATCAGTACTTAGTTTAATGTTCATTACAATTACAGTCAATGTAAACAAATATGCAATTTTATTACATTTCATGTGCAATATATACTAATATTGGCATAAATAGTTTTCATTCTCACTTTTCTCGTCACTCATAGCCCATTGATATATAAAGAGAAGACATGTGATAATCACAAGCATCATTACAATCTTTTTAGAGTTGGAAAACTAATCTTCCAATTTATGGATTTTGCCTTCCATCTCATGCATCTTCACTATCATTTGATTATTTGAAATGGATGAATTCAAATAAACTTCACCAAATTTCACATTGTTCAGATTCATTGTGTCAATGTGTCATTAACAGCTTGCAATGTCGATATTTGATCTTTTTTTCTTTTCCAATTTCTTAACGTATCCTTGGTTTATTTTCAGTCTCTTTTGACACATTTCATTCTTAAATCATTGTAAATAGTTGCATCCATTTGGTTTCTACAATTGTAAAGATAAGATTAATCTTGTAAAACGGTTAAAGCATACAGAGGATGTGAATATTTCAAACTTACTAACCAATCAAAACAACCAACAAACTTCCTTGCTGGATAATTTTTTGTCCAAGCTGTGCGAATTGCAGCAGTTTTTCGTCATCAACAAAATGCTCCAGTATTTGTTTTTCAAATAATGCCTTGAGGGATGACATGAGACACATGTCTTGTGTGAATTTATACTACTACTAAACAACTTAATTAAAAATTGAAATAAAAAGTAAAAAATGAGTGTTTCAACTTTAAGTACAAAAATAGTAGAAAATGGTGGGAAATAGCGCCCCCCAAAAACCAAAGAGACTTATTTTATACAAAGTAAATGAGGGCAAAATTGAAAAATATTTTCAAAGGTCACATTGCAACTGTCAAAAGGGGTGCCACGTCAGCTGATACTCATGGCTAGCCAAACTTTCATCAAATGGAGGGACTATTTTATTACATTTGATAATTTAGGAATCTAAATGCGAATAAGTGAGAATCAGTGAAAGTATAGGGGAAGAAAATGTATTTTGCCCCTATTATTAAAATGAAGTAGTTAAAATTGGAATAAGCCCAAAGCTAAGGGGGAAAAATTAGTTGAAGCCTTCGAAAAAAAGAAATTTATACACAAAGTTTGAGTTTATTTTAATCACAGACTATTATTTTAATCAACTCATAAAGCCCATTTGAATGTCTTTATAAAAGTGACAATATATTACTTTTGAGGCTCAAAGGGTATTAAGGCCCAAAAGAGGCAGATTCTTTCAGCCCAATCCATACTTTTCTTGTTTGGGATGGTGATAATGTTTCTACGATAACGTTACTAAGGCCTCGATCGATAACCATATTGTTTTTAGTTTTTCTGTTTCTATTTCAAAAATACCGAAAACAAGAGGTAAAAATATATTTGATAAAATTGTTTCTGTTTTGTCTTTGTCAAAAACGTTTCAGAATTAATTAAAACTGCAAACTCAAAAAGGTATTTTGTAAAAAATTCATCAAAGTTTTTTAGAAAGGAAAAAACTCTGACTGTCGGATTCATCTGCCCTTACTATGTATTTTTCTACTCATGTCAAAAAATACACAGTTATAGATTTCTTTTTAATTAGCAGTGATGATCTAAAATCAATCTTAAATTTAATTTTCAGGACCAGACATTAGCCATCCCTTAGTGCATTATAGCTCAAAAGAGCTTACTCTTTGTTTGGTTTAATTTCTAAAATGTCATTTTCCCTTTCTCGAAAACAAAATTCATATTTGTTGTCTCATTTTTCATACAATTCCATCACAAATACTAATTGTTCTATTATAATCACAACATATATGTTTATAATTTCCATCATCATTTTTAAATATATCAATTTGATGTGCAACACTAAAATTAAACCATATATTGATGTTATAATATTATTCATTACCAAAATCAACAATAAACAATGTGTAATCATAATAGATAACCATAATACATATTAAAGGCGTAACCCTTTTATCGATACGAAGAAGAGCAAAGTACCAAGGTAGTAAAATGCTTAAGATAATTAAAAGTGGAGAATCCCTTGTTGATGATCCTAATTGAGACTATGAGGTATTTATATGCCTAGGATATCATTATTCATTAGTTACTACTTGATTTCGCACTTTCCGAGCCTCGTATGACCCATACATAATACACGATGTTGAATCCTTATTCGTGTATATATCCGATCTAGGCCAAACTGTCCAGGGTTCGAATTTGCGTATGTGGGCTTAAACGGGTCACGTCCATTGGGTCTGAACATGGACCCAACTCATTATTTGGTTAAATAAGGGTATGGGTCTTTTATATAACCCAAAAACTGTATTGGCCCAAATATTTGTGCTCCTTCTCTCATGATGATCCCACATCGAAGAAACAATGCAGTTTTTGCTTGCTTATACATATCTGTGTATCTATTGACTATTGTCCCTTCGGGGACATCCGATAAAATTGGAACGATACAGAGAAGATTAGCATGGCCCCTGCGCAAGGATGACACGCACAAATCGAGAAATGGTCCAAATTTTTTTTGTATATATATATATATATATTCCTATTTCTATAATTTCCTTTTTAATCGAAAAGGACTTAATTTTTTTTCTGTTTTCAGTGAGCTTCATCAACGCGATTGAGGTGTTTCAGCGATTGATTGAGGTTAGTTTTGATTGAAGCTGCTATTTTTAACTTCTGGGTTTTCGTTTTAGCTGGACATTCTGTTAACATTCTTCCTTGTTTTTTGTGCGTTTTCCGATATAGTTTTTGTACCTTGAACTTACATTGAATCTTGAATTGTTAATTTCGCTGATTTCTGATTATTCAATTTTCCCCGAATTTGTTTGAGATATGATATCAGTTATATTATTAAAATGAACAAAGGAGGTGGAGGTGGTGGCGGTGGTGGGCCGACCGCTGCTGCCGCTGCTGCGGCGGCGCAGAAACAGAAAAACCTTATGCAGAGGGTGGATGCAGACCTTGGAAATCTTGTCGATAATTTCGGATTCTTGGTTAATGTGGCTCGGGTAAGCTCACAATCCTTTCAATTCAAGGCTCTGCCTATATTTGAGTATACTAATAGTGGTTATAGTGGCATCAAAACTGAAAAGATTGAACACAATATGGTTTAAAATTACTGATGTTGATTAATTTGGTCTCAAAAGGTAGCAACGTTTTCCGTATGCATTACGAAAGCTAGATTATTGTAAAATCTTCGTTCTTTGTATCTGGAGACTTCGTTGCATATTTTATAATGCTTGGAAAATTCATTAAGAGCTTATTTCATGGGGAATCAAGCAAAAATCTTATATAGGTTGGTGTAAAATTGTTCAAATGAGAGTTACACACAAATGATCAAGTAAATACATTGAAATTAATTATTAAACAAAGATAGTTTGGTGCCAACAAATTGGACCCGGAACATTAGGTTGGACCCGGAACATTAGGCCCATATTTTCGAAAATATCTCTTACTCCAGGAGAACAAGGTGATTGTTTGACCTTCCCAAGAGCCACAGGATGGGTGTTTTTTCTTCTTTCTTTTCTGGTATTGCACACGCCTTGACGCCAGCAGAGGGAAGCTGCATAGTTGCAGTATAGCTAAAGATATTTAAGGAGAAATGGGGTTCATCTGATTCACCCTGAAATCATATGAACAAATAATTTGATCGTTGACAGCAGGCTAGTGTATATTTGTAGCAGTACCCTCTCAGATTATATACGAGTGCTTTTTTATTATTTGTCGGTTACACTTCTTCTAGTTGATTTATTGCCCACATTTGTAAAAAATCAACTAATTATTGAACGAATACTCTGTGCCGTACATCTATAACTCATTGTGTTTGAATCTATATGAGAAACTGAAATATATTGATCGATATACTTATATAAATTCAGTATATCAGTTGTCACTTGTCTTTCTCTTTGTTAAAGTGCATGTATTATGTGCCATGACTTTTCCAGTTCCTTATCTGCTATACATCCAGTGGCAGATACACAATTGCATCTGATATTGTGTCAGTTTAGTTGTTGTTTTTGGAGGACTGCTATAATGTTGCATAAGTTGCTAAGCATCATGGTGTATCTAAAATTATGAGCTCTTCATAAGAAATTTCAGCCTTCTGCGGCTGAAACTAAGAATACGTTTTGGTTCGTGGATTTTGATGAGAAAAAGGAAAAGGGAAATATTTTTTTGCATCGAATGATAGTACATTTCGCTTTAGTTTTTACCCTTTCCATTTTCCTTTTCCTCACCCGAACTCACGAGCCAAACATAGCCCAAGTGTTCCATCAAAAAAATAAACAACAAAATACATTCTAAATTATTGAGGTTAAGTTCCATCAACTCTCTACAATGGGAAATTATTGACGAGCAAAAATAGTAATATATATAGCCAAGGGGTGCAGAGTACAAAAATCAGCAGCCATGAAAATCACATTACAAAATTTACAACCAATCAACCATGAACGAGATGGAAACATTGGATAGTACACAATATATAGCACAGCGTGAGAGGTCAAAGTCCTGTTAGTGTAGATTATGGATTAAGTGGGAACTGGGGAACTGGAAGGAATTGGGGGTTGTATAGTCCGGGCCGAATGTGAGCCAGCGGTTGTATAGACTATACTGTCTTATGTTAATGGAAAATTTTATAACTCAATGAACCTTTCTACTGTTCTAGGAAATTTAGAATTTTGTTTTGGAACTCTCACGCGTATACTTCGGAAGGGTACCTGTTTAGACAAATCCTCTGACTCTTGGAAACTTAACTACTAATATTGTTTTTGAATACTGGATCTGATAAAATCAAGGTATCCTCAGCAATCAGTATATTGATCCTTGAAACTTCAATTTAGAATGTAATGTTTCTGTCAAAGCATGAAGCACCCATCTAGAATTTGAGTCGAAGGTTTTCTATTTCTGTATTTGCTATCTTTACCTAATTTAGCCAAGTATTATCTAATTGAAACATCATTTCTTTCTCTCTCTCGTTGGAAATTTGACATCATTATTGTTGTCTAGACCTTCTGAAAGATGGAGCCTTTGTGAATATGAGAAAACGGGGTTGGTTTCTTTGTTCACAATTCTTTTTCCCCCTTATCTGAGTTTCTGTGATTTGTATAAATGAGCCAGGGCGTAGAAGATAATATCTTAGTGTTTCCCTATTCGTGGAATGCATCTTCTTCTTGCTTAAAATTTTCTTTGAAGTTTGAGCATAGTATGTGGCCGTATGATTATTTTCTCTATGAATAAACATGTGATGGAACTGTATATTTTGTTAGGTCAATGATCCACCAGTACGAAATTCTCAAGAGTCATTCATGATGGAGATGCGTGCTGCTAGAATGGTCAGGCATTTTTGATTCTGTAGATTTCGAGTATAAGATGCTTCTGTCTATGTTCTCCATTCGGTTACTAAGTTGAATGTTCTTTCGCGTTTCTGCATGAAATGATGTTAAAGTTGTTATTAATGATTAATGATATATGTATTAAGTGAAAATAATGTTCAATTTGTCACAATAACAATCTTGACAGAAATCAGTTGTGAGCAATTCTAAGTTGTCATAGTTTGACATTGAGTGACACATGTATAGTAACGACTCAGCTTCGAATGAAATAGTCATTTAATCATTCTCACAATCATTATTGTCACATACATGTGTCTTTGTTTTATTATATCATATATGTACGTCACTAATCGTTTATAGTGAGAACTTGTAAACAAATCTTTTCAATTATTAAACTAGTGAAAATTATAATTGTGAACTATTAAACTTGTGAAAATTATTGTGAAGAAAAAGAAATGACATTTGCAGCATTGTCACTTTGATATCTTATTAGTAGCATTCCTTTTACTTGTCATGTATATGCAAGACATGTTTGGCAAAAATTTCCGACTATTTTCCTTTTGTTCTTGTGTGTTTGGCTAAAAGTTCCTCCTATCTCCCTTCCGTTCTTGTGTGTTTGGCTATTCGAACGCACAATTAACAGGTTCAAGCAGCCGGGTCTCTGCTCAAGTTGGTGTCCGAGTTGAAGCAAACGGCAATATTCTCGGGATTTGCATCTCTGAATGATCACGTAGACCAGAGAATAGAAGAATTCGATAAACTGGAAGAGAATACAAATGGAAAATTGAGCAGAATTGGAGAAGCAGCAGCTGCCAGCCTGAAGGAGCTTGAGTCACATTACTACTCTTCCTCACTCAGAACAACCATTCCCAGTGAGGAGCCTATAGAATAAGATGTATGAAGATGCTCTTCTTTCTCTAAACCGAGCCACGAATTGTAATTTCTTGTAGCATAAAGCATATTAGTAGTACTTCTTATGTAACTATCTGCCTATTAATGTACCTCCATTAGTGTATTTTGTGAGGTTTGAAAACCCGAAAATGGACTCAATTGATATGAACATTGACATATAGTATGTGTTCGTAAATTCTTGGACCTCAGTGGGTCGAGCTCAATGAATTTGTGAGTTGAACTTGCGCTAGATATGGCTCGGCCTAAGCCAGCACCAATATTTGTTTAGTATAGTGACAATTTTAAGTTTATCATCCAATTGTTTTTGAACGAAATTATATTGAGCTGGAACAAGAGTATATTATAGTGTTTTTACCTGAAGCTTACGAAGATGATACTGTACATGATGATGTGCAGAAATTAATTCATATTCTTTTAAAGAGAATTCGGGAGACCATTGAATCGTTATGTCATAACACTGTTATTCGCTATGATTCTAGATTTTGGCAAGTGTTATTGTTGGCTTTGTTTGTTTATGTTTTTGAGATAAACTTTTGAAAATTTCTAGGAAAATGCTTGCCACATGGATTAGTGTGAAAATGATGTGATGCGTGTTGTATTTGTTTATATTTTTAAAAATGATTGAGATATGTAAAATGTGAACAATAATTAACGCATGATGAGTTAAATGATTGAATTAATTATTTATGTAATGATTATGTCAAATCAACTATACTGGAAAGTTCACGCAGGACACTCATACACACAAATATGTTAATTAACTCCCGAAAATAATTTGTATTATGACTTTTTCGGATTTTATGATTCGAGATATTGAAAATGGAATTTGAAAACATAATAAACAAACAAGACCTAGCCTTGTTTGTTTATGTTTTCAAATTTCATTTTCAAAGTTCTGGATTACAAAATTTTAAAAAAGTCATAACACACTATTTTTATCTAACTTCACTTTTTTTTTCAATTTAATTTTTCAATCCCCTATATAAACCAATCACTCACTATATCTATCTTTTCACACAATCATCAATTAAAATTATTTACTCCAATCATGATCCTTCGACACATTCATCTCTCATTTTCAAACTAGAAAATGTAAAATCTCGTCGATCTACTTTTACTTTCAGCCCAATTTGTAATAAACCCAAAAACCGTATGTATTGGCCCAAATATTTGTGCTCCTTCTCTCATGATGATCCCACATCGAAGAAACAATGCAGTTTTTGCTTGCTTATATATATCTGTGTATGTATTGACGATTGTCCCTTCGGGGACATCCGATAAAATTGGAACGATACAGAGAAGATTAGCATGGCCCCTGCGCAAGGATGACACGCACAAATCGAGAAATGGTCCAAATTTTTTTTTCTTTTTTCAATTCAATCGAAGAGGATACAGCTTAATCATTGAAGTGTTACAGAGATTGTTTCAGGTTAGTTTTGATTGAAGCTGCAATTTGAACCTTGAACTCGTACTGAATCATGAATTGCTGATTTCTGATCAGTCATTTTGTCACCGGACTTGTTTGATATCAATTTAAACGAGGGTGTACACACACAGACATTTGCAATCTTGTCGAATAATTTTCGGATTCCTTGGTAATGTAGCTCGGGTACACACAGATTCTGCTGTCTATATTTAAGTATTCTAATAGTATAATTATACATATTCTTTGTTGATGAACCAATAATTAGTTTATTATTACTAAGTATCATTTTATTGCTGTGAAAATGGATATTTAGGCATTGAGAATTAGTGTTTCCAGTATGTTTTCTTTAGCTAAGTTTAGCAGTGAAGTTTTATAAAGCCAGAGCTAAAATTAATAGGAAAAGGCTTAGAACAATTTGGACTAAGATTGTAGATGTAGATTCTTCTCTTCTTCCTATCTTGAGGAAAGTTAGTTATTTTATACTGCGTCGAAACGGAGTTAAGAGCTTTACATAAACAAATATGTGGGTAAGGTAAACAGGGAAGTGTAATCTGATGCACCTTGAAAAACATATGGACTATATAACAATTTGATCATCTACAGAAGGACAGAGTATGCTTGTAAAAATGCCGTGTGATCAATATGTTGTTTCGACATAACGGTAACAGATTCTTTAATCTACCAGTGCTTCTTTTTATTTGTGTGCTTCAGCCCAAATTGGTAAACAACTGAATTAACCGTTAAAACGAGTAACCTTGTGATTGAATACATGTGAGGAACTTAAATAGATTGGTCAAATTGGATTGTTGGCATGTTAACATGCATATATATTTCAATATATCACGTATCACTTGTCTCTATTTGTTCGGTGCTTGTCTGGTGTACTTCCCGCAGAGACTAGATAAGTTTGTTACGTGCCAATGTAAATTGTTAAAATTTAAGGATCCTTACTTCTGCTCTTAGGGAAGCTCAAATTTTGTTTGGAACCATCATGGAGTTGCAACATATACTTAAATAACGGACTGTCTACACAAACATAGCTCTGTGGGTATTCAATTGTCAACATTGTTAATGAACTCTGAATTTGTTAAATGAAAGTTATCTTTGGCTTATTTGTTAGAAACAAGTTAACACAACTATGTAGTCATTTGAAATGCACTGTTTCTAACAAATCTGAAGCACCTACCTAGATAAGGAGCTCATGAAATGCGTCCGAGTAAGACCGAGTGTTGGAAGTCTATCTTATTACGGTTTTGAATTTTTTCTTGTTATTTTTGCCAAATTTAGTCAAGTACTACCTAATCTAAACAATCAAAACACCTTTCTTGCTACTAATACTGCATAGCAGCCATCGACATGCCATTCTCTTGGTTGTATATGGTCATTTTGTTATCCATCTACTCTTCCAACTCTTAAGTGTCACAATAAATTGCTGATAAAGCGTCACCGGCTAGTTTCTTTTATGTCCAAGCTATTTGTTCACTTGTTTGTTGGACCTTGTAAAAGATGAAGACTATGGAAGGTAGGAATCAAAATAATGGAAATAGAAAATGGGGAAAAATGATTGAACTTTTTTCTCTCTCCTTTTTAAGAGTTTTTGTGTTTTGCATAGATGAATTGTTGCAAAGAATATGATTTCTTAAGTTTTCTTCATTTGCGGTTTGAAAGTTTGAGCATATTCTATGGCCTATGAATAAGCATCTGATGGAGCTGTATGTGTTTTAGGTCGATTATACAACAGTGTGAAATCCCCAAGTCTTTCATGATGGAGAGTCGTGCAGCTAGAATGGTGAGACAGATTTTCTTTGTTTTGTTTAAACATGAGCCAAACGTGCAGAAATCGATACTTCGTAAAAAGATGTGCATGATTAGCGTTCATCACCCAAACCAAAAACTTGGAAGGATCATAATCTTTAAGTTTGAGAGCCCACATTTTGTATCTATTCTGTGTCTTGATCTATTAAGTTGCTGAATTCAATCATGTTGGCTAACGATTCGGTACTTGCGGCCATTTAAACGCACAAGTAACGGGTTCAGCGGCTGAGTCGCTTCTCAAGTTGGTATCCGAGTTGAAGCAGACTGCTATGGGTTTTGCGGCTCTGAATGACCATGTAGACCAGAGAATAGAAGAGTTCAGCAGAATTGGAAGAAAATACGAATGGGACATTGGGCAGAACGGGAAAAGAGGCAGCTGCTACTCTCAGGACCTTGAGCCGCATTACTACTCTTCTGCACTTAGAACAAGCATTCACCACGACCCTAAAAATAACATGTATGTAGAGACTTTTCTTAGATTGATTTCTTTGTGCATCACAAATTGTAATTTCCTAGTTGATATATCTCAGTTTGAATCAAGCGTCTTGGCCTCACTATCCTCGAGCCACACGATGAATCATGACCTTGAAAGGATACACATGAGCTTAGGTCGAAGGTCAGTAGCCTCGTAAAGGGCATTATCAATTGAATCTTGACCGAGTTATACGAAACATGTAGTTTGTATAAGTATTTATATGGGAGGTTCTGAAAGAACACTATATTTACACAACGCTACAAAATCCTCGTGTTTTTATCATCCTAGGTCAGATTGACCCATATTCGACCCAACGAGGTATCATCCAGACCGTCCATGGTGGACACGGGATGTCATCCTATAATAATGTCCCATCTATCAACTTCTCATCCGTACAGCATGGAAACACTATAAATACAAGCATTTATGAAGAGCACGAGATGAAATTTAAGCAATTAATAGACTTCATAACTAGCAATACATCTTCGTTATTGAGACTATAGACTCGACAATATGATCCTATAACACAAATTTGGGTATGTCTCGTATACGGACCGTAACAACAATAATGGAAGGATAAAAACATAGGAATTACGTTAGAGTTGATCTCGGTAGAGATACGTAGGTAGCTTAGTAAGCCCAAGAGTAGTCTATAATCACGATTGATTTACTTTTGATTCTATTATAAGGTCATCCTGACTGAGTACGATCAATCCATAGAATTGACCTAAATCACTAGTTTAGAGATGATGTTTACTTTACAAGTTAAAATGCTTTTAAAAATTTTTGTTTATCTTTTATGTCATCATGGATTTTTCTGCGGTTGGAAACTCGATATCGCCATAGACTTGGCTTGAGGTGACTCTTGGGAACCACCTGGACTCAGAATTTCTACTACAATTGTACTCATTTATATGATCGGCATATGAGGTTCAGAATTTATTGATGACTACGATATCATAACTTTAAATCATTTATATAGTGGGACTTCATGTAGGACTTACCATATACAGATAATGATTTAAAATTCTAGGACTCCGTTGATTTAGAGTGATTGTTAATGTTAGGAGCTTCTGGTGTAGGACAAATCAAGTTATTTAATATTCAGACTTAAACAACTTTTTATATTTGATAAATAGTGAAATTCATCTCAATTAATCAAAAATTGATTTAAATATATGGAGGAAAAAATCAAGTTACTCGTGTCAATCTATCTACCCAATTGACGTCGGTTGGCAAATCATTATACCAACTTTAAACACAATATTCAATAATATTTCATACAAACTTATCTATAAAAAAAAAAAAAAAAAGGGTTCACATCGATTCTAGAGCTAAAAAATGTGCACTGTGACTATCCCATTGTATGTACCTTTGAATAAAGGAGGCCAAGGCCCAAAATGAGCAGTTTTGTCAAAGCCCAAATCCATCCCTGTTGCTCTATTTTAGAACCAATCTTCTAATCTTCTTAAGTCGGTAGTCAAAATCTATTGGTCTAGTGTTATCTATTTCAAGACAATTAAAAATTCAGACCGGCACAAGTTATGGTTCTTTCATAAAATAGATGGAGTTTTTATATATCAGAATTATAACTATTAATTTAAATTTACCGGACTATATATTCCCAAAAAATTCTATGCTGGGTCTCGGCCCAACGAGGGTCGTTGGATTCCCCCACATGGGTGGGTTAAATGGGAATTTGACCCCCTGTTGGGGGAATCCAACGGCTGAGATTGGTCTCGGCCTAGAACAACCCATATATTTCCCATGAATTAAAATAATAATAATAATAATAATAATAATCTTCTTTAGTCGGTGTACCACTTCTTCGTCGCACCTTATAATTTGCCTTTCAATAGCAATATAATTAATGTTCAATCATCTTCTTCTTTCTCTTCCTCATCTGCGTACTGATAAATTGCAGAGATTTAACCCTCCAATTTCATTCATTCTTCAAATATTTTCATCAAATTCATTGAAAACCCCCTTCGAATTATGAAATCAAGCACCAAAAAATGTCAAATTTTCGTCCGATCACCAGAATTGAACATCCCCACCCGTGCCCTAATTTTCGAAAACGCTAACCCTAGCCCCAATCTCATCCTCCAACGCCTGAAATCTGCCCTAACTTCAATTCCTTACGATTCCCTTTTCTTCACTGTTAATGGCAAACCTTTGTCTCTCCTACAAAATTCCAAAATTGCCCCTTTCTCCACCCTAACCCTACACCTACGATGCCACGGCGGCGGCGGCGATGGCGGCTCCACGTGCGCGGAGTCACGTGACTGCTTCTTGAATATGTACGCCGTGAAGAAGCCCGACAAGGTGGATCCTAATGAGGTGCGTCTCTCCAAATGGCTTAATTGTAGCTTATCGAACGAGCCGTTGAAGCACCCCGTGGTGATCGATAAATTAGGGAATTTGTTTAATAAGGAAGCTTTGGTTGAGGGGTTGTTGAAAAAGAATTTGCCAAAGGTGTTTGGGTATATCAAGGGTTTGAAGGATATGATCTCGGTCGAGCTGGCTGAGATTCCGGGGGGTAGGGAGAACGGCGATGTGAAGTTCCAGTGCCCGATAACGGGGTTAGAATTCAATGGGAACTATAAGTTCTTTGCTCTGAGAAGTTGTGGGCATGTTCTGAGTGCAAAGGGGTTAAAGGAGGTGAAATCATCAGGTTGTTTGGTTTGCCACAAGGAGTTTGTGGAAAGTGATAAGATTGTCATCAATGGGACTGAGGAGGAGGTTAATGAGTTGTGGGAGAAGTTGAAGGAGGAAAAAGTGAATGTTAAAGATAATGGCAAGAAATCGAAGAAGATGAGGAATGGGGATGTGAATGGAGAGAAGGTGGGTCGACTCGTTGGATCAAAACATGGGATTGAGGGGAATGGTGTGAAAAGTAATGGTAATGAGTCAAGTAAGAAGTTTAAGGCGATTGATATAGCTCCAGAGAACGCGAAATCTGCAGTGTATAAGTCGATTTTCACGTCATCAAGGAAGTCAGATTTCAAGGAGACGTATTCTTGCAGATCGTTGCCACTTGGTCGGAACTGATTGTGAGTGAGGTGATCTTTGTGTTTCTCACTATTTGTATTTTACATTATAAGATTGTGAGCGTTTCTGACAGTTTGTATTTTACATTAAAGATTGTGATTGCTCAAAGCTACTCAGTGTTTCTGTCCTTGATTAGTATGGATGTTTAGATTGTTATTTGCAATGGATAATTTGAAGCATAATGATATTATTTGGTGTTTCCAGTTTGCTGATTTGATATGTCTGAGAAATTCATTATTTCAGTTGATGTCAGCACCAATTTGGGTTTCTATAGACAAACTATACTTTCTTACTTGAGTTTGTAATAGGGACTGTAGTAATGAATGATTTAAGAAGAAAGTTTAAGGCTTCTACTTCTGTTGGGGCTATTTACTTCGGAGAAGATAGGAAATCGTAAGCTTGCTTCGAGCATATCAGGGCAGCCTCTTGCATTATGTTATACATATATATTTTTGTATCATTAAGAATAACCTATAGGTGAAGAAAAAGAATTTGTTGTTTGATCATTTCTCGCAAGCTTTCTCCTGCTTTTGCCCCTCGGGCATCAACCTCATCTTTGTGTGGATACTAGTGGTCCTTGTCAAGTCACTGTCTAGTTGCTCTGCATTGTACTGTTTTGTGTCTACTTCTGTATTTAAGTTAAGTACTTATTTGTTTCATTTTTCTTTTCTTGGGCTGCCTTTTCCTCTGCCATTGCATCGACATTCCGGAAAAACAGAAGCATCTACTCTGGATTTCAGGTTAAAATGTGAAACCCAAAAGAAGTCTTTAATGATGTATAACAAATTGATTGATCTACCTGTTGTTCTTGAAGTAGCTGCAAGACATTTCTATTGGAATCTAGTTGTTTTGGTGATGCCAAATGAAGTTAATGAAGAGATGATTTCCGTGGCTTTGATATAAATTATAATGATAAAAACAGCTCACGCTTTTCTTGTTCAACGAGTGTTTTTGGACCATGCGTTCACGTTGGGTTTGGTTTGGTTCCAATTGACACCGCGTGTTTTCATTTTCCTACAAGAATTTCCGAGTATGACGGTGTGCAGCTCATTACAGCCCTTTTCCATTTCTGATGAACAAATTAAATCATGGTAAAAAAGCTCATTACACCATCTAGATTTGTGACTCTATCAGCTAGGTTTCATTATACAAGAGGCTTTGCAAACTTGAAAGAGAAATATCATTCTTTCTTGTTTTTTTTCCAGCTTCCATCTCCTGTATAACAATTTGGATCCGTTTTAGAATAATGTTATATTTCATTTTACGTATATGTAAGTTCTCTTTAAATATAATCTGATGTGGATTACAGACATTTGGCTTGCAAGTGAAATAATGAATATAAGATGCAACAATATTTTGAACTCGAGTATATGAATTGATACATAAAGATACATGGTGCGATTGTGTTCAGGTTTCATGTACTCAAATTCGGGATACATGCCCTCTTGAGCGATGTCAATTCTGCCTAAAATCAAAATATCAAGTACTTGTTTTTTTTATTAACAAATATCCTGCATAGCCATTTCTCGTCTATTCAGTAACGTTGCACTCGGGTTCTTATGATAAACACAACTAAAGAAGTACATTGCAGCACAAAAGGAAATGAAAAACAAGTTCCTATTTGTTCTAATATAAAATGTAAGTTTGAATATGGAGTTCAAGCTTAACATGCTAACACATAAGTCCATGTATATCGTCCAGCCAGTCGAAAAGATTATACTTTCACTGACAATAATCTCAGTAGTATGCACTGAATTGGAAAAGAGATGTTCGTCATCAGAGTTTTTACGTCACTATGAGAGGCACGATATATAAACAAATCTTCAAATCAACCAACATTACCACAAGACGATTAATATGTCAGAGATTGCAGGTGCCCACATATTTTGATCAATATCTTTGTTCTCCATTATGGTGCAAATTTTGGAAATCACAAGTCGGCATCAACCTAATCTTGCTTCTCTTTGTAGCACCTAGAAACAGCATCAAAAGCAACAAGTTCTTAATCAGCTTCTACGACAAAGAAATCTCATAAACGCTAGCTTTCAACTCAAATGTAAGGTGATGACTACAATCAGGGATCGGACATTATAGCCACATATTTATCTTATTAACGCTTGAAGCAGAAAAAACTACTTATATTAAACTGTCTATCCTTCTTCATCTACCAATCGGTTCATAGAGCAATATAACACTATTTTCTGCCAAAACAAGCAAATATAAAATTTAACGCCAAGGAACTAAAGATCGAGGGGTGCAAATCACGTTAAGGCTTTAACATGAATGGATTTTCCCTCTGTAGTAGTGAGTAAACTTCTCCTCCGTCGTTACAGGGAAACTGCTTACTTCATTTCTAAAATCAACAGGTAACCCTTTGTCACCTTTTAGTCAAAACACACGTGAATATAAAATAGCTTTCATTCACCAATATCAAATTAAAAGTCAACTAAAATTTTCATATCCTTGTTTATTCAATTATGAGCAGCTTCTCTTTTAGTTGGTCTTCCATAAATAAATGTTAACCCATAACTCTCTTGCTAAAAACTCGCAAGAAAAGAGGCAGCTATCGCCTTCGAACCAGTAAATAATTGATGTTTCAGTAGGGATGTCAACAGAGCAGGTTTGGGCAGATCTCAGGACCCCGCCTGTTTACTTTGACTAGACTCAAAACCCGCCCAGACAACCTGAGAGACCAGTCGGACCTGTCTATTTTTTTCCTTGAATCTGTTTAGTATTGCAGATTGGCCCTTTAATATAGGAGATGGGACAGCAGAAAACCTCAAAACTAACAATCTAAAGTGGTAGTCTATATTTATATATATATATATACACATCAATTATTCTTTTAACATATATCATCTGCCCCGGTATGGGTTGGGTCCTACCAAATCTGAGACGCAAACCGTTCCTGGTCAATGGCTGGACCCGCAACCCGAAGCGAAACCCAATTATTTCACAAACCCCACCCAAGCTGGGTGTTCCTGGGTCTAACAAGGACCCATTACCATCCCAAGGACTCAGCTTCGACCACCATTACGTCAACACAATTAACAATTGGACACAACATAAAACATTGATCATGTCAAAAGTATATTCAGAAGATACCTCTTCAGCAAACTTAATCAAAATGGTTGTCCTAGGTCTATGTTGCCCATCCACAGGTACAAAATGAGCAGTTACAACAGCTGGAAAACCTGAATTATCCAAGACTCCCTTCAAGATAGAAAAAACGAGCTATTAGAGCTTTTACCAACAGAAACAACTTAAAAAGCTCTGATCAATGCAATACACACTCTCACTATTCCAGCAACAAAAGCTCCGCAGTTAAAGGCACCCATATCTTTAGGTATCGAAATAAATCTACAACATAAAATACCAAGTCAGAGCGGGAATTTCAAAGAAATAAGAGTCTAACTTATCACAATTATTAACATAAATGAATTTAACCTGTTGACCAGAAGTTCCTTCTCACTGATCATGTACTCATCTTCGTGCTCGGTGCCTTTCTCAAGAGAGTCAGCCACCTGATATTAATGTAAGTAAAACATAGACTGGTCATGAGCTCATTGTTTATAATTTCGTTCATGTGGTAAAAGACATCAGCTTTATATTTGATGGCCCTCTATCAAAATAAGCAGAACAACATTTACGACAAGCACCAGAAACCAAATGCTTCATATTTGTGCCACAAAATTTTCCAGCATTACATTCTTGCCAATATCTTAATATGCCAAAGTGTCCATCTATATACATCAAGTATATAGTAAAATAGCCAAAGGGAAATAGAAGGAAGAGGGGGGAATGATAAAAGATAAAAAGAAAATAACAAAGACATCCTGTTAATAATCATGCAAGAGATACAATGAAACCAATACATCTTATTTTGTTAGATTAAGGTTCACGTTACATGAGAACATAACATTAATACTCCAATCTGCACCAGAATCAATAATCATTTCCCAATTAAATGTTATCACCTACAGTTGACATTGATATTCTATTTGAAACTTATAGAACTATACTGTCTTCAATAAGTTCATTGAACTACCCATGTCTCAAGTAATAAAAGTCAAAGGGAAAAGAAATCAGTTCAATTCCACAGTTCAAATAACTACTCTGCCACTGTTCTCCTTGTCGCAAGAAAAGCAAGTGAACTGAAACTAATGTCATGACCAAGTAGAAAAGCAGTGACAGAAATTCTCGTAAATAAAAAATGGATTAAAAAGTGAGGGGAGGGACGGATTTATAGCAGTGGATGAAAGGTTGAGAAAAGTTTCAAGCATCTATAATCACCTTGAAAAAAAGACCTAGATAATAATGTCAATGTTTTATGTGTTTCCGTAATTTCTAATAATGGTTATCAGAAGCTTGTATACCAACTAGATGCAGTACAACCCATTCAGTTGAAAAGACCCAATGAACCATATGAGGGAATCAAGACTTACAACATAACTTTATCGGTCTACATGCTACTACGAAATTCTGCACACCGCTCATGCAAAAGCCCTCAAAGTATGTTATATTGATGGAGTACTACAATTACCCATTATATGACTTTGAAAATGGTTATAACTAGTTATTCATTCTTTCCACATACAACTTACAGATCAGAAGTGCCTGGGATAGTAAAAACCCCACATTTAGAAATATCCAAAGAGCTTCTTATTTTTTTTCTTATGGTTGTTGTGATGTGAGCTCAGAGGCTTCCATGAAATAAGAGTGGTTTTTTCCTTTAAAAAAAAATATCTTTATAATTGTACCATGCAACCTTAGAAGAAACTTCCACCGCTCACAAGCTGTATATTTATAGAAACAAGAGCATGTTTGTAAAAGAAAAAGAAACCAAAAAAAAATGACAAAAAGAAGTACAAGAAGAATAAAGTGTCTCCGAACCTTTCCAAACAAGACCTTCCATACTGTGCTATGTATGAAGGATAAAATACCCAATAGTCGTGTCTCCCTTCTGTTACCCTACAACATCAAAAAGTTATAGAAAATAGAACAATAGAAATTATAAATATAGATCCTAGTCTGATCTATTTAAGAACAGAAAACTTGGTCCACCCGTTCAACATACCGGATTAAATTGCACTAAACGTGACAATGAAGATATCCAGAATCAAGTTCGGACATTTTAATTTGCAATTTAAAATTGGCAGCTTATTGCCCTATTCTTTACATTAGTCAAATTGAAACAGTGAATATCTCCAAGCAAGAAAAGATAATCAAGTTTGCGTTCAATATAGCAGATTAGGAAATATTTTCTTCTTTCTATACAGAAAGTAACATATTTTGTCTTTTCCATGATGTAATTTATAATACAGAAATGACATTGATACTCAAAATTTGTACATATCCTAAGACCTTTCATGTGAAATTAGACAACTTCCAGGGAGAATTTATAAAAACCGCATAGGAAAAGGAAAAAAAGAAGTAATTAAAAAAAAAATTGTATGTCAAATCCATCAAACACATGATCTAGGATTTGACAGTACCCAGTTCAGGATAACTCCACATGTTTCACAAGCTGACTTCCTTGACAATCAAAACAAGTTACGCATGTATATTTTTCATCTACTTAGACAAATATTCAAACATCAATATTTCTTCGCTACATTTCTTGTACTTGTATACTTGAAAATATTGTTTCAGCCAAGGATAATCTTATTGGAAGAAAACTATTATCATATGAAGAATTAACATGCGAGAAATTAATGCAAACAAAAACATTGGTCTACACTGGCCTTATACTGCATATAGTAGACACATACAAGTCACCATTTTGTGCTGCAAAAGAAACTATGATAAATCATGCAGGTGCACGCTACCAATTAAGTTCCCCACCTTCTCCCTGTGACAAAGAAGTTCCAGAACCCTGGCCCCAACTGCATAACCAGCATCCTCTAACCTGATCCAGAAGATACTCATCATGTATTGACATATGCTAAATTTATTAATTCATGCACATAGTTTTTTTTATATAGTATATATTGAAGGAAAATATTCATATTAAACTTTTCGTGATATATAATTAGCACATACTGCATTTAAAGATAATTCCATTCATTTTTCTGATCTTGTCTAACCCACTGACCATCATCAACTGCCAATGCCAAATACAAAACCCAACTTATATTCCTATATATCTCCATTTAGGAGGATTCTTGCTGAAAGAATCTCTTTCCTCCAATTTTTAGGTCATGCAAAATCTCTACTCATAACAATAAAACAAGCATTTGATCACCTGAATATATAAAATTAAAAATATTCCAGAGTAGCATTCTCCTACTAATAAAATTTCACTCAGATTTGAAGTGTAAACTGGTAATACAAATTCCAAAAGAAAATGAAATGCATTCACCTTCGTTCCAATTCTGCTATGTTGTCGACTTGCGTCTGATTGTACTGAACAAGCTCGGAGAATAAGAACGCAAACGCACTCAAACTAACCTGCAAGAAAAATCCTCAGTTCAATATCATATCAATGGTGGCAATCTGTAAATTGAACACTACTCATTCAGTAATCGTACTCGAATCGCAACCTCAAATCAGCGCAAATTCTTCGAACGCAACAACAATCCCCATTTAAAATTCCAAATTAATAAAAAAAAAATGGACTGAATTTTGAATAAAAAGTACGAAAAGGATCTATAATTTTGTCCAGCGATACTTTAAGAGAGAACCATTAATCAACTTCCGAAAATCAATTAAATGATATGAATTTGCTGAAAGAAACAAAAAATTGACAAAAAGTGATCGAAGATCTGAATAGTACAAATACCTCCTGTTTGCCTTTGCTGAGGGGTCTATCGAGCACGTTTGAGTATTGCTTCATTTTTCCAACTCCTATCATTCTTTCCCTCTTTCTATTATCTCTGTATTTAGGGTTTTTGATACACAGTGAGTGTAAGTATAGTTTTGAGTTTCGACTGTGTTTGAGTTGCAGTTGCAGTTGCTACGAATGGATCTTGGGGAAAGAAAAATAAATTTAGGCTCCTCGAGTAGATGTCCGGGAGACGATAATATTACTTTTTAGAAACTAAATAAATAGTGTTAAAAATTTGCTTGAAAGGGTTTTTATTCAAACATCCCCAAACTCAAATCCAACTTTGCATTTAGTCCCTTTTAAAATTTTGTTGGCCACTTCTCATTTCATATTAAAAGTTTGTCTTCACTCCCTATCCACCTGAAAAGACCAAAATACCTTCCAACCATTCATTTTTCGCACCTACTCGTCTATTGTCTGCATTTCTCTGCACCTGCATTTCTCATCTTCGTTAGAAGTTTCCCCTTCTTTTCGTTCTCCACACCAATGTCCTCTATTCTATGTTACACAGACACGGACACGTAGACACGGAAACTGCACGACACGGACACGGAACACGTCAATTCTTAAAAAATTAGGACACAGACACGGCTAGGAGACGTCTGCCCATAATTATATATATATATATATATATATATATAATATGTTATAAACTTATGAGTAATTGAACACCTATTAGACAATAATCAACAATTCAACAACTTATTGATAACAACCTATATATATTTACTATTTGTATATGAGCAACCTATTTTTACACAAAATAACAACTTATTAATAACAATGCTTCTGTAAACTATAAAACTTCATCTATATATAATTACATATATATATATATATATAAATAAATACATTTATATTAAAAATATAAAAAAATGCAAAAAATCAGCCTGAAGTGTCCGTGCCGTGTCCGTGTTGTGCCCTAGTTTTATTTAATTATTTTTAATTCTGGACACACCATTGCCGTGTCCGTGTTCGTGTCCGACGTGTGTCGGACACTGCACGGGGTGATTTTTACGCGTGTCCGTACATCATAGCCTCTATTGCACCATCACTACGTGAAGTGCCTCCACCTTTGTGATCTTCACGGGCCCGACCCAGCTTGTAAAGTGAAAGTTCACCACTTAGCTATAGAAATTACCCAAATTTGCCATGTCAGTCTTTGTGCCATGGAAACCCTACCACGACGTGCGTTGTACCACCGTACCCCACCACACGCCCTAACTCCGTTGATGGAGGAACCAAGTTCCCCCCCCCCCCAACATCTCCGTTGCACCATCGGCCAAGGAACTAAGTTTGTTCCCAACTCATCGACGGTCGTGGAAGGATATCATCCTCCACGAAGACGACCAAAGTAATAGCCAAGCATGTCCAGTACCACCATCACCACCAGCGTTATCAGTGGAAATTTGTTTAGGTAAGGAGGAAGGTGTTTTAGGAGCTGTCACATACAACAGTGAGCTTCACATCATGTGCATTGGAGAGATTATGACTCCAAGTAGTTGTACCATAATCTGGAAAGAAGGTGAGAGGCGAATAATTCCTAATCGATCGAAGTGAAGTCTCTCTCTCCAGACCAAGTTGTATGCAACTTTGAAGCACAAATAGGACTTTGAGAACATGCGTCGCTTGCAAATGTTCGTATTCCATAAAAAATTTGAGCAATGGATTTCACTGGATAAGAATACAATTGTGTTTCATTGTTTGAATAGTTGTTGCATTTTCAAATTATATAAGTTGAAAAATAACACAGTCTTTCTAAAAACAAAAACAACCCCGAAAACCTTTAATCATCGGAGCTCAGAAAAACACGTAAACTCTCTGGACGTTTGCATCTTGACTAGCCCAAGTATGCTTAAATACTTTGTGTTCAAGTAAGTTCAATTGTGAGACAAGAAATTCTTACTTTGAAAGCGGTTGATTTTTTAAATTAAAATTGTTTGGAAGCCTAAAAACTTAGATTTTGATATTTTAAAAGCATCATATTGCTTTTGCCAAAATACCAATATTCTTTGCATAGAACTATGGTGATTGGAATATTTATGTATTTACATATTTTGCTACTATTGAAATCCAATACTTTTAAACCTAAACCAGTCATCAAGTCAAACAACTTAATGGCTCATCAAATCACTGGTCTATTTGCTCGAATTTATAAAAATCAATTGACTTGGGCAGTATATATATACATTTTCCTTCGCTTTTACATAAATACATATGCACCATGTTCACCAATTTTACCAATTTTCTTCAGTCCATCGTGTGTTGATAGGTCACTAGTTTTAGGATGGAACCAGAGTGGCCTTGTGATTGGTCAGCTGTTTAATTGGTCAAACCATCTAGTCTAGTTCGATCTGATGTTGAGAACATTGGTGGTTACTATGGGAAAATTATCGGTAAGGGAACAAAAAATTTTAAAATTAATAAAGACATAATAAATTTTAATTAATATTGGAAAAAGAACTGCTAAATTTTACAAATTACTAAAACAATAAATTTGATGTAAAATCATATTTGTGTTAGCCATTTTATATTTTTTCTAAGGAAATATATATTCTCCGCTTACTAATACTTGTTCATCACTAATTAATTATTTTATTTGCAAAGCTTCCTATTAGATTTATAAAAACTGTAACTAATCTTTTATTATACATGTTGGAAACAAATGTAGAACCATTAGAAACATTTTAAAATAATTAAGAATTACATTAAATATGTTTTTTATTTTCTATTCTTTTTCCTACTACAAATAAACGACTTCAAATCGAGTTTCAATCAGGCAACAAGAAAAATAAATTAAAAAAAAACAAATAATATATTAAATATAAATTAAGTATATTTTAAATTACTTTGAAAAAGAATGCATGATTAATTATATGATACTTCAAACTATGATTGAAAAAATTAAAACAATCAGGGCACCATACGATAGGGTAATTCTATGCCAGACCGAGTCCAATAGTTCGAGTGTGTAATTTATGTCTATTTCTTTCACACATCTGTGTGTGGGGACCATACACAATATACTTTACTGTGTGAGAGAGATAGATACTAGGATCATTGGTCTCGGTCTAGCATAGATTTTTCCAATCGATACCTCAAGTTATCATAAGTAATTATTTCCTCTTGATTTTGTTAGTTTTCTTATTGAAGGAATCACCCGTATAAATATGTTTAACGAGATGAGACCAATAGTGGAGTTAAAGGTACTAGAAAGAGAAAGTATGGAATCATCTTTTAGATAATTTATTTATGCATAATATCATAATTTACAAAGCTAACTATAACATTTGTCATTTGAGGATCTTTTTTTTCTATATAATTCAAATTTATACATTAATAAAACATAAAGTAATTACAAAATTCAGCCCAAGGACATACACTTCCTGCTCATTAATACAAATGGCAGATATGGCAGAAAATAAATAACACTCTAAGATGGAAGCACAAAAATTGTCACAGACACTACAGTTAGAACAAACGTCACCAAAATGAAGATCTGAATTTTGGCTATAGCAAGAGACCACATCTAAAAGGGACTCCCAATTCCCAAAAAATGAGGTATCAAGTTGAACAAGAACCATGTTCTCCGAGAGGGAACGACTCAAACACAAACCTCCATCTAGAGTCTTCTTTTCACAAACAGCATGAAGAGTCTTCTTTCCACAATTTAAATGAAAGTGTTTAGGAGAACTCATCACACTTTGCCATATACGCTGCAATAAAAATAATAAACAGGGAACCAAAAAAACACAAATAACAAAGAAATATAATACATAAAATAAATAAAGAACAAAAGCAGAAAGACCCCGTTTTTACCTCGGAGGAAACGTAAAAAAATTGATACAAATTGTTATAACAGACTCAACCGTCATAGCAAAAGGTTCCTCGTCTTTTAACAAAGAGAAATCTGAAAAATGGAGTGTGGAAACCATTTTTCTATCTTCACAAGATAGGGTAGCCATGAATGACTTCCCCTTTTTTATCTTGGATAGTGGAAGTGGTGGATCGGGCGGCGGAGCGGTGGAAAATTGCAGTGGGCGTCGGAAAAGAGCTCCCTTCACCTTCGAGCGAGTCGAGTCAGCAGCTCTTTGACTTGGTAGAGGCGCCGGAGGTGACGATCTCCAATGAGGGCACTTGAGGTGGGAAGGAGGACGGATTCTTGACACTTTTTCATTAGGTGAGGTGGTAGAAAAATCCATTGAGGTGGAGATATGGAGGAGATGATAGAGGAGAAAAGGGGAAGACCAGAAAATTCTAGTGGAATGGAGGCCGCCTCCACAACAACAACAGAACCCTAGGGCGGCAATACTCTTCAAAAGAGAGTGTGTGCAGAAGAGAGTCTATTTGAAGATTTTTTTTTCTTTGTCATTTTGAGAATTATTTACACTTATGTTTCTCATTATATTTATTCTTTCATAACGCAATGATTCAGATTAAGGCTGTTATTAAAAATATTATTCAAATCAAGAGTAAGAACTTTTAATTGAAACGAATGCCAATATGTAATTGTCAACAAACACTTTTCGTTTGTAGCACGACGACAAATCCTTGTATCATGTTTATTTTTTTACCAAAAAAAAAAAAAAATTATTTCCAAAAATTTACAAGTGTTGCATTATTATTTCCAAGTAACATTGCTTCTTGTATATATTGTGATGGGGTCGATGTGTTAAAAAATTAGTGTTAAAAAAAATATGGAGTGAATCACTCATTTGTCATAAAGAAATATAGAAGCCAACTTTGCGTTACACAATTAGGCTTTTAATAATTGAAAATTTTAGCAATCTCTTTCCCCTTAATTTTAGTTTCCAAGGTAAATCACCACCATAATAATGGCAAAATCCAAGCACACATGTAAAATCTCATAATCCCCAATTCTTGTTCAAAACCCTAGTTTTCTCTGTTCAACACTCACCGGAATTTACAAATGGAAGACGACGATGAGTTCGGAGATCTTTACGCAGACGTTCTCCGCCCCGTAGATAATTCGTTTCAATCTCGCCGGGTAGAAATCGACGTCTCCGCATCCTCTCAGAGCCGCCCGATCGATCGGAATGTCAACAGCGACGACGAGGAGATTCTTTATGGTGCTCTTAATTTAAAGAATTCGAACATTTCCAATTCCGCTTTCGGATTGAATTTGAACGCTTCAATTCACGAAAAACCCCTGCCTGAATTTGGGACTCGGCCCGAACGTGGAGGATTTGATTTGAATTTGAAGGCTCCGAGGATTGTAGGCGGTGAATTTGCAAAGAAGGTTTCTGGCAGATTTAATTTCATGGATGATGATAATAATATTAATATTGTGGTGGAAGAGAGGGACAATAAAGATGATGAGTTGGTTGAAAAAGAGATTAACTTGATGGAGAAAAATGAAAACACGAATAATTTGGCTGAACGGAACGAAAATACGGCCAATTTAATGGGCCCTAGCGTGTTCAGGCAGCAGATGATTCCAGGAGTCTCAGGGAGATTCGAGAATAATGGGGGTTCTAATTTTGAGGATGAGTGGGAGAGCGATGATAGCGAAGACGATTTGAAGATAGTCTTGAATGATAATAAACTTGGGCCAATGGGAATGGAAAGGATGCCAGGAATGGACGATGAAGATGAAGGGGAGCCACTGGTGATTGTTGCAGATAATGGTGATTTAGGCCACCAGCAGATGATGATGGAAGATCAAGAGTGGGGCGGTGAGGAAGTGGGAACTGCAGCAGATGGAGAGAGGAAGGAGGATGCTGGTAAGACAATTGGAGGAGGAGCGCCAGCAGTGCAGCTAAAGATTGGGTTCAGCAATCATGTGTACCATCATCCGTTCCATTCGCAGTTCAAGGTCAGCATCTTGTTCGATGAGAAACTCGATTGTAAATTGGATTGTACCTGCAAGTGTAATTGTTGTATAGTAAAATTGTGGGTACTAGTTGCACCTTAAGTTAATCAGTAATGATGTAATTGAGCATCTTTTCATTGTAGTGAGTAATAAACTGTACCGACTTTACTTTTTCACTTGTTAATGAAGTTACTTATTTTTATGTGGAAATTATTTTCATTTTTGCGGTTGGTATGCTTTGTGTATAATGAGATTGAATTCTGAATGCTACTGTCATATAAAAAATTTGTAAATTTGTAAAACTAACAGATATGGACCAAGAGTTTGAAGGACTATGAAGCTCTGGATGTTACCCCTCTAATCCATATAATTTATATCAAGTTTATGAACATGTCGGACAAGTTACAACAATTCTTTTGCACCTTCCTCTATTTGTCAGACCATAGACTACTTCTTTCTGATAGACTGATATTATATATTCTTACTTCTTTCTGATAGACTGATATTATATATTCAAGAAAGTAACACAAGAAAAGGCAAGAATGCCCGTTTAATGGATCTAATTAACGGGTATCCTCTTTCATCATACTATTTTTGTGCCATATATATGATAAAAAAGAGGGTCCGCCACACACATTTAGATTGTCTGTATGCAAGAATGTTTTTGGCATTTCCAGTGTCCTGGTACTTGGTCACCGCAGACATGTTGAGGAGGTTTCTGACCTCTAATTATTTAGGAGCATATTAATATTAGTTTATCTAAAATCTGCCTCTTTATCGCCCTAAAATGCATTATCATTGTGAACTTCCGTCAATTCTTCTAAATGTTTACCATTTCGACTCTACAGAACTTAAGATATACATGTTTAAACTAATGGAAATTACTGGGCTTCAAAAGGCAGGGTAGGTTTGTGCCTGTGTTTGCACATTGTACTTTACCTTCTGAGATTTAAGCGCTACAACTACTCAATCTGTGTTGAAGTTCTGTTAATAAAGAAGCATTTACCTCGATTATATATGTGCGCGTGTGTGGGCTTAAGTCGTTAGGAATAACGTGGAACGGTAAACTTGAAAATATAATTTTAATGTCACTCCTAGCAATCTCGACATGATTCTTGTCAAGCCCGTCAACTGTGGTTTCTTATCTGTCCTCTTTTAGCTTCCTGAGTCACATCTTATATTTAACTCTATCAGGAACTTTTTTTCTATTATGATTTGCTTCGTAACCAACTGTGAGCTTCCCTGCACTGGAAAAATTCTAGCAAGTCATCATTGCCTTGATTGGCTAGTGTCTGTTCTAAGTCACTGCACAGCCTGCTTTATATCAGAATAATGACTGTTACTTGGGGAGTACATTTTTGGATTTTCTAGCTTGCCAATATTTTTTAATCTCTATGGATGCTTCTGGCGATGATTGTTATCTGGGAAGCTTGTCTTCACATTTCATTGGCTATTTCCTTTCATTATTAACCTTGATTTTCTTTTTCATTTTTCTCTCTTCCTTTTCTATGTTACTTGGAAACTTCGTAGTATGTGAGACCTGGTGCGGCGCCAATACCAGGAGCAGCTCCTGTAAATCCTGGAGCAATACCAGGTCAAATTCGTCCACCTGTCACCATAGGTGCTGTAGCTGGACGCGGAAGGGGTGATTGGCGACCCCCGGGAATAACAGGCGCTGTCCCTATGCAAAAAGGGCTCCATCATTCAGCAGGGCGTGGCTATGGAAGTGGATTGGATTTCTTTCTTCCGTCACACAAGTAAGATCCGTACTTGCTATTCAAATCTCAGTTTTTGAGTGTTTGAATGGTAGTTTGGTACTTGATTGAATGGCTCATCATGACCAACATTTTTTCTAAACTGATGCTAATTTAGCTTCAGATATCTTACCATTTTTCTGTTCAGCTTGAAGCATTCATAAGATTTGACTTCTGTTTGGCCGTAAGAAATCTTAGTACAAGCAAGCTTTTATAATAGTAATGATCGGATTACCTTGTCCCGAGCCCCTGTTGTAGGGGAACCATTTATCTGAAAGAGCCCATCTTTCTGAAGCAAGATAATTTTATTATTCTACACTTTACTGTAGTTAGATGGCTTTGATAATATCTGATAATGTAGTCTATCTGATGATTAAATGTATCTGGTATAATGTGTCTTTTTCTGGATGATTCATTTTTCTTACTTTAGGTGTTATGGCTTCTTTTATATTCTTAGGACCATATTTGAAGTTGATATAGAAACTTTTGAAGAAAAACCTTGGAGACTTCCAGGCATAGACGTATCAGACTTTTTTAACTTTGGTTTGAATGAGGACAGTTGGAAAGATTACTGCAAACAGCTGGTAGGTCGCAGTCTCAAATTTGTCTTTCTCTCAGTTGTATAGATTATCTATAGTGTCTCTTGAATATGTATTTGTTTCTCAATTTAAATAAGTGGAGGCTAAATTAAGTGAATTTGAAATTCCAGGAGCAACTCCGTCTTGAGACAACTATGCAAAGCAAGATACGTGTTTATGAAAGTGGGAGGGCAGAAAAGGTAATATTCTGGTTTTTACATTTGGATGTAAATTTGGTGTCTCATGTGTGTGTGTGTTATGGTACTTCTTCTGGCTACACTTTAGATGCCTGGTTGCTTTTCTGTTCCCTCTTTTGTGTTGTATATGTTTACTTGAGTCTCTTCTCTGTTTTGTTTGGTGTCAAATTTAGGAATATGATCAAGATCTCCCCCCAGAGCTTACAGCAGCAGCTGGTAACCAAGATACTCCATCTGAAAATGCAAATCCTGGAATTGCAGATGCTGGTCTAGCTGACTTAGCAAGAGCAAATGCATGTGGACGACCATCCGTTGTATGTTTTTATGTTTTCTGTCAGATTTGTTTCTCCTGAAGACTCGATATCATTTAGCTTTTCAAATATATATAAGCTTTTGAAACACTTCAGCTCTCTTCCAATAATCAGCTTTCCTCTTTTAATCTCTTTTTGGAAGTTATTTAAGAATAGCCCATATAAGATGTTAATTTTATTCAACTTCGGGTATAACACAGTTTCCCCTTTAACTTTGGTCAAGAAAAAAATGCCCTTTTGTTTATGCAAATAGATTTATCCATGCATGTTAGCAAGATCAAAAACCGACCATTGTCTTTCCTTCGCTCTAAAACTCAGTGATAAATTGCTACTTTTGCACAACCTTAACCAGTGCTAGTCCGTTCCCAGCAGCAATAGCAATTCACTCAATCTTGTTCCTTCTCTCCATCTCTCATACAATGCATTTGAAAAGAGATAAGCTTGGGATACATTCTGAAATTCATGGGCTCATGCATGTTGGAGGAAAATTACGGATGCAGTGTTAGAGCAATTAGTAGACTTTGTACTGTGTTTTTAGGGTGTTTGTTTACGAGAATTGTCATCTCACTACCTATCACTGATTTGATAGCAGCCAATTGGCAGACCGATACCGGTAGAAACTGGTTCTGGTGAACGTCTCCCATCGATTATCAGGCGTCCACGAATGCATGATATAGATGCTGTTATCGAGGTATTTTCAGTTGTCTCTTCTCTACTTGAGCATCGATTTTTCTTTTTATCTTGTTAACATGAACATCTCATTGCATTTCTATTTTCTGCCATAAAAGTGATGTTTCCTTCGGTAAACAGATTGTCTGCCACAGCTCGACAGATGATGATGACATGGAAAAGCAACAGGGCGAAGATCTGGCTGGAGAGGATCTTGGCGGAGTTGGTGAAATTGATGACCTTCGGCATGATGATTCAGAACATATTGATCGCATATCACATGCATATAATGATCGGAAGAGGGAACTCATTGCAAGAGAAGCACAGATAAATTGTGATGAGATTGGAAGAGAGGTACCTGTGCAAGACCACCTCGATAGAGAGATATGTTTCTCCCATGAGGAGAGGTATGTGAATATTTATATATCAATTCAACTTGGAAATGTTCGTTTTTCTTATCATTTCAATTTGCCTTTTGACTGCTGATCCTTCATACACAAGCCCTCGAATCATTGAATAGGATCGAAGGAACTCTTCGTGTTTTCTTTCTTCGTGATGTTAATAACACTGTACTGATGTTGTAGTTTCTCCTTTAAATCATCATCCGAAATTTGTATTGCATAGAAAGATTATGTGTTGATATTGAGTTACAGACTTTTCACTCAGCAAAAATAAGTTGTGAGAGAAGGACAAAGGCATATTTCAAAAAATTATATTTTGCAAATGATGTAGTGAACTCTCTTTTCCATCTTTTTAGCATCAATCCTGGATTTCTTGGTATCATCAACCAATTTCTTTCTCAGCAAGAAGTGTTGGAATTTACCATGTCTGATATTTGATTTTCATTACCTTGCATATATATCTAATGCGAATTTGAAATGTTTTCCAATGACCACAGATCTAGAAAGGGAAGAGGCCATGTCAAATCCCCAAAGATGACTGTTACTGATAATAAAAGAGAAAAACCTAGTATGGATGATGAGAATCACAAATCATTTGATTGTAAGAATGGTAAGCAGAGTCAACCTGTGTCTTCTTCCAATGCCATTGGATCTGATGAGGAGCAGGCTATAGCAGTTGGTGATGATGCGAATGATGAGTCCGTACTGGACGATGGAAGCTCTGATGTAGAAATAGAGGAAACGCTTGTGGGTGCAACAAGCAGCGATTCCCTTAAAGATGGGAACTTAATGCATTCAACAAAGAAACAAAAATTCAGTTCACGTTCGGAAGAACTTTCTCCAGAGAATGATGATGGAAAAGACTCTAAGGCCGCATGGAGTAGTGAAAACAGCAAAGCAAGATCATTATATGAGGATAATGCCCGTAGAAGCGGTCAACATGAGAGAAATGAAACTGGAAGGCACCACATGGCAGTGAAAGGAAGAGAAGATTCTTATTCACGCAGAGACGAGGATGCAAAAGGGAGAAGGATTAAAGCTGGAAATACAAGAAATGAAATTGGCTCTAGAAATCGAGGTATGGTTAGCGAAAGCGAAAGAAGAGAAAAAGATGAACATCACCAATCTAGAAAAAATCAGGTGGATAATGGTAGTTGGAGGGGCGCAAATCACAATCAAGATATGGGATCAAGAAAGAGAGAGAGGGATGATAATATAAAAACTCGTAATGAAAAAGTGGATGATTGTCGCAGCAAAAGAAGGAAAGAAGGGGCAGATATAAGTTGGGAACAAGCTGAAAAGGAAGAGATCACCTATGATCACAGAAAAAGTAGCAACCATAGGAAGAGAAAAAGATATGATGGCTCTGATCAGCCTAGAAGAGATGACCATGCCAGATTGAAGAGTGATGATGTGGATTATGTCAGGCAAAAAGAAGAGGGATCCTTTCAAAGGGAAATGACTGATAGGCATAGAGTTTGCAATGAATGGCCTAGGCTTAAACAATTCCATGAAGAAATTTTATCTAGGAGGGAAAAAGAAGAAACTCAACCAGTGATGAGAAGTGGGCGAGCTGGCAAAGACGACTACAGAGGATCCAGCAGAGAATACCATCTAAAAGATGTAGGCCAGCACAATGATCATTCTAAGAGAAGGGATCGAGTTGAAAATGAAAGTTTTCCACAGCATACGGGCCATAAAGATGTTTATGCACGGGGTAATGAAATTAGTAATGTTGAAAAGAGAGCAAGATATGAAAGACCTCGCACGATCGATGATTCTTCTAGGGTACATAAACATACACAGAAGAAGGGGAGTAGAAAGAGTAAAGAATCTGAAAGTGGAGATCGCGGTTTGCTGATCCCTTCAAAGAGGAATCAGGATGAGCTCGGTGGCCAGATAAGTGAGACGGTATGTATTTCTTTGGATCCAATGCCGTAGGCTTTTCTGGAAGTATTAGTTATAATATAATTAGAAGCTGAATGCTCTTGCTATGAATAAGTACTAAGATGTTGCATAAATTTTATCTTTTAGCAATATATGATTTATCCAGATGGCTGGAAAGTGGAAGTCAAAATGGTTTCGGATTCACAAACTTCTCAAAGTAGCTTGTATATGCTCTTGCTCAACTGTATCTGTTTTTTCGTTTCTGTTTTTTGCTTGTAATTATTTTGGCGGGAATGGCGCATGCTATGGATAAAGACAGAGGGGAAAATTCATCCGTCTATAAAGCTTGTATGCAGTTTCTGATATTAATGTCCCACTTAATTGCTGAAGAACTCTGTCAAAGATGTTTAAGCGATATTTAGGCTCGCTATGAAAACCATCACAGAGGAGGAAAATGTTTAACTAGCTTGTCAACGATGAGTGTGTCAGAAGTTATCTCTCTCTCTCTCTCTCTCTCTCTCTCTTATGAGTTGAAGTTCCATATGATTACCTCAGTGGTCTACAGACAAGACGCTGCTGTTCCAAAATCTTTCCCTCTGACTCTGCATTGAATCCACTTAAAAGAGGCAAAGATATTTACATTGGCTTAGAAAACTAATTCGTAACAGTGACTGTTTTTGTTTTCTATAATTTCTTGTCAAGATTCCCAAAGTTAATTATTGGGTTATCATTGCCCTCCCCTCTACCAAAATGTAGCTGTTAAATGGTATTGGCCGACATAGCATGCCAAAGAATGAATTAATATGGATCCATATGACAGACTGTGGAAAGCAAATAACACTTGTAATTCTTTCTTTCATTATCACCCTTGCTTCCTTATCCCTCACTCTTTTCCGTTATACCTACCTCTTTGGAAAGCAAAGGGGCCATACAAGATTGGGGCTTGCACCTTGTACTAGTTCACAGGGGTACTTTCACCTGGTATCATTCAATGAGACGCTAAACGCCACTGATCTTGTACAAATTTGGAGACCTTATAAGGCACTCTACCCATACTGGCGTGTCATGTAAAAACCACGTGCAGAATTATAAAAATCTTTCTCTTTGCATTGTCCTTATGTGAAGTAACCTTGGGAGAGACTTGTTGAGTTATTAAAAGAGGCATTTGAAGATCCATTTCCAATAAGTGTGATCTTTTTATACAGTCTGCCGGTTTTTGGGGCAGTAAAGAAACTAAAATATTGTGGAATTTTTTTTATTTTTTTTGTTGATCCATTGAGTGCAACTTAAAACTCTTCATTCAGGTAAGTGGCCTGAGATCCTCGCTTGATGCTATTGAGGCTATGAACTCTTATTTAATTGTTCACTTGTGCAATAAAAATGAACAAAAGCAAAAAATTAGACCCGTTAAAACGGAGATAGATACAATGATGTCAATTTTTTATGTTCTTGTAATTGCTCCAGAACTGATCACCGGCAATTGTAGATCTCAGCATTATCATACTATCGTATGCGTGCCTTTCTTTTGCCACTTATTGCTTTTTTTTTTAGCCGTTTACTTTTCTCCAACCCCAAAAAAGAAATGAAAAAATGAAAAAAAATCCACTCTTGACGGTGGTAGAGAAACTTTTTAAGCAGTTGGAATGAAAGCATTTGATTTTAACTTGGAAGAGTTATTAATTTATTTATTTTCCTGCTTACAGGTGAGCAAGAGAGGCAGAACCGAGCAAGAAAGTGGCGAGAAGGATATCCACTCGTCTTTCCGAAAGCAAGGTGCAGAAGCTCCTTCAGATGATGAGCAAACTAACTCTAGGAAGGGACTTTCGAAATTTGAACGTTGGGCTAGCCATAAAGAGAGGGATTTTAGTATGAACTCTGATTCATCATCTTCTTTGAAGAATAAAGATTTAGATAGGTATAACAATAATAAAGGAGCTTTTTCAGTTAGCAAACTTCCTGATGAACCCTCCAATAAGGTTGCAGAAAAGCCAGAGCCTTCAGCTGATGATAAAGACTCTGGTTTAGAAATGAATGATGTAGATGCAAATATGTCGATGGAGGATAAACACATGGATACAGTTGAAAAGCTGAAAAAACGAAGCGAGCGTTTTAAACTTCCTATGCCAAGTGAAAAAGATGCCATGGTTGTAAAGAAAATAGAGAGTGAGCCTTTGCCTTTGGCTCAAACCGTAAACCGCTCAGATTCAGAGATAAAATCAGATCGTCAACCAAGAAGAAGGAAGTGGACTGGGAGATGAATGTAAAGACGAGGTAATTTGGTTAAAACGTGTTTATTTTCGTGCTGGGGGGGTTGTGTTTTATATTGTAAAAATGTAATGCCTCGGTTATAAATGGGGTTAGATTGTGTGTCATTTATATAACAAATATGTAGCCATGCTGTGGCTGTTTAACTGTAGTTATGTATGTTGAGAAGTATAGGTATACACACCTTCAAAATATAGCATTATACGGGCCGCTTATGAGCAGAGTATCAGTTCTGAATATATATATAGAGAGATTTATGTACGTATGTATGTATTATCATTTGACAATGTTCATTAAATGTCACGTTGAGGATATTCTGGAACATGCCATCAGCAAGGATCTAGACTGCATGAGATGAAGTGTTTGACATTCTGGTTGAGATCTGGTGTTACCTTAATTTGGTAATTTCAAATAGGAACATGACCAACGGGTTGGTAAACATGACTTACCAAATGAAAAACCGAAAGGATTGGTTAAAAACCGGACTAAACTGATTTGTTACTTGGTGTTGAATACTGTAAACGATTCAGATGTTGTCACATTAATGCACTGTGTGTGTCACTCTTGATGTCGCGTTCAAATAGTTTGGTGTTGAACATCGAGTTTTAATAATATTTCCACTGATTTGATGCATTATTTCAATGTTTCATTGTTTATACTATAGATCTACTAAAGTTTTAATTCTGATTCAATTTTAATGAATAAACGCCCGAGAAAAGTATCAATATTAGCATTATGGCAAAGATCTTTCATTTTAGGGTGAATTACATGCACGATCCCTCACTTAAGTGCTAATTATTAAAAAAAAAAACCTAATTTTTGATAAATTACAATGAGACCCCCTCATAACTTTATTTATAAGGTTTATAACGGTTTTAATGTAAAAAAATTTAAATACACATGAGGCATATGCCTTAATATGAAGAAGAATTTATATAATTTCAAAAAGATCTAGGAGGCTTTTGATAATTTTCTCTTCATTTTAATGGGCCACCCCTTGGAACTGTGAATATTCTCTTATTTATGTTGGAAAGCATCCGAATATGTATTTTTTTTCTATTTTTTTTTTTTGCTAATTCATCCAAATATGTACATAACTTTGAAATATGCTTGTATGGTTTCATTTTCATTTTCATATCTCAATTCTCAACTACTTTGAAAACCTAAAACATATTTGGGCCAAATAATTTTTTTCCTTTTTTCAGTTTTCAATTTTCAAATTTTTGGGAATCCAGCTCATGAAAAATGAAAACTGATCTGCTGCCACAACCCCCAAAATTTGTCCTACAAGAAAGTCACCTAATCCCATGAATCTCGCTGAACACGCCCCCCCCCACCCCCCCACCCCAAAATTCATTAATATATATAGTATAGTATTTATTTTATGTATTAATATATATTATTATATTTTCAGTTTATTATATATATAAATAATGATATATTTAATATTTATCGAGATTATATTTAACAATATACATTAAAAAAAATTAATTTTTTCGGAGCTCGACTTTGGCTCAAACTCGAAACTCTTGGTTTGAGTTCGAAATCGAGCCGATCAATTCGTTAGGCTCGGTTCGAGCTTGACTCATGGGTATCCCCCCTCCCCATCTCTCTAAACCGCTCAAAAAAAAAATCGATTAAAAAAGTTATTTTGTTATCCAACGTATTTATTACCATGGTTATTATTAAATAATTTTAACTACTATACATTTCTTAATATAAATTTGAATAAAAATATTTGTATGAAAATTATTGATATATATGTGATTTATAAAACGATTGAGAAGTGCCATATACATAGTAGAAGTATATATATATACACACACACACAATATATATCAATAGAATTAACTATATTACCAACTACAAATTAAGTTTGTTTTATGTCAAATCATGTACAATTTTTTACTTTTATATCTCAAAAATATCTATTCAATCATATTTTCATCCTTATCACGTCTTTTCGCATAAAAATCCACACAAAACCATATACATCCAAACATATTTTCATTTTCAACTTATAAATTAACAACTCATCCAAACATATTTTCAATTTTAACACAAAAATCAATAAAAATTTAAAAACTCATTTTTCTACATTTTTCAACTTGAAAATGAGAATTGAAAATGAAAACAACACCGTACCGTCCTTAATACTTTCATTTTTTCCTAAAAACAGGCGTTAAAACCAAGAGAGCCATTCACTAATTGCTCGTTGACGAAACTGCCCTTTTCCATCAAAACCATCCCCAAGAACCCAAACTCAGTAAAAATGTGAAATGAAACCCCAACTCAAGAATGAGGCAGAGAGAAATGGAATGGTTTCTAAGGGTGGTTGCCCCCCTCCTCTTTTTGCCCATGATTTCTTTTGTCCAATTTAACAGCAAATCAACAACCCTTCTGCACCCCAGTCATCCGGGTCGGATCCCAGTGCGTGACTGTGTGCAAGTATTTGGTGAAGAATGATCAGATCCATGGATATATCCATCCATACAAGGATAGGATCTTTCTTTTCTTCATCAATCATCATCATCATCATCATCAACTTCATTCTATGGATAGTAACAACATTATTATTATTATCATTATTATCTTCGTTTTCCAAAGAAACACCAGTAATTATTGAAATTAATGATTTTCTGGGATCGAACCCACGACCTTCTGCTATGTAACTGAGGCTGTGATGATGAATTTCTACGAGTTGGGTCGGGCTTGGAGAATGGTTTGACCCGTATCTTGGCGGGGCAAAACCCGGATGGCATGGGTATCCGAATGTCCTTATGCAACCGGGATCTTTTTGCAGCCATGGCGGGGCACTTATCTCTTTGCCTGCTTATTTTTACATCTGAGCCTCATACTTTTCTACCCAATTAATTCTTTGTCATCATAATAACAATAAATCTTTTTCTTTGCTATACCAAAAATACTTTTTTGTGATTTGTCTATTTATTCCGTTTATGCACGCTGATAAAATTACTTTTGAAAATACTTGTGGTTTGTGAGCTGAGTGTGAATTGGTTTGGTTCAAGCTCGGCTCAATTTTTAATAAACTTGAGTTCGAATTGGGTTTTAGTTCGAGCCAGCTCACAAGACTCACAAGTCATCTCCAGTCTTGCCCAAGCTAGTCTCAACTCTCAAGTACCCCTATGCACATCATGCATATTGCAATGGGTGAAAACCCGTGAACGGTTAAAAAATATACTTACTCCATTAATTGTATGAAATTGTTCCTATTACCCTTAATCATTCTTTCATTTTTCATTTTCTCCATTATTTTTCTTCCACATTTTTTTAAAATTTATTCAAAATATTATAATTAATTAATTAAAATAATAATTTGCAATATTTTTTAGCACAAACATTAAATTAATTTGGTGAAAACACATTATATAAATATTTGAAAAGATTCAACAAATGCATTGTGACAAAATCAAAGTAATTTAAATAGATTTTTAATATATTTTATGTATGTATATACATGTGTGTCTTTGTATTTTAAAATCAAGGAGTGTATATATATATATATATATACATATACATATACATATATATATATATATATTTGGTTAATTTAAGTACATATATATATATATATGTGTTGTGTGTGTATATTGTTAAAATATGATATGTAAGCATTAATTTGGTTTTTTAATGATGCATTAGTATAATTTCATCATACATTAATATAATAGGATGGCACCAAATTAATTTATTATTATTGTTAGAAATATTGTAAATTATTATTTTAAATAATTAGTTACTATGAAAGGGAAAAAATTGTGAAAAAGAAAAAAATGGTGGAGAAAATAAAAAATGAAAGAAAATATAATGATTAAGGGTAATAAAGATAATTACATGCAATTGAGGGGGAAATTTTTATTTTCTATAGGTCGAAGGGGTATTTGATTCAAAGGGTATGGTTCATGGAGCAAAGTGTATTTTGCCCTAATACTATTAGGCTTCGTTTGGTTGGGGTTTATAGAGGTGATATATCCATTATCACTCCTAATTTTCAGTTTGGTTAAACAAGCTCGGCCCATGATACATAGTAGGCCCGATTTTTTATCACACTTATTCTAGGATACTGGATACCACCTACTAGGTGGTATCCATTATCACGAGATTGCATCCAAACCTTTTTAGACATGGTAATTACTAGTTTACCCCTGTAATTAAAAAAAAATACATAACCTAGTTTCTTTGGTATTAAACCATTGTTCATGCAAAGTAAAATATATTTTTTATAATTCATCGATTTTATTATGATACTCGAGATGATTTTATTTGATTTATAAACCGTAGATAGAATTATTTTCCAATCATATTCTAAGGTTAAGAATCAACTTTGAAAGATAAAATTGTGCTTACCATGGGAAGATAATGAATATTTTTTTAAATTGATTTCTTCCTAAAATGAAGCAAGAGGAAGTTTGAAGAATAAAAGGTTGAATTATATTTTATTTTCTAGATTTGTGAAAAGTGAATATGACTTTTGGTTATATGTTGAATATGGTATTCCAAGTCTCTCTTGCTTTGCTGGTAAGTAAAAAAAAAATATGGGTAATCTTGGTATTCCAAAAAAATTAATAGGATATTTCAGGGTTTTTCTATTGAATCCATCTTAATATAAAATGCTAACCAAACAATTTGAAAATAAATCCTTAGGATATCAGTCTTATTTATCTATGCAACCAAACAATTTTTCGCCAATGTATCCCTTCATTTCTACCATAACTATCAAGCATAATTTTATCGCATTCAATCCTATGCGGGCAACCAAACGAAGCCTTAAAATTTAGTAATGCTCATACCAAGTTCTTTTGGACTTGAGAAGAAATTTAAATCCGTTGATAATCTTCTAGGAGATTTTCCTAATTAATGGATTCAAATCTCAATTGACTAAGAATTGCTAAGTTTGGTTAGTTTTTTATCAAAAAAAAAGTTTTGGTCAGTTTGTTGTACTTATTTTCTTTCCTTTTTTAATTCTAAACATAGGGATATCCTGACTCGACAAATTCGAGCCAATAATTTATTTTAATGATGACCCAGACAGATCCTAAAGTTTCAAATAAAGAGAAAGAAGCCACAAAAACTTGTGACAGTCTGAAATTGAACCAAGACCTAAAATAAATGCTCATAGCACTATGCTAAGAAGCTTTGGTCAAATTAGATTAGTTTTTTTTTTCTTGATCAAATAAATTTGATTAGTTTGTTGTACTTATTAATTAGAATAAATATATAAGTATTTTATATATGAATAAAAAGAAGGGATAAATATAAAATGTCCCCTTGAACTATTCTTACTGTCGCATATACCCCCTAAACTTTAAAAAGTACAAAAATAGTCCCTCGTGAAAATTTCTAAGCAATTCCAAATACTTCAACTCAAACACAACCTTACAATATTTAAGCACCAAATAAACTTGATTAATTCTTTTTTCATTGAACTTATATGATTTGTAAAAAAGGCAAATAGATTTAAATAGGATTTGTTGGTTGATACAATTAAATAACTTATAACTGAATATGATACAATTAGAAAACGCAAATCTTCGTAGTTTAAATCTACAATTTGTTAATTTTATTAATTTAAATTAAATATTTTGTTAATTTATAAATTATATATTTATAGATTACAAGCTTTAAATGATTTCTTAGTTGATTCCAAAACCGGAATCGAGATAATGTTTCTTATTATTTCAGGAACAAAATAAACAGAATAAGATTTAATTAAAGAATATTTAAATAATTATAATAATTCTTCATAACTCTTGAATTAACAGATTACAAGATTCAAATGATTTGTTAATTTTGAAGACTTAAATTGATAAATTCATTTAAAAAAAATGAAGGAATCATCGGTTAAGTTAATAGTGCCTAATATTGCAAGGTTGTGTTTGGATGAGAGCATTTGGATGACTCATGAATTTTCATGAGGGATCATTTTGGTACCTTTTAAAGTTTAAGGGGGTATATGCGACATTAGAGATAATTTAGGGGGCATTTTGTATTTAGCATGGTTCTAATTTTCTTTACTTTTCCTCCGAAACGTCCGAAAAGTTTCTCTGTTTCAGCTTACGGAAAAGAAACGGAGAAGGAGTTTCGAAATTACATTGTTTCCTGAGAAACTTTTAATGTTTCCATAGTTTCCACGGAAACTCTCAAAGTTTCCACAGTTTCCACCATGGTTTCCACCAAAATTATGGAAACATTGATAGTTTCGTAGTTCATTTAGGAAAAGAATTGTTGCTCTATTGCCAAGATAACAAAGCTCTCAAATATATGAATTTTAAAAAAAAAAAAAAATAGAATAAAAAAAAGAGTAATAAATCTAACAATCTACCAAATTATCCTAAATAGAATCAAACAAGTCCATTAAATAATCAACAAAATCATTCTAGAACTTTGTCGATTTGATGCTCTATAAATGCAAAATTTGAATCCAACTTTACCACTTTATTTGTTAATGAAATTTGATCGATTATTGGAGCAGTTGTATAAATTGTGATGAAAAATATTGACTTTTTGCTAATGAAAAAAAGGGATCAACTCTTATTTACTTCATTTTTCTCTATTCCTATCTTGTTTCTAGCATTTTGCAAGTTTTCCGTGATGTTTTCGAAACGTTTCCGATACGTTTCTTATATTTAAGAATTCGAAACTTATAGTCGAAACGAAATTTTAATCCTTGGTATTTAGCCCTAAAAAGAACACACCCCCACTAGCTTATGGGGCCGAAACATAAGCTCTGAACCGGCCCTTTAAAAGGACTGGAAAAACAAAGTTGGGGTTTCTCATTATCCTGCTCCAGAATGAATGAGGCGTAAGAGAAGGGGATTTCTTCAAGGGTGGTTGCCCCTCTCCTTAGTTTCCGCCCATGATTTCTCTTCAACCAACAGCCCTTTTTTACACTCATTTACGAGTGTGTATGTGTATATATATATATATGTATATGTTGTGTGTGTGAGACAGTTGAAAGGGGATATATGTAACTTAAGAGGAGGGTGTTTTGGCTGAGCTTATTTTAACGGAATCTTGGAGGCTGTGATGATGATTTTTCTTGCGAGCAGGATAATCGGGTTGCGTATACCGACCCGTATCTTGGCGGGGCAAACCCAGATGGCGTGTTTGTGGGAGGAACTGAAGAAATTTTGTTTCTTCCCCAAAGACGCAACTGGTGATTATGCAGCCATGGCGGTGTCTTTTTTTTCGTAATCCCAGATTTTATACAGATCTGAGCCTTAACGATTTTTAGTAATTTACATTTTGTTTATTTTAGATGTACAATTTACTCCCGTTTTTGGAATTTAATTTCTTTTGAGTCACAAAATTAAGAACGAAATATCAGTTAACAAGAATTGTGGATGCAAATGTGATATGCCCAATTTTGGGCATGATATTGAAATTTACATAAATATACTCCTAGAAAATCGGAAAAAAAAAACCCAAATCTGGGGAGGATCCGCATGATCTTAAAGGGTCGTTTCGGACGACCCGAAACAACCTAGAATATGGAGAGTTGAACATTGCCACAGGCGGGTAATTCTAGAATAGACGGGGTTCAGATTCGATTTATTCAATATTATTGGATGCAAGTGTATTGAGTGGCTATGATTATTTTGTGCCTGCATTCATTTGTGTATGGTGTATTGGTCTTATTGGATCCAATATGGCATAGAATGTGGCTATCATCCAACTGATATGTGTGAGTGTCAAATCCGTACACAGTGAACAATTACAAATATCTCCATTTATGTTTGAAGAGGGATAACACAATTATTCTAGAAAATTCTCTTGCATTTTACGAATGTCAATTTCATTTAGATTTTTGGTAGGTTCTAAATATATAATATGAGACTTATGTTTGATACGATCTAAACACTTTAATTACGTTAGGCTTGCTTTTACACTAGCCGTTGGCAATTCTTCATTTCAAGTGCAGTCTATTATTCTTCAACTCCCGGGTCATGCACGATCGAAGTCTCGATTGAATTGGTTTGTTAGCATGCCAAAAAACAATCCAAATGAAAAAGGTAAATGAATTTTTAACCAAAAATATTATATTTTTGACCCCTAACTATGCTCTATCATAAATATTCCTTGAATGATTGAGATTTTTTTATCTAGAACTTGAGAATGAGTTGAAGAAGATTTATACCATTCCTTCTCTACTTCTGAAAATATATTGATTCCCAACTATGATACTTCATTTATCAAAATTGGTCTTATGTCAAATGAAAACCCGAAAAGAGCAATTTTCACATAGCACCCTAATTAGCACTATTTGGAATAAAATTGCAAAGTTCGTAGATTACACCCTGAAATTAGGATCAGCTTGGTGTTGTGGTATCAATAGAGTTCTAAGTTGATCAAGTTTATAGGTTAAAATGATTGACCTCAAACTTCTTTTCAACTTGATTCACGTGCCTTGAGCTTGTCTCAGTGGAAAGATCGGGCTCAACAAAAATGACAAGAAACGAGTGGCCAAATCGTCAGAACTAAGAGACAACAATAGAGATATAAAAATAACAAAAAAAGTTGGTGATTTTTAGACATAGATTATCAAAAAGTTTACCTCAAAACTTTGTTACTTTTTCGAAACGTTTTTCCTGGCTGTAAAATGTATGTTAGTTCAAAATTTTGTCAATGGAGATATGCAAAATTGGTGTACACTTGGTGTGTATCTTTTCGCCATTAATTTGTTTTTAATTTTTTCTTGTGAACCCTAGTGTGGTGCTTTTAACGTGGTTATATTCAGTGGTTCTTTGGAGTTGGACTCCAAGAATGATCTTTCCACATGTATATTTGTACTTGGGGGTAGGGGTGTTTATAATCGTACCATACAGACTGTACCGTACCAAACCGAAGTTACGAATTTTTTATATAAAAATCTAGATTTTGGTGTGAGCTGAAACCATACTGATATTTTGGTATGGTTTTAGTTTTAGAAATTTTAAACCGGTAAAAAAAGTACTGTACCGCATATTATATATGATAATTAATTATATTATTCATGTTATATATAAATGATTCTACTAAAGAAACTTATAGAACATATAGGGACAAATACATTAAGAATCAAATTTATTACACAACTAATGTGAGATTTTGAGGATTTTAAAAAGTTATGATTTTAGAAATTAGTTAATAGAATTTATCACCCAACTTTCTTTATTTGATTTCTATTGAATTTATAGTTTTTTACTAAATCTTGGTGAATTAGTATTTTTTTTTGCGTTGGTTTCAACTATAATAATAAGAGTTTGATTCTTATTTGATTTTTATTTTTCGTTACCTTTATTTTAACGCTGATAACTTTCTTATTTTGTAGAATATCATTTAAAATTTCACTAACTCAATTCTTTCCGAAATCCGTCAATATTAAATAATAATATTTACTAAAATATTCATGTGACTTATAACTAAATTTTTTGTATATAATTTCTCTTTGGTAATATGTCAAATCTAACAGTCTCTTATATGTTAAAATCATAATTAATGAGTATAGGATAAATTTCACTAGATTTTCGTGCATAAAAAGTTGATAGAATTGTAAAGAAAGAAAATATGATATTATTGAATGAATATCTCACTTGGAGAAAAAGAATACAGAATGAATTACAAAATTGAAATTAACAACTATTTAAACATGATTACAACGGTAAACTTAAGTAATAGCTAATTACTAAACTACCCTTGAACTAACTTATTTTGACCAAAGTCAACCTTCTCTTGACACTCCCTCTCAAGCTTGGTGTGGGAAAAGAGATTGAAAACACCTAGCTTGACAAGTGACTCAAATTGAGATTTCCACAAAGGCTTTGTAAGGACATCAGCAAGTTGTTGATCTGAATTCACAAAACCAGTAACAATAGTTCCATCTTGAATTTTTCTCTCTAGTGAAATGGCAATCAATGTCTATATGTTTGGTTCTTTCATGGAAGACTGGGTTAGATGAAATGTAGATAGCAGCCTTGTCACAGTGTAGAATAGTTGGTGTCAGACATGTCACTCCTAATCTTGAAAGAGTCTCTGAATCCATACAATTTCACACGTTGTAGAAGCCATTGCTCTGACTCTGCCTCTGCACTACTCCTAGAAACTGTGCTTTGCTTATTTGTTTTCCAGGAGAGTAGTGAATTTCCTAATTTGATTCCAAATCCAGTAAGACTCTTTCTGCTCATTGGACAACTAGCCTAATCAGAGTCACTCCATGCTTCAAGTTTAAGCTTGCTGGTGGATGAAAGAAAAATTCCATAACCTGCAGTACCTTTTATGTGCCTGAAAACTCTTTTTACAGCTTCAAGATGAGATACCTTAGGGTAGTGCATAAACTGACTAAGGTTTTGAACAATATAGCATAAATCAGGCCTAGTAGAGCTTAGGTAAATCAGCTTCCCTACTAGTCTTTGATATAAAGAATATCCTCAAGAATAGGATCAAGATTAGTGGCTTTATTTTCAGAACTTTTATCAAATTCAACACTAGTCAATTTAGTGTTAGGTTCAATAGGAACAGTAGAAGGTTTACATCCTGTCATTCCTAGTTCCTTTAACATATCCAAAGCATATTTTCTTTGGTTTAAAACAATACCTTGAGAAGATTTGGACACTTCAATTCCAAGAAAGTATCTTAACTTTCCTAAATCTTTAATATAGAACTTCTGTTTAAGAAACTCTTTTAAATCAGATATCATTTGACTATTGCTACCTGTGATGAGAATATCATCAACATACACAAGTAAGATGACTATCATTTCCATTTTTTTTTGTAAATAAAGAATAGTCATTAATAGATTGATCATAACCAGCCTGTTTCATGGCTTCGGTGAACTTGAAGTTCCATTGTCTAGGGGCTTGTTTCAGCCCATACAAACTTTGTTTCAATCTATACACTTTAGTCTCCCCCTGATTGCAAAAACCAGGTGGAGGATACATATAGACCTCTTCATTGACATCTCCTTGAATAAAGGCATTAGTCACATCAAGTTGATCAATATGCCAATCTTTGATGGCTGCAAGTGCAATAACAGCCCTCACTGTAACCATTTTAGCCACAGGAGAAAAAGTCTCAGAATAGTCTAAGCCCTCTCTCTGATTGTATCATTTGGCCACTAACCTAGCCTTATATTTATTTACTGAACCATCAGGATTATATTTAATCCTATATACCCATCTACAACCTATGGGTTTTTTACTTGTAGGTAGATCAACCATGGTCTAAGTTTTGTTGAGATGCAATGCTTGCATTTCTTGTTCCATGACCTTTTTCCTTTTATCATTAACTATAGCTTGCTCAAAAGAAAAAGGTTCAGTTTCATGTGAAATAGCAGATAAAAAAGCTTTATACTCTGCAGATATACCTTCATAGTTTACTGAATTAGTAATAGGATGAGCTGTAGAGAAATTAGAACCTGTAATAGAAGGACAAGCATAGTCTTTTGTCCATGATGGAGGATGTGGATCTCTTGTGGATCTTCTTAATCCTGAAGACTCGTTAGATGTTTCTCCAAGAACAGTTTTAGAGGTATCCAACATGTTTTCAGAAGTATGCATCATATTTTCAGATTCATGTAACTCATTTAAATCAGGATACAAATCACTACTTTCAGTATTCTCAGAAGAATTAGGACTCAACTTATAAGGAGTAGGATTTGTAACTGAGAAAGGAAACACATCTTCATGAAATATTACATCTCTAGAATAAACAAACTCACTAGTACTAATATCCAGTAACTTATATGCCTTTTGTGAACGAGAATACCCCATAAACACACAACTTTTAGATCTAGGCAAGAGCTTATCACTTTGAGGAATTATTTTAACATAGGCAAAACATCCAAACACTTTTAAATGAAGTAAGGATGGATCCTTTTTGAAAAGCAAATAGAAAGGTGTTTTTCCATTAATAATAGGTGAAGAAGTTCTATTAATAAGATATGTCGCAGTTAGATTACATTCACCCCAGAATTTTATTGGAACATGAGATTGAAACATAATAGCTCTAGCTACATTCAAAAGATGTCTATGTTTTCTTTCCACAAACCCATTTTGCTGTGGAGAATATGCAACAGAGATTTGATGTACAATGCCTAGACTTTTAAACAGGTTACTTGCTTCATGACTTAAAATTTTTTTGTCCTCTGTCTGATCTTATGATTTTAACACATACATTAAACTGAGTGATAACATATTGTAACTCAAGAATTACCTAAAAGGGGGGTGAATTAGGTAATTAAAAAATTTGACAGCGGAACTTAATAAGTACCAAAGTTATAAACTGAATAATACTTTTATTGAAAGATAAAAGGAGAAACATATAAGTTCCAAAACAAGTTCCAGAAGAAACTGAAAAACAACTAATGTTATCTTAAAAGAAATAACAAACACTCGATGTGAGGATTGAGTAACGCTCAAAGATCCTAGAGACTAGGTGTGGAACCAGATGGAATTTCCACACAACTACTCTAATATGGATTACAAATGAGACTTGACTCCAAAACTCCCCGCTAATCACTCGTGTTTGATAAGTGAAACTCTGAAGCAGCAACTGGTACTTTTTCTTCCTTACTGGAACAGAAGATTGTACCTAACAAGAAGAATTACACGTAATGAGTGTAAGCTTAAGTATACTTCAGAAATTCGTGATTATTGAGAGAAAATAGTTTCAGCATTTATAGGAGAAGAGATGAGAGAAAATATAGCAGATTGTAAAACGGCTCTTTCCTGATTTATGCTTAACGGATACTTTCTAATTAATAAACGATTTTAAGCAATTGAAGGAGATATGATTGATTCACTTCCCTTTTTAAGAGATGGATGATTTAATGATATTGCTTTCCTTTGGAGGAAATAAGGATTTATGTCATTTCCCTTAAGTGTGCATCCTGCGAAAATGAAAGGCAAGAATAATTATGTTAAAATGAGATTTTCTTGTCATTGTCAAAATTAGTCCGATTGCTTTCCAAAAAGGTCAACACATATTGCAAAAAAAAAAACTTCAAATGTGATAACATATCAGATTTGAGTTGCAACAAAAAAGTCCAGGTAGCTCTAAAAAAATCATCAACTAAAGTTAAGAAATATCTTTCATTTTTGTAAGTAGAAGACTTATAAGGTCCCCGTATATCAGCATGGACAAACTCAAAAATATGATGAGTAGTATTACTTCTAACAGAAGGAAAAGAAGTTCTAGCATGTTTTGCCATAGGACAAACAGGACAGTGTAATTGCTTATTGTTTAAAGATTTACCAAAATATGGAAGTAAATTAAGCTTATTAAAAGACACATGTCCAAGTCTCAATTGCCAAAGATGAGAATCAGTAATGCTTTTATTTCTTACAGAAGTATCTTTGCTTACAAATGAATTATAAGAAGCAACATGAACATCATTACAAAAATTGGATAAGCCAAGAATATTACACTCAATACCAAAAACCAGATAGTATAATCTGTTTTCCTCTCTACCAGTCCCCTTTATCTTGCCAGTCACAAGATCCTGAAAAACACACAAATTAGGATAGAAACTAGCAACACACCTATTATCAGTAGGAAACTTGGATATAGACAGTAAATTGAATTTAAATTCTGGAATATAGAGAACCTTTTTTAAAGTTAAATCAGGTCCTAAACTAATATCTCCTATCTTAGTAACAAAAGTAAGATTACCACTAGGTAATCTGACAGAGGCATTGATAGAACTATAATCACAAAAGAGATCAAAATTACATGTCATATGCTCATTATCTCCACTATCAATAATCCAAGTATTTGAAGTAGTTGAGGCAAGAAAAGAAAAAAGATTCATAATTTTACCTGTGTTACCTGTCACTTTGGTGGAATGATTTGCAGTAGCATGTGTGTTTCCACTATTTATAAGTTGCATGAATTGCTGATACTGAGCATGAGTAAACACAGGAAATGGTGGTGTACTTTGATCAGTGATGACAGAATGAGTTGAGTTATGATCTTCTTGATGAGCAAATTCTTGGTTTTGATCATAGGAAACATTGTAGGCAGTTGTACCCCCACTATTATTGTTAAAGCCTCATCTAGTATTAGGTCTTTTACCCCTAGATGCACCTCTAGAAGTATAGTTGGGAGGAATTAATCAACTTGTAACACTGAACTATAGTGTGATTTGTTAAGTGACAATGATCACACTTTAGATTGGTGTTTTTCTTTGCTGTTTGAGGAGTAAAACCACCCCTAAAACTAACATTCTAATTTCTAGAAAATTGGCCTTGAGTATAAAAGCTATAGATGGATCATTATTTGACATAGAGGCTTGAACTCCTCTTTGCTTCTCTTCATTCTGAATCATGGAGTAAGCTTGAGTGTGAGTAGGAAGGGGTACCATCATAAGAATTTGAGACCTTAAAGCACTATATGACTCATTAAGGCCCATTAAAAACTGCATCATCTTTAACTGTTGAGTATACTCTGTGTAGTGTATGGAATGAGAGACTCATACTCATCCCATAGTTTCTTCAGCCTAGTATAGTAACTATTCACAAAATTTGTTCCCTGTGAAATAGTACTTATTTGCCTTAGAAGTCCAAATAACTCTACTCCACTAGTCTCATCAAATCTCTCTTTGAGATCTTTCCAAACAGAAGAAGCCAAATCACAATAAACAACACCACTTAACAACTTACTACTGATGACATTATGAATCCAAGAAAGTACAAGTGCATTACACCTTTTCTACTGTGCATAAAGAGGATCTTTGGATTCAGGTTGCGGATATGTACCATCTATGAAAACTAGTTTGTTTTTTGCTTCTAATGCAATTATGATTTGTCTACTCCATACCTTGTAGTTTTTTGTTCCTTATAGGACTTCTGAAACCAAGGATACGTGAGGAGAATCAGAAGGATGCAGATACAATGGACTCTGCGGACTTATGATTGGATCATTACCATCAGTTTTTTGAGCCGCCATTACTTCAGCTTGAGTTGGGTTAAAAGCACGGAATGTATTTGCACCATCACCATCTTCAAATAAAGTATTTTCTACGGTAGCACCATGAATAGCGCATAGCAAAGCAGCGCCCAATACACCGGCAACTCCCTCAGAGAAACCAACAAAATATCACAATTCTTGAACAATAAATCGATCGGAAAGCTTTGATTATGCGGAAGATGGAAACACCCAAAATCAATCAGAAAATTGATTGAAATCAATTGAAATACAATTGATTCAGAGAGAATTACGAACAAACCCTAAAAAAGAGATGATAAAGAAATTGATAATAGAGGAGAGAAGATATACACCAAAATCAATCGATAGAAAGATTTTGATGTCAACCGTGAAGAACAGATTAAAAACCGAATCGAAACTTCAGATAAAATGCAAAGAAAACCCTAGGATTTACGAAGATGGCTCTGATACCATGATAGAATTGTAAAGAAAGAAAATATGATATTATTGAATGAATAATCTCACTTGGAGAAGAAGAATACAGAATGAATTACAAAACTGAAATTAACAAACATGATTACAACGGTAAACTTAAGTAATAGCTAATTACTAAACTACCTTTGAACTAACTTATTTTGACCAAAGTCAACCTTCTCTTGACAAAAGTGGACATAATACTATGTGAATAGATTCATAAAATACAACAAAATCGTGACGTACTAAACCGAAGCCGCATGCAGTGGTACTAGTTTTAAAAAATTCGATTTTGATTTTAATTATCTAAATACAGTAATTATTGATACGATATAAATCTAATAAAAAAACCACAAAAATTGAAACGTGTGCACCTCCTACTTACGGGATAAAAATCACCTGAAGGTTCAACTCGTGGGATCCAGTAAGTATCACCACAAAAGTTGCTGATTTGTTTGTTACTCCAAATGCCAAACGAGTCCTTGGATCTTGGTCAAACTTTTCAAATTCCTGTTCTTAGGCCAAGGGCAAACACGTCAAACTACCTCAGCATAGTAACAAAACCCTAATCTGACACTAACTCAGCGCAAATCCCAGCGACACACTGGAATGAATGAGGGGCTGCGGAGAGATGGGGGGTCTGAAAGGGCGGTTGCCCCTCTCCGCATTCGCCGATGATTTCTGCCAACAATTTACCCAACAGCCCTTCCTGTACTGTATGTACAACATTGCCAAAACAACCTCAAAAGGTATTATAGACAGCAGCCACTCTATTCTCGAGCTCGCTATCGGCTCGGGTTTGTCGACTGAGGTATCCATCCTCTTCGTCTAAATTAAAAAGAAGAATGAGGCTTCAGAGAGAGATTAAAGGGATTTCTTCTAGGGTGGTTGCCCCCTCTCTGATTTGCCCATGATTTCATTATTTATACCAACAGCCCTTTTTCTCTGGTTATTTGCATTTTACCCCCTCAACTTATTGTGTAATTACTAAAACAAATTCATTTCACATTCCCTATGGGGAGTTTTGAATGAGATCCTATAAGGCTGTGATGATATATATGTAGCCGCAGTGCAAATGGGGTGGGGCAAATACGACACCGTATCTTGGCGGGGCAACCCGGATGGCAAAGTGGTGCAACCGGTGTTTGCAGCCATGGCGGGTTCAATTCCTCTTGCCCCATCTCCTGCACACATCTGAGCCTCATCATTTATAGTTCATGAATTCTGTATATCTTATTCTTTTTTTCTTGTTTTTTGAAAAAAAGGAGTTGGAAAGCAAAATTTTCTTTTTTAGTAATTCACAAGTACAATTTCTTGTTTGAAATGGCAACATAAATAAAATATCTCGATGCTGGTAAATAAAGGATATATTTGCAGGATATTTTATATTTTTAGTCCTAAAACGTGTTCGTTTTGCTTATTTTTTGAAATTTCCTTCTGAAAATATTTACAAAGAAATAATCACATTTAAATATTAATTATTTTTTCAGAAGATGTTCTTGTTTTTAATATTTCTAAATTAATTTCTATACCATATCCTTGAATTAATACGGATAAGTTGTGTTCGATTCTTTTTGTCGACGTGAGAATTGTGTTGGTGGCCGACCTGTAAATACATCTATAAGTGATTTATGATTTCGGAGACATTTCTTGGCGCTGGTAGTTGATCGGAGATGACCCTACCTAAACTTTCTGTAGCCGAAAGAAAAGGAAAATTAATATGTATACAACTTTTATTTATATAATTAATACGTATACAGCTGTAGCATACTTAATTCAGCTTGAAGCCCAGCTCTTGGCCAAAAAAGAAAAAGATCTACCTAGGTTGGGTTGTCTACTTTTTGCTTTTCACAATTTACCAAAACTTCAAAAAACAAAATCAAATACCTATAACATATTGCAAAAAGAAGGCGACGTGTTAAAACAAGTCTGCCCTCCTAATGTTATAACAATTTGTAATATAATTGTATAGTAGACATATGTGTGAATAATTAAAAAGTAATTTGAAAATTGGAAATGGGATATAGAAAGTGGCATGTCCTTTGAAAATCAAACGCTTTATTTGGCTCTTTTGCCACGGGGGAATTGTGACAAACTCGCTCCGGTTTGATAGGGGCTTTGCTGCCACAGATTTGTGCGCAAGATGTGGTAATAATAGAGAAGATCTTATTCATGCACCAAGAGAATGGCGAAAGAAGTTTGGGAGTTCATTGTCACATCGTCCATGTTCTTAGAATTTATGACCACCCCAGCTAACGAGTGGATCAAAGCGAACTTAAAACGGATTATGACGAATACTCTTTTAAGAGAGTTCATGGAGTCATGTTTTTTTGGACGTTATGGAGGGGTAGAAACATGGCAGTGTTCACCGGACGAAAGCAAAGTTTAACAATTAAAAGAGATCATCTTTGAAGTGAAAAGGCTAGCGTGTGACATCTCTACTGTCTTCTCATGCAAAACAAAATGGGTATGAAGGAATAGATTGGTTTGAAATGGGAAATACCGCTGCATGGATGGTGCAAACTAAATACTGATGGGAGTTTTATGAGTTCATCTTGGGAAGCGGTTGTCGGTGGAGTTCTCATGACGATAAAGGAAACTGGATTTTTGGATTTTGCAATAAGCTTGGAAAATTCACTATAACAGAAGTGCGAAATTGTTGGGATTGAGGGAAGGACTACGGTTGGCTTGGGAAAGAAGAAGCGAAAAGCTTATTGTGGAAGTCGACTCGGAAGTGATTTGGACCCTTGTCTTGAAGGGAAATACCTCGGTTCACCCTCTTGGTAGCATAATTGAAGATTGTCGGACCTTCATTAACAAACCCTGGAGGTATGAATTGGTGCATGTATCACGGGAGATGAATGAATACGTGGACTACTTGGCAAAAATGGGCCAACTGATCAATATCAGTGTTTCTGTTAATGAGGGTCTTAGCAGTTTGATTAGCACTTCACATATTTATACATATTTTGAAGGCTAAAATACATTTTATTTTCTGAATCGCTAATTTTGTCACACACATATTAGTTCCTCATTTTACCTTGCATTAAATTTAGACGGTCAAATCTGATGCAACACCATGGCCACATTAAATTGAAATTAAAAAGATGACATTAAGTGTGACTCTAGATCATGGTTCAAAGCCACGGTATCAGTGATAATATCGGGGATGTTGTTTCATATCGCTCGTAGCGTATTGGGATATTATCGGGCGATACGATACAAAATCATTATAAAATGCTCCAAAAATTCTAAAAAAATTAGTAAAATTAAAGAAAAATATAAATAACACAAATTGACTTTATAATACATATTAAAAGTATTAAAAGCTGCCAAAGTGCCAAGATTCCTAATAATTACATTTACATATATCCCCTTCTCCCTAATGCTTGTTGCCAAAGAGGATGACATTTTTTCAAACACTTCATAGGCAAAAAGCATTGCTAGTACATTTTTCAAACACTTCATATGCAAAATCTGCCAAAGTGCCAAGATTCCCAATAGTATTGGCAGCAATCGGTAATGTAAATGTAATTACTATTGTTTGGCAGCAAGCACTTCTCCCTAATTGCCATATGGAAGAATATATAGTATTGCAAGAATTGCAAGAATGTCCAGATTCTTCCATATAATCAACCTGCCTGCATCTTTTCCATATAGTAATGCAAGAATGAAGAAACCTGCCCAAATTTGAATCTTGATGACATCTCCTATATTATCAGTGATATCGGCCGATAATATCCAATTTTTTCGATATTATTAGCCGATTTTCGATAATATCGATGATACTATACACTAGCAGTAGCATAGCATATCCTCGGATATTATCAGATCGGACCCCTCCAATCCGGTTACGTATCGACTGATACTTTGAACCATGCTCTAGATTAGGTCGCTATGAACACCACTAATGTGCTGTAATCTGTATATCAATATGTCATTAGTTTCCTATTAGTGCATTGTGCATAAGATTATATATTAAACAACGCGATACATAAGAAATTACAAGATTACCCAATTCCAGAAGTGAGCTATAAATAAATCAAAAGGCTATAGTGGAACAGTATAGTGGAACAGATGAAGGAATGAGGCTCAGAGGAAAAGGAAGGAGGGCAGGGAGGAAGGAATTAATTAAGGAGTTTCTCAAGGGTGGTTGCCCCTTCCTCTTGCCCCATGATTTTCCACTCTTAAATTCAACCAAACAAACAACCCTTAGAAACAGAGGGATAGATACATATATAGATATATAGATAGATATATGTTCAACATTGTGAGAATCATCTTTGTTGAAAATAACAATAATAGTAGAAAATGTTGGAAGGAGGCTGTGATGATATTTATGATGATTCCCCTGAGCTGATGAAATGGGGCAACAAGAAACCCGACCCGTATCTTGGCGGGGCAACCCGGATGGCATTTGCATGCAACCGGAGATTTTTGCAGCCATGGCGTTGTCGGATTGTGCTGCCCCCCATATCCCAGATCTGAGCCTCACTAGCTAAATTAGAATTTTCGGAATTTTTAATATTTTTCATTTTTTAATTACCGAACTACCCTTTTGACTCTTGGGAATAAGGAAATTTCCCAAGGTATAACTCTTTTGCTAGGTCTGGAAATACATGTTAAAACCAGGGGCAAATAAGTAAAAGCAGAACGCCTTTTTATATAATAACGCAAGGCAAAGGGGCGAAAAATGAAGAATTGAAAGCTCAGAAGGTTAGAATGAGGGTTCTAACAGAGAGATATTTGGGGAGTTCTTAAAGGGTGGTTGCCCCTCTCTATAATACCCTATGATTTCTTCTTCCATTTTTAAAAATCCAACAGCCCTTTAAAAAACTGAAATTGTAAATAAGCTTTGCCAAACACCCCTCTTATTTTCACCACCACCACAGCTACAGATCTTATATACCATACTCTCTCTCTCTCTCTCTCTCTCTACATATATGATATATGTATATGTAGATATACTGTGAAGGCGGCTGTGATGATTGATTCCTTCATTCTTCTGAGCTTATGGATCGGGTGATGAGATTAACAGACCCGTATCTTGGCGGGGCGACCCGGATGGCATCTGATTCGGGTGGGTTATTTCCCTCCTTTTATCGGATCGGATGCAACCGGTGGTTTAGCAGCCATGGCGTGGTTGAGGAGTTCTCTTTGCCCTGATCACTACCACCATTGATCTGAGCCTCATTTTCACTTCCCCTTATTGTTTATTTTAATTATCTGGGTTTTCTTTAATTTATTTTCATTTTCTGTTTGTATTTTCTTTACCAAACACCCCTTTATTCTTTTTATTTTCAATTAATTACACTTGATTTATGATTAGTTCAAAATTTCATATCAAGTTTGTCAGACTCGAGTAATTAATTACTCTTGATTTGTGATAAGTTAATTTGTACAAAACCGGCTAAAAGCAAGAATCTCGCCAACAACATATACCTTTCATCCCTATGGTTTCAAAAAATTACAAACGTCCACATTAAGGGGCTAACATCTAAGCCCAAAATACATAATCCCTTCGAAAATTAGTAAAGACATGGTCAAAAAATAATTATCACTTAACGAAGGGCATTTTCTAAATACCGCCTCAAGTTTTTTATAATGTCATCCAAAATGGCAGAAACCCTAATTGAGGCTAATAGAATAGATATTTGTTAGGCGAAGCAGATCTCAAGTACACAAGATGTAATTATATAATCAAGTTTTCTATTTTTTTTTAACACACATCTCAATGGGTGTAGTCGTATCGATATTAATTTGACTATTATCAATACCTAATCAACTTTTGAGGATGAATTTCAATTTAATCCTTGGTATTTTGCATATGTTGCGGTATTCAAGACACTTTGGAATTCAAAAATACGAGTTAGATATTACATACATTTGTTTATGAGTTTAAATTTTCTACGGTTGAATTATGGACAAAATGGTAAAATTATGAAAAATAACTGCCAGGTGTGAGATAAAAAGGGCTTACTTTTTATAATAACATAGACAATGCGTTGGAGAAATTGTTCTAAGAATAATTACTCAAATTCTTTTGAAATAAATTATTATCAAATCCAATTTGAAATAATGAAAGCTAAGTGAGCGAATGAATGTTGATTAAATGATCGCATTCGTACAATCAACGTCTGCGGCTGTACGAACGCGATCTACATGCACCGATAGTTGTGTCCATTAACTATTAGACACTTATTTACACCAACAGATGCATCTAATGACGATTGGACATGTTTAACTCTATATATAAGCACCTCATTTTCAAAAAGCTTGATTAATATTTAGTTTTTAGTCCTTTATCCAAAAGATAGTTCAAAACAATTGTTTTGTTCGCTGATTCTCGAGATTTGTAGTGTTACTATCACGAAAAACAAGTAATTGTATCTTGTGCAATTATCACATTCCATATGCATCGAGTGCCGAGTAATATCTTCTTAAGAAACTAGAGTCAAAAAACTCCTGTTGTTTTAAATTTTATCTTTTAAGTTCGTTCTAAATTATAGAAGCCCTAGTACATATGACAAATTTCTTCAACCTAATGAATATCTTTCAAAAATTGCTGTGGAGATAACATACGAAAAGAACTTTGTTAGAAGAGTCAACCATGATCGAATTACGACAATCATGGAAGGATTTACAATGCAGATTCTACTATATATAACAAAAATATTTTTGCATAGAAGGAAAAAAAAGAAAAGCAAAATGATGTTGTACATGTACTACATACCGTGGGTTGATCAGTCAGTCTCACGGATAAGTTGCTTAAGTGTCCACTTTGGTTGTACATTCTCAAAGAGCTTGAACAAGATTAATTCCATTTCTTTGGGGTCTCTTCTTGTTCTTTTCGGTGCTCTAATCTTCTTCTTTTTTTTTATTCTCCTGTTCAAATGAAAGAGCAGGAATAGATTAGAACAAAAATATATTTATATTACTGCTGCTATGTAACATGAAATTAATTTAAGTTGAGAGATAATTATGAATAAGTAGAGGAGGAGTTTACCTCGCCCACGTTGGGCCTGGGCATCATAAGCATTCCAGTATCATGCTCTGTTATCTGCATAATACAGATTCGATGAGTGGAGAAGACAAGGGAATTGAATTAATTAATTAATTACGTACCTCTATTTGTCTATGTTTTATGTTTGATTGTTGCGTTCTTTCCCTTACTATTTTTGCATACTCTTCAAAACTCCACATATCAAATTTCCCTGCATTAGATTGATTTTATTAATTAGGAAACAAAACTAGCAAAAGATGAAATTGACGAAGTATCCAGGAAACAAAAGTATTTGGAAGCCATATATGATATGGTTAGTGAAATTTAATATCCTTCAATGGAAAAATATTTACAAAACACTGTTGGATCAAAACTTCACAATTGTATCAAAACAGATAATAATGGAGAAAATATTATATCGAGGCGAGAGAGAACTCTCTATCCTTAACGCTAAATTGCCCCGCCTAGGTGGTACGGGTATATGCAATAAACGTCCCAAGATACAACGATATACGTTCTAAAAACGAGACCACTTCGAATTTAGAACCACCGAACTTAGGCAACTTAGAACTCTTGAAAGAGAATATATGAGAATGAGAGAAATTGTAAGCAATGGAATGCTTGGTGTGTCTTTCCATTCAGCTGGAGGGGGCTTTATATAGCCTCCAAAATCAGAAAAAATTAAATAGGGGTATTGAATCACTTTCAATTCTGACTTGAAACAGCAGGACATTTTCTGCTGCCAACATTCGAACGTTGCACCCTCAACGTTCGAACGTTGGCTTGTAACAGAAAAACCCAACGGTCAGGACCAACGTTCGAACGTTAGGGGTGCAACGTTCGAACGTTGGATCTTCTAGAAGGTCCATTCAGATTTGAATAAAAAGTGGCCAACAATTTTATTCAGGCCCAATTTTGGTTGATGGATCAAGAGGTTTATTTTGTGGAAATAATTTTCTCCAAAAAATTAATATATTGCAAGCCCAAACCCAATGCTCAAAGCCCAATACAACTCAAGCCCTATCCAAGTCCAAAGCCCATGGCCCACGACCCACGACCCTGACCCGAGCCCGGTCCAGTCCGGGCGGGCGGACCGACGGCGGCGGCAGCGCGCGCGCGCGTGTGTGGTGGACCGGACCATGGCTAGGTTCTTCCCCCTCACAGAGCCCACAAAAATCTTATGACCCAAAGGGCCAACCCTTAGTTTCAAGGCAATGGTTTATAAACCATCCCAAACTTTGATCCATATTCCATGTGGGATAACCCACTTCAAACACCCCACTTTAACACTTAATTTCTCATTCGTTTTTAATCTGATTTGAGAAATTCGAAATGCTAAACCTATCTACTTGGAACGTAGATTAATATTATCCAATAATATTTTGTATCCTGGATACTTACGGTGTTCGAATTTTGTATGCAAAAGTCGTGTCTAACACACTTTTCATAACTAATATCCAACAATCCCCCACACGAATGAAATTAATGCAATGCATGATCTCAAGAGTTCAGACGAAAATTTATCACATCAGAAGAGGTAGCTTTTGGCTTTGAACCTTTCTTAGTGAGATATCATCGGATTTACTAGGCTTCCCAATGAACATGATGTCTTGAATTGGTCAACCGTTCGTGTAAAACCAGACAATGATATTCACATGATAAATTCTCAGTTGCTTCAGTTCTCACTGTTGGGTCCATTTAGGCCGTGGTACCCCTTCTTGGATTCATAAGTGTTTACATTTTACTCAATGTTGAGGCGGCCTACACCTCACACTTACATAGGTGATCTCATATCTAAGAGTATCCTACCATACTCCACTTCATTTTCATGACAATATAGGAATCATTAAAAGTTCCAAACTTAGTCTTTGCTACATTTGTAGGATGCACTTCTTTATCCTAGGCAATGGGTTTGGAGTTAAAACTCCTAAGTGCCTTACTGAATTTTTCACAACTTAGTTTTCCCATTGAACCATGATCCTGGGATCTCCAGTCAACATGGTTGGGTTACCGCTGTGTCTATTCTTAAATTGTAGACTTTAATCTCATTCTTCTTGATAGGCAGTATATTTGATCTCTAGGCAATCCTTTCGTCAAAGGATCTGCAATATTCTCCTTCGATTTCACGTAATCAATGGAAATAATCCCGTTAGAGATCAACTGCTTAATGGTATTATGCCTACGACAAATATGTCTAGACTTACATTATACATACTACTCTGAGCCCTCCCAATTGCCGACATACAGTCGCAATTAATCAAAATCGGAGGCACAGGTTTTTCCCAACAGGGAACATCTTCTAAGAAATTTCTTAGCCATTCAGCTTCTTCACCAGCTTTATCTAAAGCTATGAATTCTGATTCCATCGTGGAACGGGCTATGCAAGTTTGCTTAGAAGATTTCCACGATACTGCTCCTCCACCAACGGTAAATACATACCCACTTGTGGACTTAGAGTCGTTCGTGTCAGATATCCAATTAGCATCGCTGTATCCCTCTATTACAGCTGGATATCTTGAGTAGTGTAATCCATAATCTTTAGTACACTTTAAATACTTAAGAACTCTAGTTAAAGCATTCCAATGCTCTATACTAGGATTACTTGTAAACCTACTCAACTTGCTCATAGAATAAGCTAGATCAGGGCGAGTACAGTTCATGATATACATCAAACTTCCAATGACCCTAGCATATTCTAACTGCGATACAGGTTCGCCATGGTTTTTGCGTAGATGAACGCTCAAATCCACTGGCGTCTTGACTGGTGCACTATCGCTCGGAAGGAACCTTTCCAAAACCGTCTCAACATAATGAGATTGCGATAAGACTAGTCCTTCAGAAGTCCTCGTGATTTTAATCCCTAAGATGACGTCTGCAAGTCTCATATCCTTCATGTTAAAGTTCTTCTTTAACATTTCTTTAGTATTCATGATGATTTCATGATTACTACCCATTATCAACATGTCGTCTACATATAGACACACTATGACGTATGCGTTATGTGTTTGTCTAACATACACGCATTTATCACATTCATTGATCTTGAAACCATTTGATAACATCGTGCTATCAAACTTTTCATGCCACTGCTTTGGCGCTTGTTTAAGTCCGTATAGCGACTTTACAAGTTTACACACTTTCTTCTCCTTTCCAGGAGCAACATACCCCTCGGGTTGTTCCATATATATTTCTTCATCTAATTCTCCGTTCAGAAACGCAGTCTTAACATCCATTTGATGTATCTCAAGGTTATGCAACACGGCAATAGCAATGAATAATCTTATGGATGTTATTCTCGTTATTGGAGAAAAAGTATTGAAGAAATCAAGACCTTCCGTTTGTCGGTATCCTTTGACTACCAAACGGGTCTTATACTTATCAATAGTTCCATCAGTCTTATACTTTCTTTTCAGAATCCATTTACAGCCTAAAGGCTTACTTCCCTTTGGAAGATCAACCAACTCCCAGGTATGGTTGTGTAAAATAGACTCGATTTCACTATTAATAGCCTCTTTCCAGAGTTGAGCATCTGGACCGGACCTAGCTTCCTTAATCGTTCTTGGCTGCCCTTCTAATGTATATGATACAAAATCGGGACCAAATGATTTTGGAACTCTTGCCCTTTTGCTACGACGTGGTTCTTCGTCCCGGGATTAGAACTACTCGTAGACTCATCAAATGTTCTTTTAAGAGGAACTTGCTCGTTTCTTTCGTTACTTGGAAAGACATCCTCGAAAAACGAAGCATTTCTAGATTCCATGATAGTACCTTCATGAATATCAGATATTTCTGATTTATGTACCAGATATCGATAGGCGCTACTATTAAGTGCATAACCTATGAATATATAATCAATAGTCTTAGGCCCTATCTTAACTTGTTTGGGTTTGGGTTTGGGTATTTCTACCTTAGCCAAACACCCCCACACTTTGAGGTACTTGTAAGAAGGCTTTTGACCTTTCTAAAGTTCGTACGGAGTCTCACTCCTACTTTTGTGGGGAATCTTGTTAAGGATATAATTGGCGGAGAGGATCGCCTCCCCCCACAAATTCTGCGGTAATCCAGAATTTAACAACATCGCATTCATCATTTCTTTGAGAGTGCGATTCTTGCGTTCAGCAATGCCATTTGATTGAGGTGAGTATGGTGCCGTCGTCTGATGAATTATTCCAGAGTTGGTACAAAATTCATCAAAAGGCCCTCCGTATTCTTCACCTCTATCACTTTGGATAACTTTTATCCTTTTTCCAAGTTGATTTTCAACTTCCGTTTTGTAATGTGTAAACGCTCCAAGCGCTTCGTCTTTACTTCTTAGTAAATACACATAACAATACTTTGTGCAATCATCTATGAATGTAATGAAATACTTTTTCCCACCTCTAGTTTGCACAAACTTCAAATCACAGATGTCACTGTGAATAAGTTCTAGAGGTGCAGTGTTTCTTTCCACTGAAGGAAACGGTTGTTTGACTAGTTTTGCCTCAACACAAATTTCACATTTATGTTCATTTTCAACTTTAAAAGTTGGTAATAAGTTCAAGTTGACCAATCTTCGAATAGTATTATAATTGACATGTCTTAGTCTAACATGCCACAAATTAGAATATTCAAGCAAATAAACAGAATTCTCAATACTTTTATTGCTTTCATTTTCAATTACAACAGAGCGGATTACATTCATTACATTCATCTTGAAACGGCTCTGCTCAAGGTAACCTTTTCCTACGTAAAATCCTCTCTTTGTTAAAGAAAATCTATCAGCCTCGAAGACTATCTTGAACCCATTCTTGACCAAAGCCGAACCGGATAACAAATTCTTGCGAATCTCCAGAACATGCAGAACTTTAGTCAATGTCAGTTCTTTGCCTGAAGTCATCTTCAGCACAACTTTCCCCATTCCAACCACTGGTGATGTGGCTGAGTTTCCCATAAACAATCTCCGTCCATCAGTTGGGGAATAGGACGAGAAAGCATCTCTGTCGGAACAGATGTGGCGAGTAGCCCCAGTATCTATGAACCACTCCCTCGGGTTGTTTGCCAAATTGGCTTGAAACACGACGGCAGTGAGATCAAGATCAGTCAGATCGATCGGCACCTGGTGGTCAGACAGATCGTCGATCATATCATTGATGCCCTTGACATCATCTTCAGCCAAGTGCACCTGGTTCTGCACTTGATTCTTGCCTTTGTTCTGATTTTTACCAGAACCTTGCCCTTGAGACTTATTTTTCTTGGGCTCTTTACAGTCTCTAGCCCAGTGACCAGGTTGGCCACCGTTGTAACAGCCGTCTCCCTGTTTCAACTTTCCTTTTTTTTTTCTTTTCTGGGAGTTCCCTTTGGACTTCCCTTGAAACTTTCGTTTTCGGTTTGAGCTTTCCGGAATCTCTGCAATGTTAGCCATCGCCTGCACAGGAGGCCTCTTGTCAGAAACCCGGTTGTCTTCCTCAATTCTGAGTCAGACGACCAAGTCTTCTAGACTCATCTCCTTTCGCTTGTGTTTCAAGTAATTCTTGAAATCTCTCCAAGACGGCGGTAACTTCTCAATGATAGAAGCTACTTGGAAAGATTCACTCAAAGCCATGTCCTCAGCATGAACTTCATGAATTATTATCTGAAGCTCTTGGACTTGGCTTGTCACGGACTTAGTGTCCACCATTTTGAAGTCTAAGAACTTTGCGACCACGAACTTCTTCAGTCCGGCGTCCTCAGTTCTGTACTTCCTGTCCAGTGCCTCCCAGAGGCTTTTGGCAGTCTTTACCTCTATATATACGCTGTAAAGCGAATCACTTAATCCACTGAGTAGGTAATTCCTGCAAAGGAAATCACCATTAATCCAGGCATCATATGCCATCCTCAGTTGACTATCAATTGACTCAACTGGGACATAGGGAGCATCTTCCCTTAAGTACCTTGCCATGCTAAGAGTCGTGAGGTAAAACAACATATTTTGCTGCCACCTCTTGAAGTCAGCCCCGCTGAATTTCGTCGGCTTTTCAGCCTGCGCCGGTATAACCGGATTAGCCATTGGAGCAAATGGAGGGACCGGAGCAGAGCCAGAACCGGAACCAGGGCCCAGCCCTGAACTAGAACCTAGCCCGGCATCCCCACTAGAGCCAATGCCAAAGCCGGAGCCAGGACCCAGCCCTGAACCGGAACCAAAACCAGAACCTCTACCGGAGCCAATACCGAGACCTGAGTTAGCACACGGTCCAAGATCGAAGTCAAGAGTAGTGCCATCAACATCTCCCATATTAGCCATTTGAACAAGTGACAGCTTTTGAACAACAACAAATAATTTAGAGTCAAGTTTGTTGGATCAAAACTTCACAATTGTATCAAAACAGATAATAATGGAGAAAATATTATATTGAGGCGAGAGAGAACTCTCTATCCTTAACGCTAAATTGCCCCGCTTAGGTGGTACGGGTATATGCAATAAACGTCCCAAGATACAATGATATACGTTCTAAAAACGAGACCACTTCGAATTTAGAACCACCGAACTTAGGCAACTTAGAACTCTTGAGAGAGAATATATGAGAATGAGAGAAATTGTAAGCAATTGAATGCTTGGTGTGTCTTTCCATTCAGCTGGAGGGGGCTTTATATAACCTCCAAAATCAGAAAAAATTAAATAAGGGCATTGAATCACCTTCAATTCTGACTTGAAACAGCAGGACAGTTTCTGCTGCCAACGTTCAAACGTTGGCTTGTAACAGAAAAACCCAACGGTCAGGACCAACGTTCGAACGTTGGATCTTCTAGAAGGTCCATTCAGATTTGAATAAAAAGTGGCCAACAATTTTATTCAGGCCCAATTTTGGTTGATGGATCAAGAGGTTTATTTTGTGGAATTAATTTTCTCCAAAAAATTAATATATTGCAAGCCCAAGCTCAATGCTCAAAGCCCAATACAATTCAAGCCCATGGCCCATGACACGAGCTTGGGCGGGCGGACGGACGGCGGCGGCGGCGCGCGTGTGTGGTGGACCGGACCATGGCTAGGTCCTTCCCCCTCACACAGCCCAGAAAAATCTTATGACCCAAAGGGTCAATCCTTAGTTTCAAGGCAATGATTTATAAACCATCACAAACTTTGATCCATATTCCATGTGGGATAACCCACTTCAAACACCCCACTTTAGCACTTAATTTCTCATTCGTTTTTAATCCGATTTGAGAAATTCGAAATGCTAAACCTATCTACTCGGAACGTAGATTAATATTATCCAATAATATTTCGTATCCCGAATACTTACGGTGTTCGAATTTCGTATGCAAAAGTCGTGTCTAACACACTTTGCATAACTAATATCCAACAAAAACAACATACAATCCTTCACACTATAAATACCTGAGTAAAATTAAGGCGAGAAGTGAAAATTAAAAGAGTGTCGGACTGGATTTGGACAAGAAAATCAAGCAATGTCATCAATGGATGTAATGAAATGTGTTGGATTGTTAAAGAAGCACTCGGCCCAGAGTGAGCAATTTGAAAAAAAGGAAAAAAAATGGAAGAAGTTACAAATACATGGAGACGTTAGTGGAAGGTGGTTATTAAATCATGCCGCACTTTTTAATTTTAATTTTTACCTGGGAGTGAGAGAATTTTCTTAGTTGTCAGCCGTGAGAATTACTTTTGATCGAGCTTGGAGAGGGCATTTTAGGAAGTTCAAAAGAAAACATATGATGGTGGATATTCTAAGAATTGAGACATTATAAAAGAGTATAGAAGTATAGATAGATAGATTTGTTTTATGACAGTTGTCTTTAAGACGAGGATTCCGTTCCTCTACAATATACTTTGTTCTCCAACTATATTCAATATACTTCGATGGTCCCCACCTCATAAGAAATTCCATCTAATGGCGTTAATTTATTTCCTTAACTACATGTCTAAACCCAAGTTAATTCAATTAATTGATATTTATCAAATAACGAAATCAGATTACCTAATCTCTCAAACATTTATCCTGCCATTATTTGTCAAAAATCAACGATTTCAGTCAATTGATTTACAGCATAATATGAACAAACAAGAACAAGATTTACATATATATATAAAATAAGTTTATACTCAAGCAGTGAATATATATATATATATATATATATTAATTGCATACACATTTGATTGCTTTGTAGTTGAAGAAAGAGAGTGTTTGATTAAGTTTATAAGCTTTTTTAAACATCTTATAAGATGTTTTATAGCTTATAAGTTCTATAAATTTGTTTGATAATTTTAAAAAAAGAAACAGCTTATAAGACCAAAAAATAAGATGTTTGAGTCTTATAAGCTGTTTTTAAAAAAGTAACTCAACCCACTTTTTTTTAAACATTTTATAAGATGTTACATCTTTTAAAGATGTTACATCTATTAAGCTTCTAAAACGTCTTATAAAATGTAGGAGCTTATAAGATATTTTGGATAAACTTAGCCAATCACCCTCTAAAACTCAAGTGACATTGATCAACTTGACGGAAGAAGTTTTTGTTTTGGATTCTTCCAATAGGTGATCTTTGGGTTCTGGGTTGTAATTCTCACTTAAAAAATATTGGTTTGTAAGATGTTAATCTACGAATATATTGTTACAGCGAAATGAGAGAGTTTTTTTTTTTTTTTTCGTAAGATTGGTCAACAGATTTTAGCAGCAAATTATACGCTTTCCTTTTTTTATTGGAAAATATTAATTACATCAATTAATTTAATTTGGCCTTAGACATGTGTTTAAGAAAAGGGATATACACCATTAGATAGAGTTTTTTATGAGGGTCAACCATCCAAGTGTATATTGGAGTAATTATTGGAGAGAAAGTGTATTATAGAGGAGCCGAATCCGTAAGATACAGTCACCATTTACTCAACAACCGGCTCCTTAAAAAAGATAGATAGCAACTGTGTATTACTATATTAGGGTGAATTATATGCACCGCTCCTCATTTTAGTGTTAATTATCAAAACACCCTCTGACTTAAAATACAATGAAGCTTCCTCAAGGGGTCTATTTGTAAGGTTTACAAAAATGAAAATATATGATTTTTTAAATACACAAGGGGTGCAATTGTTAAAATATTTTTGATAGAAATTTTATATAATTTCAAATAGGTCAGGGGGTTTTCAATAATTTTATACTCAAGTGAGGAGGTGTACATGTCATTTTTTCAATTATATTATAATGCATCATTAGTTTAGGCTAGCGATAATGCCGGAGCACCTCTCTTCAGCAAAATAAATAATATCCCAATTATGCCCTCTTTGGTAAAAAATTCCTCATCAATAATGCTTAAATCAAGGAACATTAGTGTATAAGGAAACCAATTAGAGAGAATCAAAGGCCATGCTTGCCTGTGTTTTCGTATCGTTTTTTATATTTTCATTTTCATTTTCATTTTAATTGAAAATACATTTTTTTTAATTGAAAATATTTTTCATTTTTATTTTCACTTTTATATTTCCCACAAATTTCAATTATTTTTTCAGAATTACATTTTGCACCACTTTTTTCTCATTTACTTTTTATCACTTTTCTCTCTCATCTTTTATTATTTTTTTTTAACCCTTCTCTCTCTTCTTCTATTATTTAATAATTACTTTTCAATCATTTACACATTATCAATTACCAATTCCAATAATTTTCAAAAATACAACCAAACAAACCTATTTTTTTACATGAAAATAAAAAAACTCATTTTCCTATGTATTTTTTAAAATTGCAGTTGAAAATGAATTTGAAACACATCCAAACAAAGCCAAAGAATTTCTGTGGGGCCCAACTAACCAAATTACTTCCAAATTAACATTGCCTTTTCTTTTAACTGAAAACTTATTAATTCTTGCATAAAATATTTTTCTACTTTTTGAGTGGAATTCACATGTTTCTCTTATAAGCTTTAGGATTCGGTATTTTTAGATAATTACAATTATTTATGTAGTTAAACATATGGAGTGAATCTTACACAACAGAGTGCGATTATATAAAGTTTTCGGATCCCTAACAATCTTCAGAGAAGTAAAGTTGATATCCGACAACTGACATTCTATCCTAATAAAATCACATATAATAATAACAATATAATTGACGTGTAAATTTAACTCATAAAATCAAAGCAAAGTCAAATTGACAATTTCTTGACAATTGCATTCTATTATCAAGCTAAGTATCAAATTTTCATAATCATAATACGACAGGTAATGGTATCTCCACAATACCAAAGACATATAACTTGTGCATAATAACTATTTTATCTCCACAATACCAAAGACATATAACTTGTACATAATAACTATTTTTAACAGTGGATATATCAAATCGGGCTATGATATGCAAAATATTGGTATTAAGTGTAGTTTGGCAAAAGAAAACTCTGCTTACTTGTGGCATTAACGTTTGAGTCATGTATCCAAGAAAAGATTAGAAAGATTAGTAAAGAATGAGATTCTACCAAATCTAAATTTTACTGATCTTGGTTTATGTGTGGAAAGTATTAAGGGAAAGCAAACCAAACATAACAAGAAAGGAGCCACAAGAAGTACTCAGCTTCTTGAAATAATACACACCGATATATGTGAACCTTTTGATGCTCCATCATTTACTGGAAAAATATTTTATCACCTTTATAGATGATTTTTCACGGTATGGATATGTCTACTTGCTTAATGAAAAATCCCAAGTTCTGAATGCCCTCGAGGTGTTCATTAAGGAGGTTGAAAGGCAATTAGACAGAAAAGTGAAAATAGTAAGATCTGATAGAGGTGGTGAATATTATGGAAAATACGATGAATCTGGACAAAATCCAGGTCCATTTGCAAAGTTCCTCGAAAGACATGGCATATGTGCACAGTATACTATGCCATGCACACCTCAACAAAATGGTGTCGCAGAAAGGCAAAATAGAACATTAATGGACATAGTTAGGAGTATGATGAGTAACTCCTCATTACCCAAATCTTTGTGGATATATGCACTTAAGACTGCAGTGTATTTGCTGAATAGGATTCCTAGTAAGGCAGTTCCCAAAACTCCTTTTTGAGTTGTGGACTGGAAGGAAACCTAGTTTAAGACACCTGCATGTTTGGGGTTGTCCAGCAGAAGCACGAGTATATAATCCACATGAAAAGAAATTGGATTCTCGTACTGTTAGTGGTTACTTTATTGGTTACCCAGAGAAATCCAAAGGGTATAGGTTTTACTGTCCAAACCATAGTTCTAGAATTGTTGAGACAGGTAATGCCAAGTTCATTGAAAATGGTGAAGTTAGTGGGAGTGCTAACAAACAACTTGTGGATATTAATGAAATAAGGGTTGATGTTCCATCACCTATAAATATTCCCACATCCACAATTGTTCCAGAAATGCAAGAACAAAATAATGGACAATATTTGAATGAAGAAGCACCCCATGAAGAACCTAACTTACCACCACCTGACATAAATGAGCCACATGGAATAACCTTAAATAAACCTGCAAGGGTTAGAAGGTCAGCTATTCCTGATGACTATGTGATTTATTTGCAAGAGTCAGAATTTGACTTCGACAATTGGTGAAGATCCTGTTTCGTTTTCACAAGCCATTAACGGTGATAAGTCTGATAAGTGGATTAATGCTATGAAAGATGAGTTAAAATCAATGGCTGAAAACAATGTCTGGGATCTCGTAGACTTGCCAGAAGGTTCTAAACGAGTTGGGCGTAAATGGGTCTTTAAGACCAAACGCGACTCAAATGGTAATGTCGAACGACATAAAGCTAGACTTGTTGCCAAAGGTTACACTAAAAAAGATGACATTGATTATAAAGAGATCTTTTCACCTGTTTCAAAGAAAGATTCATTAAGAATCATTATGGCTTTAGTAGCTCAGTATGATCTAGAGTTACATCAAATGGATGTGAAAACAGCCTATCTTAATAGGGATCTTGAGGAGGAAGTTTATATGGATCAACCCGAAGGTTTTTCCATAGAAGGAAAGGGTCACATGGTGTGTAAACTTAAGAAATCAATATATGGACTTAAACAAGCTTCCAGGCAATGGTATCTTAAGTTCAATGATACTATCACTTCTTTTGGTTTTCAAGAAAACACCGTTGACCGGTGTATTTACCGAAAGATCAGTGGGAGTAAGTTTATCATTTTAGTTCTATATGTTGATGATATCTTGCTTGCTGCTAATGACTTGGGCATTTTGTATGAGACTAAAGATTTTCTCTTTAAGAATTTTGAAATGAAAGATATGGGAGAGGCATCCTATGTGATTGGAATTTCAATATTCAGAAAGAGATCACAAGGATTGTTAGGATTGTCTCAGAAAGCTTATATCGAGAAAATTCTTGAGAAATTTCAAATGAACAAATGTTCTGGAGGAGTTGTCCCAATACAAAAAGGGGATAAGTTTAATCTCATGCAATGTCCAAAGAATGATGTGGAACGTAAGGAAATGGAATCTATTCCATATGCCTCTGTTGTGGGTAGTTTGATGTATCTTCAAACATGTACGAGACCTGATATTAGCTTTGCGGTTGGAATGCTGGGCCGATATCAAAGTAATCTTGGAATGAATCACTGGAAAGCTGCAAAGAAAGTAATGAGATATCTTCAAGGGACTAAATATTATATGCTCACGTTTAGGAGATCTGATCAGTTAGAGGTGATTGGATATACAGATTCAGACTTTGTTGGATGTGTTGACAGTAGGAAGTCAACGTTTGGTTATTTGTTCCTATTAGCTGAAGGAGCAATCTCATGGAAAAGTGCCAAACAATCTGTCATTGCTGCATCTACTATGGAAGCAGAGTTTGTAGCTTGTTATGAAGCTACAATTCATGCATTATGGCTGCGGAACTTTATTTCAGGACTTGGGGTTGTCGACACCATTGCCAAGCCGCTGAAAATTTATTGTAATAATTCCGCAGCAGTATTCTTCTCTAAGAACGACAAATATTCCAAAGGTGCTAAGCATATAGAAATAAAGTACTTTGCCGTTAAAGAGGAGGTTCAGAAACATAGAGTGTGTATTGAACATATTAGGACGGATCTTATGATTGCTGATCCGTTGACTAAAGGACTACAACCAAAGACATTTAAAGAACATGTACATAGAATGGGTCTTGGTTGTACTTATGATTGATTATAATGATGTTAACACACTCATGAGCTCGCTAATGATATGTTTCTGATTTTATTGATTATTTTTTGTTCCTTATGTTTGTGCACACTTGATGTTTAAACAAGAAACTAATGTGTCTTTAAGACAATTATGTGGACATTATGTTATTTATATATAACGTATGTGACCTAGCATGATAAGTTTCTAGTGTGGTAGTATATGGAAGAAAGTATGCAAATTTAAAGTGTATGACTGTCATAACTCTCACTACGTGATTTATTATGTTAAAGTTAGTTATGATAAAGAATGGCATTATGAGATTTATTTATGCGCGCCTAATGTTATACTATTAAATTTTATGAACTATCGAACCAAGTGGGAGAATGTAAGAATATGGTCCGAAGTTGACCATATATAATAGGAAAGTTAACCAATTTAATTGATTTGTAAGTTGATCATATTATATCATTAATGTTAATTGATTTAATTGATTGACTTTCCAGTCAAGTAATTGATTTCTTTCCCATCAAGTTTTTCCTATTTGGTAAGATTCTCATTTAATTGTAGATTAAATCTAAGCCATTCATTCTGGTATATGACGGACGTACTAGATTTAAAGTTGTTATCTATAAATTAGTTCTCTCTCCACCTATTAAGGACACACAGAATAAAGAAAACTATTCCGTTAAAGTTCTATGTGGTATTAAGTTTAGGGTTAAGAGAGAGAAATCAATTTGGTTCCAAATAATTAAGCTAAGGTGAATAAAGGTTATTGAAGGTTATGGCTAATTCCGCATCAAGTAAGTACTTTATGTTTTAAGTAACAATTATTTATTCAAGATCCTATATGAGTTAATGATTAATGATCCTTATGCTTTAAGTTTTACAAACTTTTGATTCATCTTCTTCTTGGTTTTCATTTGTTTTCATAAAATTCTTTATTATGAACAAAAAAGGTGATATTGTTCCTTCATTGATCAAGAATTTCGATTTTCGGGAAGTATCATGATCATCCAATAAGAAGGGTTTCTATTTTTTCAAATGAACAATTTGAAGACCTATTGATTCTAACAACTGATTGCAGAGTTGATCATTCGGACCTTTCAATTCATAGGTGTAGATCTCGGACCTATGAATGGGGATATTCCGAAAACTCACACAGAAAAAAAGAAGTGAGTTAGACAAAAAGAAAAACAACTTGGATAAAAAAAGAAGTGACTTGGACAAAAAGAAACGAAGTGGCTTAGACAAATCTTTTTTGTCAATAACATCAGACCAATCAATCGAATATTGATTAATACGTAATTGATCGAACACTATATGTTATGCACATATATTGAGATGAAAAGTCTACGATTATATGCACATGTCCCTCATATAATAGATAGTCATCAATTGGAAGCGGACAATATAGATCTCTCTTATTATTTAATATTTTCGCTCTTAACAAAATAGTTTGATTTCTTTCACGTAAATGTTAATATTTCTTTCCAGCATATAATTTAGGAATGTAACTGATATAGATTAGAAAAACACATAATTCTCTCTTGCTCATAGTACAACGACAATATCAGTTGAAGTAGAGCTACATATCTTGTGTAAGATATTTTTCAATTTTTCTACGTGGGTATTGTAATCTACTTGTATGAGCTTTTAGGATTTAAAGTTTAAGAATAATTATAATTATTCATATGAGGGGAATCATGTAGGTTCAATAACACAAATAATTGCATACAAAAATAGTTGATCTTCTAAAAATCTTTACATTTTGAGACCGCACTCGCTATTTATGTGAAATTACACGTTAAGATTAATTGTCATGTGATCATAGTGGCTTCTCAATTGAATTCATTATAACATAAGCAAAGTATACATCATCAAGCTAAATGAATTTTTCATATATATAATCATAATTAATGCAACAGAAAATCTTATCTGCCTCATACCAAATATAGACATGCATATACGTAACTTACTCATAAGGGAGAACACAAATCTGCACCTCTATACTTTTAAACACGAAAAATCTTTACTTATAATTTTTGGGAGAATAGTTGAAGTAATTGGATTTGAGTTTAATGAAAACGTACCAAAAATAATAAGAAAAGGATAATATTTATGTTAATTGCAAATTATTGGACATGCACAAATACTTAAATATAAACTTGAGTTTGCCAAAAAGCGTCAACCCACTGTGTTTCCTCGTTCCCTTGGTCAATTAATTAATTAGTTAAAATTATTGCCCAAGTCCTCAGGCTTACTCCAACAATAAAAACTGAATTAAAATTAAATAAATGATAATAGAAATAAAAGAGATATAGTGTACTTATATACTTTCCACGCAATACTAAAAGTCCCATGCATATTGAAGGTTAAGAAATAGTATATGTCCTTTGCTAAACTTTAATTGAAATCTTGCAAATTATTGACAAATTATAGAAAACTAAGACATAATCTAACATAACACAGGAAAAAAAAAAAAAGCTTCAACTTCAAATGAAAATAATAAATTAACAATTCTGATGATATATTATATGAAAAATTTGCAAGTAATTCAATGGTAACAGTTTCACTCACAGCTCTTCAAATAAAAGAAAGACTTAGTAAATACAAAGTATTGAGTGAAGTGAAGTCAATTGAATGATTAAAGTATATAGTTAGTGTGTATTCAAGGAAGAAAACCTCTCTTAATGTCATCTCCAAGCTAGGATGTCAATAATGTAAATAATCGTAGAACAGGAAAATACAATGCTCCTCCAATGAGATATGCGATATAAAAAGAATGTAAAACCTTGATATAAATAGAGTAGCGACTAATCTACGATCCGGATCCTCTATTACAAATGGTGTTGCATCTCTTATTGCATTCACCTCTATACATGACAAGTGTACAAAATTCAAATCACTTAGGAAAAATTTTATGCACTTATCATGCATAGAATAAATGCAATAGAAAATGCAATATCATTTTGCAATAGAGGATCTTGTGTGACTAACCTATTTGATTATGATCTCTATTTAAGTAATATCATTCTACCGGTTCTCCCAATTAAGACTAACATATTACATGTCAATGTAAACTTTAATACCCAAATTATGATTTCGCTGAAGGTAATATTAATTTTACCTTTCTAAGATTGAACAGAGACTGTATTGACATAAACTAAAATGTCGAGGATTAATTTGACATTTTAACCCAAAATAAGTAGTACTTATTTTCCTTTTTCTTATTAAAATTTAATTATTAAAGCATAAAAGTACAAGAATACATTTTAATTGCCGGAAAATGTTAGGCTCTGTTTGTTTAAGTTTTTGATATGAAATTTTGAAAATTTCTCGGGGAATGCGTACTACATGGATTCGTGTGAGAATTGATGTGATGCGTGTTGTGTTTGTTTATGTTTTTAAATAGTGGTTGAGATTTGTAAAATATGAGTTAAATAATTGAGTTAGTTATTTGTGTAATGATTATGTGAATAAATAAATAATAGAATAAGATAGATAGATATATAAAGTTAATTTAATATTAATATATTTTGAAATTTGAAATTTGAAATTTATTATTAATATATAGTAAAAGTGGAAGATTGAATAGAAAAGTAATGATTGGAGGAAATGATATTGATTGATAAATGTGTGAAATGATTGATATAGTGAGTGATAGGTAGTTATATAGAGAATTGAAAAAGTTAAGTAGAATTTAAATGAAAATGATTTGTGTTATGGATTTTTAGAATTTTGTGATTCAGAATATTGAAAATGGAATTTGAAAACATAAACAAACAAGGCCATAGAAATTGGTCATAGGGACTAAATTAAGATAAACTAGAACCCTGAGGATTAATTTGAAAATTGAGGTTAAAACTCAGGAATCAAATGAATTTTACCTCAAGTATAACTTCACATCGATAAAATAAATTAATAAAATAATTGAGTACGAATAATATTGAGCTCAATCAATTTACTTCCACTCATTCGAATGTCATTATGGGGTCAAAGTATGAGTTATCTAGGGAAGCAAAATCCTATCAAAGAACAAATCTAGGGAAGCAAAATACTCAAACGTGGCAAAAATAAAATGGGGTGATACTTAGTGGATTCGGGAGTCTAACTCTCGGATAATATTCACCACATAAATGTTAAAACATAATAAAATATATATATTTTTGGGTAGACCCCCCATATGTTTTAACACTGTTTGTGAAGAAAATTTATCCGGAAGTTGGACTCCCGGATTCACTAAGTATCACCCAATAAAATGAAAGCTTAGGAACCCCAAGTTTCGGATGATCTCCTCTACTCATGTGTATAAACACATAAAAGCCCCATGTAAATATATACATGAGGAAGGGTGGTGATCATCTCGAACATCTAGGACTTATCAAGAATGACTACATTGAAATGCCAGTATACATAGGCAGATAGTAGGCTAACAACTTGTGATTTCGACGATCTAGTTAACTGTGACCGGTTAAAACTTTAATTTTTTTTTTTTTTTTGATAATTAAAATTTTATATGATAATCACGGGCAAAAATTCTAAATACAAAATACAAGATGGATTCTTTTGACCAAATCGACCGAACTAAAGGGGATTAATTGGGGAAGAATCCATCTGCAATATGCATAAAAATTAAACCAACACTACAAAGATAGAGATCTACAATCCAAAATAAAAATACATCACTGACACGAACGAGGTTGTTGGAACAATTGCTCAGATCAAAGCTGAAGCAACGTTCCAGGGGTTCCCAGATGAGAATATTCAAAGTTAAACAAGCCTCGTCCCGATGAATAATGTGGCTCTATTGAGTCTTCCAAACCATAGATCTCTGCATACAAATGTTGTGCCAAACCGATGACATGGTGTGCATCCAAAGAAGAGTATTCTCATTTTTAACTGTATAGGAGCAAGACCATTTCTTGTTGGATCAAGACAAACACCTAAAAGCATCAAAATCAAGAAGCATTATCTTCATTCTAGCAAAACGATGCACCCCAAAGCAACCAAAACCCCTCCACATAAACATGAAAAACAGCAAGCAAGCACCAAAACACATAATCTTAAAAAAGATAAAAAAACAAGCATAAAGGTAAAATTAATATTAAGCCACGATTCTTTTCGGAGAAGAGAACGTGCGGGAGAGAAGCTAATGCATTCTCTCCTCTAAGTAATTATAAATAATTTAATTCAATTACTATTAAGCTACTTATAAATTATGATATATGTATAGTAATATTCCATGAAAACCTTGATATAAATAGAGTACCGACTAATTTATTTGATTATGATTTGTATTTATGTACTATCATTCCACTAGTTCTCCCAATTAAGACTAACATATAACATGTTAATGCAAATTTTAATACCCAATTACCTATGATTTCACTAAAAGTAATATTAACTTTACCTTTTGAAAATTGAACAGAGACTGTGTTAACTTTACCCAATTATCTGTGATTTCACTAATTTTGATCTTTATTTTAGTAATTTAATGTGATAACATTTACAAGTTTACGTATAGTTTTTCAGAGTTTTTTTCTTTGGAAACTTCAGTGAAAAAAGAAATTGATGTGGTTTATTTACAGTTTAAGATATAATTATAATTTTTTTAGCTAATGTAAATCGAATATAAAATGGGTAAATCGAACCGCCCAGAATCGCACAAACAATTTTGAATATCAAAATCGCAATTTAACAATTCAGGTTGAGAATAGGTGGGGGGAAAAAATAATCGAAACCGCATCTCGATCACCTCTGCATATGGGTTCAAAACGTTAGTCTTATGGGGAAGCCAATTTCTCAAACGTGGCAAAAGTCAAATTAAAATTGCACCAAAAACGCCACCATACATAAACCCATCAATTCTATACCCTGAACCCAAATTACGATGTTAGAAGATCAGAGGAAAAAGAAGAGTAATTTGCAGGTGGCACCTGAGAATGGGTTGGTTAGGCAGTCTCCACTTCGAGATTGTGATAATGATGGTCTCCACCCTGAAATTACAATTATCTTCAATGCACTTCACTCTTGCACTTGTGTGCAAGAATTTTATTAAGTGACTAAATTTTTAATAAATTAAATGGTTGTTTTGTTAGTTAATTTCTGTTTAAGTAACAAAGAAATTGTACTTTTAAGCTTGTTTTACCCTTGCAGGCAACTTGACTATGTTATTTGAAAATTTATAGACAACCGCAATGTTTTTGTTTAAGCCTTTTATGCTATTTCATTATTACATAAGGATTGTTTAATAGGAGGACTTTGTCCAATATTTTTAAATTTTTGTGAAGTTTTTTATTTTGTTATGTAATTTTCTGGAGCAGGGACGGATCCAAGATCGATTTGTGGTTGGGGGGGGGGGGGGGGGGGGGGGGGAATCAGCAAGTTTTGTATAATATTTGTAAGTATATATTCAAATTTATTTTAATTTTAATAGATTACTAAAATAATAGTTGTCACATGAAAAAGAAAATCAATTTTCAATAAAAATAATATTAGTTTCGAAGTACATAAATAATTTTTAGAAAGTTTATCGAAGTTGTATACAACTTTTTATATGTTGAATGAGTGAATATACATGAATACATATTAAACTCTAATTTTGAACCTATTTGATCATATAATACTCATTACATTGATGATACTATTATCAATTTGTTGAACTTAATGTTTAGCTTTTTAGTGATATAAAATTTTTTCAATAACAACAATCTTTTAAGAGAATATTAAGTAATAACTATTGATACGAACATAATCACTTTATGTATTAGTGGATAAATTCTAGATAATTAAATGATGATATACTTTTTTTTTTTTAGATTTGTTGATACTATATTTCTTCTCATGAATGATTTCATATAGATTTTAGGAAAAATTTTAGAAGAAAGCACTAGTATTTGACCCGTGCTTTGCACGGGAAGCAATTTTAATTGCAAAAATATATTATGTTATATAACTCAAAGAGTATATAACAAAATAGTATATTATTGTAATTAGATTTTAAATTGGAAATAAGTACACATGAGTGGGGTTTTTTATCAGTTTGACCCATTTTTGGGTCAAACTTATCAAAATGACTGGTTTTCTATATCATTTATCAAACTAACCTAAAGGCGTCATTTGAAATGGTGCCGTCAATTTTCCATTTTTCCGCCTTCAATTTGTATTTCTTTTTAAGGCGATAATTTTTTTTAAAATTATTTCACTATAGTAGTCAACCAAAGCTCACTGCTACAGTGATGCATGGCGACTTCATTTATTGTTTAGTTTTTTTATATTTAATATTTAATATTATTTATAAAATTTGTTAAATTTATATGTGGAAATGGCTAAAAGCTTTTAGGGTTTAGGTAAAAAAAAATTTCCTAAGTTCGGGCTCATTTTTTGTCATTTTCTCTATATTTTTGGGTTTTAACTTGAACACATAAATTGTGGATTGACTCAAAAAGTTTCTAACTGAGCAAGAATTTGTTTATTTCGATACCCAGGTGAAGAAATACGACATGTTAAAAAAGAGACATTCGAGCAGTTTTTTTGCAAAAAAAATTATTTTTTTCTCAGTTCGGGATGATTTTTCGACGTTTTCTGTCATTTTTGGGCTTTGACTTGAACACATAAATTGTAGATGACTCACAAAGTTTTTAATGGTGTGAGAATTGATTTGTTTCGATACCTAAGTGAAGAAATACGACATGTTAAAAAAGAGACATTCGAGCAGGTTTTTTTGCAAAAAAAATTGCTTTTTTCCTCAGTTCGGAATGATTTTTCGATGTTTTCTGTACATTTTCAGGCTTTGAATTGAACACATAAATTATAGATTGACTCACATAGTTTCTAACGGTGTGATAATTGATTGTGACGACAATTGAGTGAAGAAATTCGACAAAGTAAAAAAGACGCGTTGGAGTAGGTTTTTTGCAGAAAATAAAAGATATCTTTTACATAATAAGTCAAAAATACATTTAATTTATTCATCCTCACCCGACATGTAATAGTCCAACTTATATGAAGGATGAGTCAAAACATTACAAATTTTACGATGTGCAAGTCTTTGGCCTCTTGCAAACGCAAGTTCTTGTGCTAGTTCAAGCATGTGGTATCTACAACAACGTAAAAGCATCCTGTTGTTTTCGATTCTTATTTTAGAAACAACTTTCCTATAATTTTTGACACTGTTTCTCGGCATCAGTATTGATCGACGTCGTGGAATTTGAACGTCAAGTGTTAGAAGATCATTCACCAACTCCTTGGATTCGATGATTTGATGAGGCCATTCCCTCCTGAGTCCACAATAATACTCAAATGGGTCTTCAAAGCAAACTACTTCGTATTCATCGTTTCTTTCTCTTAATAACCATGTACCTTGGCCTCTAGAGTTTTGATTCTCTCCCATTTTCAATTGAATCTGAGAATTATGTATTATGACGACTTTGTGTTGTTGAGCAGTATTAATTTATACGTTTATGACTTGGTCTCTGATCATTCACGTGTCTTGTTTTTCATTTGATGAGTCTGCCCTACTCACGCGATTGATTTGATGCGTATGAAACATCACATGTCTCTATTTTTCAGGGTTTAGGTAACTGTAGATGGAGTGTGACGATTCATTGTTATAATTTCTCTACCCTACTCACGTGATCGATTTGATGCGTCTGAAACTATAAAATCGATCACGTGAGTAGGGTAGAGAAATTATAGGTGGTCAAAACATTGATCACGTGAGTAAGTATTAATAATCAATGTATATGTTCACTAACGATATAAACTATAAAATATAGGTGGTCAAAACATCTCAGTCACATGCATACGGCGCATAGGGAACTACGAGTTATTAGAGATATTTTGGATAAAATGGCATGGACCGATGTAAGAAAATTGATAATGTTATTTTTATATTGTTATATAGTTGTTGATAATTGATATATTGTTCATAATATTTGTTTTCCTAAATACAGTTTATTTGGCAGCCTTATGATCCCGACGAGCTTACATGGTTGCAACCAGAAGACGGATATGCACATTGGAGATCACAATGTCCATTAATCTTTAATTATGACATCGTGGAAATGCATCGTCCTAAGCGTGTTCTTCGCCAATTTTGAATACAACAGGATATTCCTCCAAATCCAATACGGGAACAAGATACATTGCAAAATGCAAGTCGCACAGGTTATATTGGTAAGAATTGGAGCATGCATCATAATATCTATGTAAACTTATGGACAAATAGACTCTCCAACATTATGCATGGACCATTGATCAATGAGGGTGCACCCGCTACCATTGTTGGATACAAAAATTAGTATAACACAATTACACGTGGATTCATAGGGCGTGTTGGTGTGGATGTAGAGACTGGGTATCAATATGGAGATGTACCTATGCAGTCACTTTTGGTATGTAAATCAAATTAAATTTTGATTTCTTAATACTTTTAATTTTGTTTGTAATAAAAAATTAAATTTTATAATTTTACATGATTTACAGGCTGAGCAAATGACACAAATTGTGGCTCGTGCGGACTCGATACCTGAAGAAGATGAAACCTTTGACTCATTGATGGCATTTAGGCATCGTTATACGACCATAGCTCGTCAAGTTGTACACGAAGATAATAGGCGACAACACAGAGATGCCCAACAGCGAGAAGATCCGCCACATGATGTTCCTCCATTTGAAGGGCCTTATCCCACTTCATTTAGGTCAACATTTGAACAATCGGGTCCATCTACATACACTAGTGGTGCTTCAGCATCACATGACATCTTCTATAATGTGGACAATGAGGGGATCGGCTGTATGTGCCCGATCCACCACAACCACACATGGAGTCTCCTTTCACTCCTCATATGTCTACATTTGCACAGTCTTATTCCGAGGATATGAGCTTAGATTTCTTACCTGGACAGATACCAACACGTCCAGAGTTCCATGCATCACCCGTCGTATTTCACTCGTATATGACAGCTATGCTTGAGTGTAGAGAGTCGAGTTCAATGAATTTACCTAGTCCACAGAATATTGATTTGAATTTGAGTGGTTATAAGGATGATCAAACAAAAATTGATCATGCGGTTGGTGAGGGACGACAAGGTCGACAAAGGAGACAGAGTCAAAGATGTCATTTTTAGGGGTTTGTAACTAGCATATGTAGTTTTTCTTATTTTGTATGTCTTGGACATTCGTTTGTAGTTTATATTGTAGTTTTGTTTGTCTTCGACGTTTATTTTGTATGTCTTTAACACATAGATAGTGTTTCTAGTTTGTAGTTTATATTTATTGCTATTTTTTAAAATTTGTAATGCTTGACAATGTGATATTTATATTATTGACGTAATTGTTCAATTGAAAGGCCGAAACAAAAGACTTGAATTAGAAATAATAACATGGAAAAATTAACTATATGAAACAAATTAACACCAATCTAGTTAATTTCTTCATCAGACATCTCAGTATCTGATCAATACTCAGGCCCTACACTGACCCACCTAGCTCTTGCTTCTTGCACATAACCATATAGCGTACTCTCTAGATATTTCTTGAAAATTAAGACGCGTCATACACATAGCCATCCTATGATTCTCTTCACGTATCCTATTGAGGGCTAGTGTCTTTTCATGGTTTGTTACACGAGGCATGATGATAGCTCTTCGCTTGGGGCAATGAATATGATGATCACGACAATCGATAACAAGCCCGTCTTGTTCTTGGACACGAAACCTCCATTCATCTTCCATCATTTGTAAATACACTTTCGAATATCTTTGATTTGGATTTAATGAGTAATAGTAATCATCATCCAACTGCCAACTACGCCCCATGGCAAGAAAAATATCACCAGGAGTGTAGTGCAATTTCGGAGCTCTAAACAGCTCCATTTGTGTAAGGTTTCATCCAATACACAAACTCTCTTTACATATATAGCTGCCTAAACCCTAATAAATCATCAAATCGATCACGTGAGTAGGGCAGAGAAATATCCATCTACAGTTACCTAAACCCTAAAAAATAGAGACATGTGATGTTTTAGACGCATCAAATCGATCACGTGAGTAGGGCAGAGAAATTATGACAATGACTTGTCACACTCCATCTATAGTTACCTAAACCCTAAAAAACAAAGACATGTGATGTTTCAGACGCATCAAATCGATCACGTGAGTAGGCAGACAAATTATAACAATGATTATCGCACTCCATCTACAGTTACCTAAACCCTAAAAAACGAAAACATGTGATGTTTCAGACGCATCAAGTCGATCACGTAAGTAGGGCAGACTCATCAAATAAAAAATAAGACACGTGAATGATCAGAGACCAAGTCATAAACGTATAAATTAATACGACTCAACAACACAAAGTCATCATAATACATAATTCTCAGATTGAATTGAAAATGGGAGAATCAAAACTCTAGAGGCCAAGGTACATGGTTATTAAGAGAAAGAAATGATGAATACGAAATAGTTCGCTTTGAAGACCCAATTGAGTATTATTGTAGACTCGGGAGGAAATGGTCTCATCGAATCACGGAATCCGAGGAGTTGGTGAATGATCTTCTAACACTTGGCGTTCGAATTCCACGACGTCGATCAATACTGATGCCGAGAAATGGTGTCAAAAATTGTAGGAAGACTGTTTTCATAATAAGAATCGAAAATAACAGGATGCTTTTACGTCGTTTTAGATACCACATACTTGAACTAGCAGAAGAACTTGCGTTTGCAAGAGGCCAAAGACTCACACGTCGTGAAATTTGTAATGTTTTGACTCATCCTTCGTATGAGTCGTACTACTACATGTCAGATGAGGATGAATATATTTAATGTATTTTAGACTTATTATGTAAAAGATATTTTTTTTATTTTTTTTGCGAAAAAACTACTCCAATGTGTCTTTTTTATTTTGTCGTATTTTTTCGCTCAATTGTCGTCACAATCAATCATAATACCGTTAGAAACTTTATGAGTCAATCTACCTGAAAATGTACAGAAAACATCGAAAAATCATCCTGAACTGAGGAAAAAAATTTATTTTTTTTGCAAAAAATCTACTCGAATGTCTCTTTTTTAACATGTCGTATTTTTTCACCCGGGTATAAAAAAAAACAATTCTCACACCGTTAGAAACTTTGTGAGTCAATCTACAATTTATGTATTCAAGTCGAAGCCCAAAAATGTAAAAAAACATCGAAAAATCAACCCGAACTAAGAAAAAAGTATTTTTTTTGCAAAAAAACTGCTCGAATGTCTCTTTTTTAACATGTCGTATTTCTTCACCTAGGTATCGAAATAAACAAATTCTCGCACCGTTAAAACTTTGTGAGTCAATATACAATTTATGTGTTCAAGTCAAAACCCAAAAATATAGAGAAAATGACAGAAAATGAGCCCGAACTAAGGATTTTTTTTTAACCTAAACCCTAAAAGCTTGTAACCATTTCCACATATAAATTCAACAAATTTTAAAAATAATATTAAATATAAAAAATTAAATAATAAATGAAGGCGCTATGTAATACGGCGCCTTCATCACTGTAGCAGTCAACTTTGGCTGACTGCTACAGTGAAATAATTTTTAAAAAAATTATATAATTTGAAATGGCGCCTTAAAAAAAAAAAAAATTAAAATTGAAATGGCACATTCAATTTAATTTGTGAAAAAATGAAAAATTAAATGGCGTTTTTAGATTAGTTTGATAAATGGTATAAAAAATCGATTATTTTGACAAATTTGACCCAAAAATTGGTCAAACTAATAAAGCCCCGGTAGTAAACGTAATTTGCAAACTAGAAAGCAAAAGAAAATTTACAAACTAGAAAGCAAGAAAAAAAATGTCTCTCTCTCTTCTCTCTTTTCGCTCATCACGCTCATCTCTCTCATCTTTCTTTCTTTTTCTTTTTTTTCTCTCTCTCTCTCTTCTTCTTTCTCTCCCTCTTCTTTTCTACTTTACTGTTCATCTCTCTCTCTCTTTTTTCTTTTTTTTCTTTCTCTCTTCTCTCTCTCTCCTTTTTTTTTCCCCAAATTTTCATCTCTCCCCCCTTCTTTTTCTCTTTCTCATTTTCACCTGCAGTTCATCTTCTCCCCACTTCTTTCTAGCCTCCTCTCACATTCATAATAACGTTCATAATAATATGCAATGTAATCTTTGTACATTCATAATAATAAGCAATTAACCCTAAAATAAAAGAAAGAAATTCAATCAATGAAAATTTAAGTGTGATACTTACTTTTGAAGAACGAGATAACAAAATATGATTGCCTTTTGTATTTGCTGCGATGTGAAATTTTCTGCAAATTAATGTAAATAATCAGTGTAAGACAAATCTAAATTGAATAAAATTAAAATTTCTAGAACAATTTTCTTACCAAAAAAACTTGAAATTTGTTTTATTGAAGTAAGTTGATCCCTATGTCAATATATAGAGTGGGAATAAACACTCCCAACGACCCCTCACCAACCTACTGCAACACCAACCCAACTACCCCCATTAACACCTGTTGCAAATTCATGCAAGAATAGACTAACACCTGCTGCACATTCGTGCAAGAAAAGACGTTTTTGCAGAACCTTTATTGAAATGGCGCCTTAAAAAAATATTTAATTTGAAGGTGCTAGCACCTTCAACAAAAAATTAAAAAATATATATAAATTGAAGGCGCCATTTCGAATGGCCCCTTCAATTTAATTTCTGAAGAAATAAAATATTGAAGGCGCCATTTCAATTGGTGCATTTAGGTTAGTTTGATAAATGATATAAAAAATGGGTCATTTTGACAAGTTTGACCAAAAAAGGGTCAAACTGATTAAAAAAACCCACAAGAGTGGGACAACTGCTTTAGATAAACGGGAATAAAAAAGGATAGGGCAGGCAGGGGTCACTAAAGATCGATCCCCAGACCTCATGGATATCAATTGGAGCACTCCTAAAGAGTATGCGCAAACTAACTAGGCTGCAAATATTTTATGGTTGCATTTGAAACTTAAAAGTTATTTTTTTGGGGGGCCATGATATAAATATGAACCTACGGTAAAAATTTGAAGTCTCGGTGCATCCGTCCCTGTTCAATATTTGTTTGCGTACCATAGCGTTTATCTATGTGAAATATATTGTTAGACCTAGTTAGACAATGTTAAAAAGATTACAACTCTTATGTTAATATATTGAAATATGTATTTTTTGTTTTGTTTGATTCATTATTTTTGTAAGATAAAAACCGCGAACCGCATCAAATCACCGAAATCGCACATTTGGTTTTATTTTTCAAAATGACAGTTTGAGATTTCTATACCGAAAAGCAACACTTGAGAATTCAATTTCAAAGTAAAACCTCTATAAATTAATACTGTTGGGACCGTGAAAATATATTAATTTAGAGAGGTATTAATTAATCGATAAATTAATAATTTATTTTATAGAGTGCATTCCACATTCAACGAATGTAAATTATATATACGTAAAAATTATTGAATTGTAAACTTATGTATCATATTCAATGTATTAATGTTAAAAATAAATTCATTGTACATAACATTAGTAAGAATTAATAAGTATTGTTCATTGTTTCTTAAAATCAAACAATATAGTACGTTGTATAATTTGACTACAAATAATATTCATTGTATAAAGTGAGTACGACTCACTTATAACTATGAGTTCATTGTACAACAACTAAATGCAATTCAATGTATGATAGTGAAAGAAACCACTATATAAACATCATAATTTTTTATTACAGTTCGAGAACACAACACCGGAATATTTGAATGCAATAAGAAAAATTAGAGATAAGCTCAACCTAAATCTAAGTTTTAAGAAAAAACAAACCACAATAGAATCATATTTTACTAAATTGTCCTGGATATGTTTGTAATTTTGAAGAATTATCAATGTATGATATTAATGGGACCATGGATTTATATAAGGATCTTTCCAAATTATTTTTTGAATAGGCCTAAGTTGGGATCGGAGAAAATTATTATTTTAGAGAGTTTATTAATTTATTGTGTATCAATTTAAAGAGATTCTACTGTAGGGAAAAAAAAATGAAATTGCCACCACGAACACCCCTACCTATGAGACGAAGAAAACCTATGGTGCACAGGAAATTACAAGATTACCCAATGCAAGAAGTGCCAATAAATAAATAAAAGGCTTTGACGGAACAGATGAAGGAATGAGGCAGAGAGAAAAAGGAATGAGGGTTGGGAGGGAAGGAGGGTGTAGGAGTTTCTCGAGGGTGGTTGTCCTGAACGAATCTTCTATTCTACAATGGTGGGATTGACAAGTGTCCATTTAAAAAAAATATTAATTATAATTCAAATTAAATGAACATTTATCGATCCCACCACAATGATGTGACACCATTGTGATACAACATTATGGGATAAAAAATCCCCTTCCTCTTACCCTATGATTTTTCCACTCTTCAGGTTCAACCAAACAAACAACCCTTAAAAGCAGATAGATAGATACATATATAGATTATAGATATATAGATAGATATATGTTCAACATTGCGAGAATCATCTTTATCTTCTTCTTTGATTTTTCCATCTTTACTTGGCTGTTGTTGTCGTCGTCGTCGTCGTCATGAATGGAAATTGCCAATTCAATAATAATAATAATAACAGAAAATGTTGGAAGGAGGCTGTGATGATATTTGTGATGATTCCTCTAAGCTGATGAAATGGGCCAACATGAAACCCGACCCGTATCTTGGCGGGGCAGCCCGAATGGCATGTCGTTGCAACCGGTGATTTTTGCAGCCATGGCGTGGTTGGATTTTCTTGCCCGCCACCCCCAATTACAGATCTGAGCCTCACTCTCGAAAATAGATAATTCAGAATCTTTTAAAAAAATTAATTTAAAATGGGTTTATTGCAAATTACCCCCATGTGTTAGTTCGAAATCGCTAAAAATCCTCCTGTATTAAATCAATATGCAAAAACGCCCCTCTATTAATGTAAACCATGGGAAAACCCTTTTTTGTTAGAAAATGGATTAAAATGTAGCCCTTAAACTGTCCCTAGACCTTTGCCGTGTCTGTGGAGTTGAAATTCACTACAAAACAAAAGTATAGAAATGCTTTAAAGACTACATTTTGATCAATTTCCTAACAAAAAAGTGGTTTTCGCATGGTTTATATTAATAGAAGGGTGTTTTTGTATATTGATTTAACACAGGATTTTTTTTAGCGATTTCAAACTAACACAGGGGTAATTTGCAATAAACCCTTTTAAAATTACTGAATTACCCTTCGGCTCTTCCAATAGATTAGGTGCAATTCTTTTGCTAGGTCTGGAAATAAGTGCTAAACCAGGGGCAAATAAGTAAAGCTGAACGCCTTTATATAATAACGAAAAGCGAATGGGCCAAAAATGAAGAATCGAAGCTCAGAAGGTTAGAATGAGGGTTACATTGAGAAATTGGGAATTCTTAAAGGGTGGTTGCCCCTTTCTGTAATACCCTATGATTTCTTCTTCCATTTTGAAAATCCAACAGCCTTAAAAAATTGAAAATGTAAGGCTCTGTTTGGATGTATTTTCATTTTATTTTCAATCGTCATTTTCTAAAATATATGGGAGAACGTGTTTTTTGATTTTCGTGTGAAAAAAGTGAAAAAAGAAGATGTGGTTAGTTGTATTTTTTAAAATGGTTGAAATTTGTGAGTATAATGTGTGAAATGATTGAAAAGTAATTATTAGATGATAGTGATGAGAAGAGAGAAGAGAGAGAGAGAGATGATGGTGATGGTGATGGTGATGGGTGGATGTGACAGGAAATGTGAGATAAGTGATGTGAAATATAATTTTAAATAAATGATTGAAATTTTTCGGAAACGTAAAAATAAGAATGAAAATGAGAATATTTTCAGTTAAAAACAATATAAAGTGTGTATTTCCATTTTCAGATGAAAATGAAAATAGAAAAAGTGGGATGAAAACACAAACAAACAGAGCCTAAGTTTTACCAAACACTCATCTTATTCCAACACCACCACAACTACGGATCTTCTATTCCGTACTCTCTCTCTCTCTCTTTCTATATATATGATATATGTATGTATATATAATGTGACGAGGCTGTGATGATTGATTCCTTCATTCTTCTGAGCTTATGGATCGGGTGATGAGACTAACAGACCCTTATCTTGGCAGGGCGACTCGGATGGCATCTGATTTCGGGGGTTATTTCCCTCCTTTATCGAATGCAACCGGTGGTTTTGCAGCCATGGCGTGGTTGAGTTCTCTTTGCCATGATCACTACCATAGATCTGAGCCTCATTTTATCTTATTATCCCTATTTCACAAATAAAAAAAAAAAAGATTTGCACCAAATTTGGTGTAAATGAACAATTGCACATCAAATATGATGCGTTACCATTTATTTGCACCAAATGGCGTGAGTTGAAGGGCCGAACCAAATACAAGGACTTTAAAGTTTAAGCGCTCATTCATGAAAATGTTCTTATTGCTTACACTCAATCAACCATGACAATAATTAAAAGAGTATGAATGAGTGTGTGTTTCAAAACCAAACATACAATTGAACACAACTACAAAGACAAGCACAATTTTTCTTCGATCTCCATAAGAGCAAGTCATGAAAACCATGAAACAAATGATCTTCCCACCACCACACAATGAAATCGTATGTGGAGAGTAGATGTCACAAATATTATGTGTGGAATGTGTTTTCTACATCGTTAGTTCCTGGTCTAAATGCTTAAAGTATTAGGAATTCATTATAAAATGCTTAAAGTATTAGGAATTTAGGATATTATCGATAATTGGACACATTTGTGTTCTAAATGCTATGGAAATTGTATAGAAAAACAATAATCAAGTAGGAATGCTATCTGCTCAATCACTTATCTACACCCATTCCAAGGTCATTTATGGGGTCAAAGCGTCAGTTTTATGGGGAAGCAAATTACTCAACCCTGGCAAAACAAAACTAGAATAACATTCCACTATAAAGGGCACTATACCGCAAATCGAGTTCAGTGATTCAAAAATATATTCTATGTTTATCTCTTTTACTTTGTTTAATATGCATATAATACATTTTGCAATGCGATAGAGATAGGCTCGAAGATCATAGCCTCTGAATTTTACTTTCAATTTCAAATTAATCCTTGTATTTTTAATTTATCTCAATCTAGTCCAAATTAATCCTCGTGTTTTTAATTTGTCTCAATCTAGTCCTTCCGATTAATTCCAGACATCTAATTATGGTAGAGAAAAGAGCATTCTTGTACTTTACCCTTTAATAGTGATTAATGAAATTTGAAAAAGGAAAAATATGCATTATCCATTTTGGCTTAAACTCATTTTAGTCATTGAAATTTGTCCTAAATATCAAATTAGTCCCCGAGTTTTTTATTTGTATCAATATAGTCCCTATCATCAATATCCGAAAAATAAAATCAAAATTGCTTTTAGTGAAATCATAGTAATTGGCTTATTAAAGTTTAGAATGACATTACATACCATAGCCCTAACTGGGAAAATCAATGAAAGGATAATACTTACACAAATATCATAATTAAAAATTATTTGTTATTTCACTTATATTCAAATTTTCATAGAACGTTACCAGAAACCGTGATTTTATAGATGTTTTGGACTTAAGGAATTAATTCAAGATTGCTTAATTAGTTAGAGCCATAATTAGTCACAATAACGAGTTAGGAATCACGATGGGATTGTGAGCTTACTACTAACTTATTTTGAACCCAAATTGGTCACATATGAGTTCATTTTTTGGTAGAAAAAATTAATCCGACGGTCGTACTAGAATTAATTAACTAATGGATTTTTTGTTAATAAATTAATTGCATTTATCAATTAATTGGGTATTCAATTAACTTTGTTTGGAGGAGCGACTACTGAAACTCTTGAAGGCGAACCTTTGTCGGGGTTTAGATTCAATGGGAGAGTTTCGCTATAGTATGCAGATGAAATTTGAAATTAGTCTGGAAGAACAATACATATTTTCAACATTTCCTTACGTAGTACTAATTGCATGATCGATTTTAAACATTACCGAATAGTAGAATATTAGTTTATGCATGTTTAAGTTTTTTTAATTTCATTGTGCATTGCATCCTGCGACAAATACCAAATCAACACACATTGTCAATGCCAGAGACTAAATTAAAATTCATCATCGCAAGTTGAGGATGATATGGGTATCCAAACCATGGACAAAATTGAAACTGATTCTCAAAATTGAAGGATGAGTTTGATTTAATTCAAAATTTAAATATTTAGGGTAGTATAGTAAAACAACCAAAAAAATTAATGTCACTTGAGACAATTTAAGAGACTATATTTAGATGAATTGAAATCACGACGATCAATTTAATATTGAGGTAAAAGGCTAGGGACAAAAGTGGATTTTACTTCTTAGAAGTTAAATATTTCAAGGGTGTAATTTATAAAGCACGGACAATTCAAAAAATCGTTACGTATCGTGTCAGACACTTGTAGTACATGTGTTGAACACAACACTCCTCCGATATTTGTCCGACAAGAAAAATTTGTGTCCTTAAATAAAATAAATAAAATGCCGACATCGTGCCGTATTAGATTGAAAGCATGTTTATTTATTTAGTTTATGATTATATTTTTATTTTGCATTTGTTATTGACTTATTGTTGATAAAAATTAAATTAGTTCAGACATGTTTAGCCCCGTAAGTATAATGCAAAATTTATAATGAATAATTATTCTCGCAGTTTATTTTTCTATAAAAATCAAAAGTCTAATTACATATTCTAATAATCTATTTAAAAAAAAAAACACACACATATATATGTGTGTGTGTGTGTGTGTGTGTGTTGTACAGCGGTGTCGGAGCCTGTCGTGTCCTAAATTTCTAAGAATTGTCGTGTCCCACGTTGGTGTCGTGTCGTGTCCCAGTGTCCGTGTCCATACATCATAAGGTATAATTGTAAAATACTCATTTTGGCCGGAAATTGATGCCGGAGTACTGCTCGAGGGACTATATTGAGATAAATTAAAAGCATAAGGACCAATTTAAGATTGAGGACAAAGGACAGGGACCAAAATAAATTTTACCCTATACTTAACCCCCTCTTGAGTATGAACTCTGAACCCAAATTAGAAGGTTAGAAGGCTCAGAGGAAAAAGAATGAGGGTAGAGAGAGGGAGAATTGGGAGTTCATAAAGGGTGGTTGCCTCTCCCTCTCACCCTATGATTCTCCCTTCTAATTTTCGACCATAAATCAAACAACCCTTTTCTGTGTGTGTATACATACACATATATATATACACACAAAGACAGATGATGAATCTATTGCTGGCTGCAAACAACTACTGCTTCTACGAATCTATCTTTAGATCCTTTTCGCTAAAAGCGTGCTTGTACTTCTCCTTGTCTGTCTTTCTTTGTTGTACGCGCTTTTACTGTTTTCAACTGTGACTGCATATGCTGCTGCTTATTCTTGTTCCTCAGCCATAGAACTACTGATAATTAACAATAATACGAGGGGTTGAAGTGTAATTTTCCCTAATAATAATAATATGTAATATTCGAGGCTGTGATGATATTTCTGTTGATTCCTCTGAGCTGGGGCAATGGTAATACCCGACCCGTATCTTGGCGGGGCAACCCGGATGGCATCTGGTTTTAGATTGCAACCGGTGATTTTTTGGCAGCCATGGCGTGGTTGGATTCTATTGCCTGCAATTTTAACTTCGATCTGAGCCTCATACATTCTTTTATTTATCTGAAGTTTCTATACTTTAGTTAATTTCAAATCTCAGAATCCTCAATTTTTAAATGTTTCAATTACCCATAAACAAAAGGAATTTAAAACCGAAAAAGTTTAGAAAGAGATTAAATAAATTATACGATAATAATAATAAAAAAAAAGTCCTTTTTGCACAGTTGTTACAATTTTATTTTTTCTTTCTCTTCAATGATTTAAAAATTCGATCTTCATCAATATAATTCATAAAAAAAAATTTTTTGCCAAAACTCTCTAAGTTTTTATTATCAAAAAAAATATAACACTAAAATATCATAAAATATAATTTCTTTAAATATCTCAAGTACACGGGATTGAACATATTAGAAATATGTATAGAATATAACTATACAATTTCAATAGCAAATATTTAAATTAAATTATGACGATTAAGTAGTAGTATGAGTGAAACTTATTAAAAGTTCAAATAAAAAAAATGATAAATAATATATAAATATAGGCAGTGCGATTTATTTAACACCAATTTTGACAACAAACCGTGTAGGACAGTGCAATTTTGACTTAAATTTTGAACTGATGTTTGCGTAAATAATTGACGAAAACGATGCGGTGTGGTGCGATACGGGCAGTTTTTCAAAATCAATATGCCCAACCCTAGTTTTAATATGAAAGGGAAAAAAAAAGGCTGTATGAATTCTCATAGACTGAATTATGAATTTTATCGATATTACATAAGTTTTTTTTTCCCTTTTTAAATCAATGCATTTTAGTCTTTAGATACATCATATGTATAGATATTTTTAGCTTAAAGATGCATAGTTACGCATTTTAGATACATCATATGTATAGATATTTTAGATACAGTCTGAATATATTTATTTTTTTGAAAAAAAAATCGATCTTATATATCTTTCAATCGAAAGTTTACAACGCTTGGAACAATACAATTCATATCGACTCAAATGATGTAGTAAAAACATCTGAAATGCCAACTATCAAGTTTTTTGAAGATAACAAATTTTAAGAACTCACAAATGAACACAAGAAATCTGTTATATTCAAGACCACACTCTTATTTAAGAGAGAAAAATTTTCATTCGAGATAAATAATCAAACTCTCATTCGAAGAGAAAATAAAACCTAAACACAAATATAAAATACTATCTAAAACCTTATTTAGTGTTCATCTTCATCTCGTCAAATCCACCTCTGTCTCATTGGATCCATTTATGTCTGGTCAGATCTGAAGTTGGGATATATAATTTGAACGAGGGTGATCCAACCCAGCCCGCCGATGATGGTGTTGACAGTAGTGGTGATGAAGATAACCAGCTCACCAAACCATTATCAACGGAGAAGAAGAGAAGAAAAAATTAGAATTTGAGAGTTACAGTCTGAATATATTAAAAATTTCAATTACATATGCTTTTATTATTAATTTTGATAGAGCAAAAAATGGCCACAATTACCAATAGATAAATTTGCCCTTGATAATAATTCAGATCACGAAATAACCAAGGATTCACACTTTTTCGATGAATTAGGTCGGGGTCGACCATATGATTTGGCTTGACTCTTGTCAATGCAGGCATGCGTTATCTCTGAAAAGTCTAAATGTCATGAATAGTAAGATGAATTTAAATGCTGTTGACTAGAATTAAAGAGGACCGACATTTATTGGCAACAAATCTCTAATTTACTACATATTTTCCATTTAGAAGTAGTCAATAGGCCGTATTTACTTTTCCATGCCAATGATATTAATCTTAGCTCCAATTTTTATATTTGAGTAGATCCTATATTATTGAGCTTTAAAATTTGTGTTTGAATTTGGTTTGATTGTTAATATAATTGAGATCAAATAAGCTTTAATCGAATCAAACACGAGTCGAGCTCGAGTAGTATGAATTTTTTGCATATATTTTAATATTTTTTATTAATCGAATCGAGGTTCAAAACTTATCGAACATACAAAAAATTGTTCAAATTTGATTTGATATGTTAATGAAATGAACTCAAACGAGCGTTTAACAAACTATTTCAAATCGAGTATGGAGTATTTTCATTAGTAATTCAACCATATGTCTGTAGGCAACTTGAATTTGGTCAAACCCACTTAATAATCCATATCAATCGAGTTTTGGTTTGAGCCATTCAAATGAAATTAAAAATATGAGGCCCCGATTGGATGAGATGCTGTTTTGCATTTTTCGATTTCTCAGAGATTTTTTTCATAAAAAATGTATTTGTTTAATATCTCGCAAAAATATCCCAAACAAATACTACACACAATTTCTCAAAAAAAATCTCAATTTTTTTTGAAAAAATAGATTTACATGGCATTTCTCTCAATTTTTTCTCAAAATGTCAGAATTTTTACTATTCATGATTAGACAGTTCACCCAATAATTAAAAGTACTGTATCCGCCAATATCTTGATATAATCATCAAAATAATTACATATATTTATTTGAAATGATGTAGGCTACGAAATAAGATTCACTTTGCATATTTTTTTATGACTTAATCGATGAGTTTATCTTAAATATGTTAAATATTTTTACAGAAACAAAACTCATCTAGTACCAATTTTTCACAAAAAAAAAGAAAATTTTTTCTTACAAAAAAAAATTTATCACATCATACTTAATCATTACACTTTTTTTAATCAAAAAAACTCATCCAAACTCACTTCCTCTTTCATACCTCTATTTTCTTAAAAATAATTTCTCTTACTTTATCTATGAAAAATAAAAAATTAGGAATAGACGTCCATCTAATCGATCTCAATATCTCATTCAAAATTCTCAATCTAAAATATGCAAATTTATGGGTTGGGATTATGTACAGATATTGAATTTCCTTGCCGGGTGATTCTAAGTAGCACCAAGAGCAAAGCTCCGGGGAAATCACCACCACAAACAATGTTAAGTGATAATATAATATGTATATATTTCCTGAACCCCACTCATCACATAATATTGTTTGTGGTTGCGATTTCTCGGGAGCTTTGCTCCTAGTGCTACCAAGAACCACCCATTTCCTTGCCTGCACCTCGGGCACATCTCCGAGGCTGCTCTCCTGCCTGCCACACTCGCCTCTTCCCGAGGCCGTAAAACCTCGGTCAGACGAGGGGCAAATAAGGAGATACACCCAAAAACCAGAAATTAAAGCCAAGCCAGGAATCAAATTCAAAAATAAAAATCAGAAACGAACATCATCAGCTGAGAGAAAGGAAGAAGAATGAAAGAGGGTATACAGATGGGAAGTCTTAAAGGGTGGCTACCCCTCTCTGTATTTACCCCATGAATGATTTCTTCCATTTATTTTTAAAACAAACAGCCCTTCTTAATGAAACAAAGAAAAGAAGCCATTGTACTTTTATATATATATATATATATATATATATATATATATACTAGCGTGAACCCCGTGCATACATTTAAAATAAAAATACAAATCATTTAACATTGAAAAAAATTTCTTAATAATTTTGCTCTTTAAATTCTATGACCCAAGTTAGGTTCACTAAATTTGTAATTATACTATGAAAATGACCAAATACCAAACATCTTCAATTAGGTGGTTTTACTATTTTGATCCTAAATTAAATAGGAGAAAAGTGTACAAAATATGAAATAATTGAAGAAAATCTGAACAATATTATCAAAGTACAAGCAATACGATAAAGAAAAATATTAAACTAAACTTAGTAACTAAGCAGGAAGCATTTGAAAATTTTAAATATGAAATCAGTTGGAATGTTGTCAATGCAAACTTAATTATTACGACAAAGCAAAATTTGTTAAATATTGCTCATCGTTATAAATTTTTTTTTTTTTTGAGGAAGTGGTAAATTTGATTTGAATGTCATAAATGTGGTTAGTGTGGAAAGGATGCCTTGTCAGAAAAAAAAAAAAAAAGAAGGTGTGGAATGGTCTAGGACTTTGGGTTACTTAGATCAAGAGTTAATCAAATAAACCAATACTATAGTTTTATTAATAAATGTAAACATATAGCCTATAAGTAAATAAAATTGTTATATTAAATTGATTGGTTTCAATCACAAAAAGTCCTCAATGGATTAGAGGAAGGACGTACAGTGTGATCCTAGAGAGAACATCATCTTTTGCCCACTTTTCTTGGAGTCATAGTTGCTTCCATCTTACCTATATCGTAATCTCCTACATCTTACTTCCATCATAGTTACTTATATATATATATATTCCGTGTTACGCATGACTTAAGTTAATTTAAATATACTTTTAAAGAAGTGATATAATTTTGTTTAGATTTGAATCGAATGTATAATTTTTTAATCTTAGCACAACACCGAAAATTCTCTTTAGAATTATCTTTGTACATGACAAATATTAAAATAGTAAAATACATTTTGTCAAATAAGGAATAATGATATTAAAATAGTAAAATACATTTTGTCAAATAAGGAATAATGATTTGTTATAAAGCTAAACAACAAAAGCAACATTCTCTTTGAGAAAATTAAATAAATAATATTAAAAAAACTAAAAATCAGAAAATACCCCCAAAAATGGGGGAATTCAGCATTTAGCATGTTACGACATATCCTATGTCGTAATACGTGTATTTCGACATAGCCCATGTCGTAACAGAGGGGATTTAATTTTTTTTATAAAAAATCTGGTGTTACGACATGGACTATGTCGTAACACGGATTTTAGTTTTTTTTAAAATAAATTATAGGTGTTACGACATAGCTCATGTCGTAACACCTATTTTAATTTATTTTTTTAAAAAAGCTGACTGCTCATGTCAGCGGCAGTGTTGACCGCTGACACGAGCAGTGTTACGACATAAGCTATGTCGTAACACCATTAATTTTTTTTTTAAATTTTCAGCCCAAAAAAACGCTCCTCCTCCGGCAAAAAACGCTTCATGCTCACTTCCTCTCTCTCTCCATTTTCCTCCATTTTCTACCCCATTTTCCTTCCTTCAAATTTCACTATTTTGAGCCCGAATTCTTGTCTAAATTTAGCCTTCAATTTTCTCCGTCAAATAAGAACGTAAGGTATTATTTAAATTTTGTTAAATTTAGAGTTTATATATGGGTTTTTTTCTATTGTAATGACATTGTAATTTAGGGTTCAAAATTTGAATTTTTAGTGATAATTTTTTGTATTTTTGCTATAATTATGGAATATGTTGATATAATTATTAAATTAATCGGTTGATTTTTTATCTTTACGTTTAATTTTGACTTTTTGGTATAATGTCAATTTTTAAAGTTATTTTTTATGGTTTTTTGGTATAATTTTTGAATTATTTGGTATAATTGTCGAATTAGTAGATTGATTTTTTATTTTGAGGCTCAATTTTCAATTTTAGTTATAATGTTAATTTTTAGTGTTATTTTGGCAGTATTTGGTATAATTTTTGAATTGTTTGTATAATATTGTATTTGGTTGATATAATTGTTGAAATGTTCGGTATAATTTGTATTTTTAGTGTTTAATTTTGAATTGTTAGGTTTGATTTGTAGTTGGTACGTTTAATTTTTGAATTGTTTGTATAATGTTGGAATTAGTTGGTATAATTGTTGAATTAGTAGATTGATTTTTTATTTTGAGGCTCAATTTTGAGTTTTAGGTATAATGTCAATTTTTAGTGTTGTTTTGGAATTATTTGGTATAATTTTTGAATTGTTTGTATAATGTTGGAATTGGTTGGTATAATTGTTGAAAAGTTCGGTATAATTTGTATTTTTAGTGTTTAATTTTGGATTGTTAGGATTGATTTGTAGTTGGTAGGTTTAATTTGGAATTGTTTGGGACCTATAAGTTCAAATAAATAGGCTTAATTTCGAGTAGTTAGATTTATTTTTGAATATGTTGGTATATTTTGCAATTGTTTGGTATAATGTTCGTATTAGTTGCTATAATTTTCAAAGTTGGAGTAGTTAGCTTTAATTTTAAATTGGTTGCTATCTTTTTGGAAATGTTTGGTATAATGTTTTGAATTTATAGCTTTGATTTCGAATAGTTTGGTTTAATTTGGAATTGTATGGAAGCGTTTTCTAAACGTTCGAATTGATAGGTTTAATTTGGAGCAGTTAGGTGTAGATTCGATCAGTAGTTCAAATTAGTATGTTTAAATTCGATTTTTTAATTTAATTTTTTTTTTGAAGTTTGAATTAATAGATACAATTTACTAAATATATAAATGTAATTTATATCGTAGAATGTAAATTAACATTGTTGTGGATATGTAAATGCAGGATGGCTGAGCGTAATGTATATAGACCGGTTGATCCGAGCGTATTGTATGATCAGGACAATCATGTATCTGAGGTAGTTGCTCATTATCCAGACTTCACTCACCGTGTCTGGCGAGCTGACAAAGCATATTTTGATATTGCCTTTGGACATCCTCTACATTACCGCGTCAAGGTAAAGCTTGATGAGATTGAGTTTTATAGGGTATTCCAGTTATCTCATTTTACAAATGACCTGGGCCTTGTGAAGGCCCTAATTGAGAGATGACGGCCAGAGACGAATACATTTCATTTTAGGACCAGAGAGGCTACGATAACTCTCCAAGATGTTGCTGTTTTATATGGTCTACCAGTTGATGGTAGGGCTGTAGTTGCACATAGGCAGTTCGAAGGATATGAAAGTTACGCCTTATATGTATATGAACTATTAGGATTGTACTTAACGCCAGAAGATTTCAAGCACGGTTATAGAGTATCAGTACGAAAACTTGCTAACCATGTGGTGAGTGCGCCATTCCAAATAAATGATCAATCTGAAGAAATTTTAGTTGATCAGGTAGCCCGTTGTTGGGCACTTTTGTTGTTAGGGGGTGTGATGTGCGCCGACACCACAGGAGATGTTATTCCTGTAGTGTGGTTGACTGTGTTTGAAGATATAACCTTAGCACACGCATACAATTGGGGGAGCGCGGTATTGGCTCATTTATACCATGAATTGTCCAGTGGTTCCCAAGTAGATTGCAAAAATATTGGAGGTTTCATGCCATTATTACAGGTGAGAAAAATTATTATTTAGACTTTATTATTTCTGGTATAATAATTCGTGGTTATTCAATTAATATTTTTCTCATTTAACAGATATGGGCGTGGAGTAGGGTTTGGATTGTAAGACCTGATGGGGTACCGAGACAGATGGCGGGAGCTGACGTGGATGACATTGCCCGAGCACCTTATGCTGCACGGTAATTTACCATTTGAAGATTACGTTTAATTAAGAATCGTTCAATTTTTTTTAATTGTTTTCAATGATTGTTGTTTGAAGGTGGTATCGACCTACTACGAATACTGCTTCAGTCACTCACAACGTCCGGGCAATTAGAGATGGTCTAGATCAGATGGCGGATGGACATGTGAGTCGGGATTTTTTTGTTTTTTTTCAAATTATTATGAAGTTATAATTATCTCCTACTAATATATTCTAAATCATTTTTTCGTATTTCAGTTTGTTTGGACACCGTACAACCTCAACGATGCAGACATTGCTGAGTTGCCACCTCAATGTTTGAATGATAACGTATGGCGAGCATCAGTTCCAATGATATTCTTTGCCATCGTAGAGTATCATCGTCCTGAGCGTGTTCTTCGACAGTTCGGAATACGCCAATATATTCCACGGACACCTGGACGTGTTGGGAGGGTCACCCGAAAGGGTAAGTCCACGACTAATTGGTTGGCTAAACACGCTCGAGAAATTGCATTGTGGAATAATCGTCAATCGTACGTTGCGATTGGACACAATATTGAGGAGGGGGGAGACCAGACCGACAAAGGATACGAAGAGTGGTATGACCGAATCACTCGTCGTTACATTTCACCCCGATTGACAAGGAGAGGTGCGGGACACTAGGCCGGCTCAGTCGCTCTATTGCAAAATGTGGTTAGTATTTGATATTGTTTTCCATTGATAGTTAATTTAATGTTATTTATTTAGGAACATTTTTTTGTTGATAGTATTTGTCATTTTTTATTTTCAGTTCAACCAAATTGAAGAGGTGCAAAATGCAATGGAACAAATTGCCCAAACTAGCGATCCCACGACAATTAGGGAACTGCAATCTAGAATGAAGAATATCCAGGATATGGTCACATGTAGTGGCAATGTAGCCACCGGTGCTCGTGTAGATGATGAACATGCTGGAGGATCGAGCTCGGCTTTCCATGGTCACTTCAATGCTCGAGGATCAAGCTCAGGTTTTCATAGTCACTTCCCTGCCGTAGGATCGAGCTCGACTTATCATGATCAATTTAATGCTGGAGGATCGAGCTCGGCTCAACCTCGTCCCAACCCTAACGACGTTTACATTTCCACCATGGCCCAATCACCTGTGACTAATGTGCCCGTCAATTTTCATAATCAAGGACAAGGTATCAGTACGCCGACATGCAATTTGACTGATCTCGTTATGGAGCAGTGGAGTGATGCACCTCTACATCAAAGAATTACACATCCGCCTCATGTACAATTTAATGTATCACCAGTTGAGTACAATGATGGTGAGGAAGAAGCAAATATGAGAAGGTCTACGAGGACGAGGCGGTCCCCAGATTGTGGAACAGGTGGACATCGGGGTTATTGGTAGCATAGATAGTTTATTTAGTCGTTGTGTATTTATATTTTTTTGTCTTGTTTTGGATAATGCATGTTAATAATATAATTTTATTGACATAATTATTTTAATTGAAAACTAAACAATTACGAAATTAATACGAACATTGAATTAATATAAAACTAATTGACAGGAATCTATTTATTCTCCTCATCAGACATTTCAATGTCCGATCGATACTCAGGACCTATACTAAGCTCCCACCGGGCTCTTGCGTCTTGCACATTACCACATAATGCGTATTCTCAAGAAATTTCTTGGTAATTTAGACGTTGCATACGCATAACCATCCTGTTATTCTCCTCACGAATCCTATTAAGTGTTGTAGTTTTTTCCTGTGCCGTTACACGAGGCATGAGTATGGCTCTTAGTCTGGGGCAACAAATTTGACGTTGACGACAATCCACGACAAGCCCGTCTTGTTCTTGGACACGATGAAGCCATTCATCTTCCATCGTTCGCAAATATCTTTCTGAATATCTTTGATTGGGATTCAATGAGTAATAGTAATCATCATCTAACTGCCAAGTACGACCCATGGCACGAAAAATATCACCAGGAGTGTAATACAACTTTGGGGCTCTAAACGTCTCCATTTTTAATAATTATTGTTGACTTTGGTGTTCACTCCCTTTGTATATATACTCATAATTCCGAATTCAATGTAGACAAAAAGGCAAAACCCGTGACTACAAACAATGCAGACAAAAATCACGAACCCGTGACTACAAACAATGCAGACAAAAATCATGAACCCGTGACTACAAACAATGCAGACAAAAATCACGAACCCGTGACTACATATAATCTCCCAAAAATGACAATCCCGTGACTACAAACAATGCAGACAAAAATGACGATCCCGTGACTACAAACAATGCAGACAAAAATGACGAACCCGTGACTACAAACAATGCAGACAAAAATGACGAACCCGTGACTACAAACAATGCAGACAAAAATGCAAAATCCGTGACTACAACTTTGAACCCGTGACTACAACTTCCGAATACAGTAGTTCACCCCCTTTGTATATATACCGACTTCACAACACAAATCACTTCACGTTACATTATTTTGAGATTCAACACGAAAATGGGAGATAATCATAACTCTAGACATCGACAAACATGATTGTTAGTAGAAAGAAACGATGACTACGAGGAGTTGGTCAATGAGGACCCTATTGAGTATTATTGTGGGCTCAGAAGGGAATGGGCTCATCGGGTGCTCGAATCTGAGGAATTGGTTAATGATCTTCGAAGACTCGGCGTGCGAATTCCACGACGTAGATCTTTGATGATGCCCAGAGATGGTGAAGAAAATTGTAGGAGGGCTGTTTCAAGAATAAGAATCGAAAACAACATAATGATTTTACGTCGTTGTAGATATCACATGCTTGAACTTGCAGAAGAACTTGCATTCGCACGAGGCCAAAGACTCACACGTCGTGAAATACGAAATGTTTTGACTCATCCTTCATACAGATCAGACTACTACATGTCAGATGAAGATGAATAAAGTGAATACTTTTTTGCAAAATTAGTATTGTTAGTTAATATTGACTAATTTGCAAAATTAGTTTGTTTTTCTGAGCCAGAAAATAAAAAAAAATTACGTAATTATTGTTGAGAAAGAGTGTCAATGGGGTGTGTTTTGAATAAATATTTTTTTATTGTATTGTAATTTCAATGAATTATTTGTTAATATTGACTAATTTGCAAAATTAGTTTGTTATTCTGAGCCAGAAAATAAAAAAAAATTACGTAATTATTGTTGAGAAAAAGTGTCAATGGGGGTGTGTTTTGAATAAATATTTTTTTATTGTATTGTAATTTCAATGAATTATTTGTTAATATTGACTAATTTGCAAAATTAGTTTGTTATTCTGAGTCAGAAAATAAAAAAAATTACGTAATTATTGTTGAGAAAGAGTGTCAATGGGGTGTGTTTTGAATAAATATTTTTTTATTGTATTGTAATTTCAATGAATTATTTGTTAATATTGACTAATTTGCAAAATTAGTTTTTTATTCTGAGCCAGAAAATAATAAAAAAAAAACAGTTTTTTAACATAAAACTTTCCAAACTGCCTTGTTTTGCGTGGCCATATCTCTTCACTCGAGCATCCAAATGAGCCAAAACTTACGTGTTTACAAAGTTCATAACATGACCTACAACTTTTATGTTCAAGTTGTAGCCCAAACACGCACATAAACATGCCAAATACAAGCCAGAAAAATAAAATAAAAACAGTTTTTTAACATAAAACTTTCCAAACGGCCGTGTTTTGCGTGGCCATATCTCTTCACTCGGGCATCCAAATGAGCCAAAACGTACGTGTTTACAAAGTTCATAACATGACCTACAACTTTTATGTTCAAGTCGTAGCCCAAAAACGCACAGAAATATGCCAAATACAATCCAGAAAATAAAAAATAAAATAGGTTTTTTATAACATAAAATTGTTTTCTTTGACTCTAATCTGAGTCTAACTCTGCCCAATCCATCTCATTGTGAATGCGAGTGCTCCGTTGCCGGCCTACAGTAGGTGGCTTCCTTAGATCAGGGTCATGAACCAACTCAAAATTGGGAGTATCCCAATAATGTGATTCCAACAACGGGTAGAACCTCCCTTTGTATGTTTTCAAATATTCGGAGGTCAGGTAATATTTTTCAACAAGCTCGGTCGACCTAATCCCTAATTTTGTACATAATTTTATTACATGTGAGCACGGAATTCGATGAAAAGTCCATTTTCCACAAGAGCAATATTTAGCTTTAATGTCTGACCGAGTAATGATGATTACCGGACCCGATCTGTCGGCCCGTTTTAACGTGACCTGTCTCATGCTGCCAAGAAAAAACTTTTGCCCAGTGATTTGTAGATTTTTTCTCCCACTCATTGTACATTTTATACGCATATGTGGTGAAAGGTTGTGCCCTCATTGCATGAGCCATTCGCACTCGATTAGCAAAATATTGGACAATACGATAAAATGTGCACTCAACAATTGATGTGGGTGGAAGATGTCGAGTACCTTTCAACATATTGTTTAAGCTTTCTCCCATATTCGTCGTCATAATGCCTTCAGTGTCCACTTTTCTCATGGGATAGCTTTCAAATAATTCAACGCAACTGGATTCTTATTGCCAATAAGTTCCATTGCTTGGTCAAACTTTCATTGGTTATGTGTCATACTTGCCGCATAACAGAGTTCCTTCATGGCTTTACTTTTGAATTGAGCATTAAAGTTTGAAGTCACATGTCGGAGGCAATATCTATGAGCTTCCAGTGGAGGGGTAAACGCGGTCATATATCGAGTAGCATTTAATAAGCCCTTATGCCGATCTGAAATAAGGCAAACACCTTCATCAGGCATCAAAAAATGTTTGCAGATCAATGGCAAAAACCATAATCAAGACTCGTTGGAATCATTATCAACAATTGCGAATGCTAGAGGCAAAATGTTCTGATTTCCATCCAGAGTTGATGCGCATAACAACTTCTTCTTGTGGCGTCCGTACACATGAGTCCCGTCAACACATATGACTCGTCGACAATGTCGGAATCCATCTATACATGGCTTGAACGCCCAAAACATAAATTTCAACATTTTTGGATTTTGATCGGGATTTTTGTGCTGCCATTCAACAACCGTCCCCGGATTCCACTTCTTCATTGCTCCAAAAAATTTAGGCAACCTTGTAATGGATTCTTCCCACGTCCCGTATATAATCTCATTTACACGACGCAAACTGTACCAAGCCTTCCCATATGAAATATCAAATTTCCATTTTTTCTGCATTGTTAGTACAATTAGACCGACTTTGTATGACGGATCCTTCCTAACTTCAGGTAGAATTTCATTTGCAATCGTGTTTATGTCCAAGTTAAGGTGGTTCTTAGAACAATCTTCTGCAAAACATGTGTGTGCCCCTGCATACTTTGTAATTTTCCAAAAGTTAGTATTCTTCAACAAAGCTCCCCGCAGTTTAAAAGGGCATCCATTTTTGCATTCTACAGCATACACCCTCAGATTACTAATTATGACCTTAAACTCGCGCCGTGCATGCTGCACGTGGTAGTTTTTCACCGCTGCTTGCAAGCTGAGTTTGTTGTCAAAGACTTGGCCCTTACAAAGATTACCTTTTGCATCATCATAAATTATTCTCCTGCTCAAACCTGAACTTTGTCGATACAGTGAATCTCCTTCTACTTCTGGGTAGCTGGTGGAATAGAATGGGAGCACTTCATGAAGTCTTTCTTCGGCTATTGTGGGAGGGACATCTTCATTCATCGGTACATTATTATCATGATCATCTTCATCCTCATCCATTGTTGCATTGTTGCGCCTTTGTTCCAACTCGGCGTCTGTATGATGATGGATTGAATAGTCAGAATCATGACTTTCATCGTCACTTCCATTATCATCATTCCCAACGTCTGCAAAATCACTAAATCCAAAATTGGGTTGCTCAAAGTCATGACGGCTTGGTCTAGACGGACCTGCAATTAAAGATAAATATAACGATAGTATGTAAAAATAAGAATAACAAGCCATGAATCAAAGGATACAACAATTATGAAACTTATTAGAAAATTCATAATTACTTGCTTCCACGTTAGGAACTACAAAATTCGTCAAACGACGATTCTCCAATGGGAAATTTTGTACATTTTGAAAACGACCAAACGAATGACCCGATGTAGAAGCACCTAAAAATGAAAATCACAAAAAAGTTAACTCACAAAGAAAACTACACAAATATGAAATTTAAAAATAAACTACATAATGTAAATAAAAGAATAAACTACCTTGATGCAAATCGTGAATTGTAGAACTCCCCAAACCACTTGAAAAAAAATCATGATACTCATGATTTCCCAACACATGTGATTGCGACTGCGACTGCATATTTAAATCGGGTACTGTGGCCTGTGTAAAATACGACATGAATGGGGCTTGTGACTACATATTCAAATCGGGCACTGCGGGCTGTGTAAAGTACGGCATGCACTGGGGTGGCGTTAACGACGTGACTTGGGTTAACAATGAGCTATTTTGACTCTGATGTTCGATTGGTTCTTTCTCAATATAAAGCTCGATGAATTTATCAACATTGTTAGGATCCAAGAAAAGCGCTAAAGTTTCATCATCTTTGATCTCCATTGTGCTCTCCCTCGTCACGTTTCTCTTTTCAAATTCAAACTTTATAATTACTTTTAATGAAAAATGATTCTGATCAGTTCTTGTTCTCGCGTATAACTTCTCCAACAATTTAGCGTATGTGATCGTACGAGATATTCTCATATTAGTGCTTGGACGACTGCTATATCTTACTGAATTTGACTCTTCAATAATTTTACCATCCGTGTATACCAAAACGTCAACTGTGTTCGCCCTCGACATTTTCTATATAATATCAAAAATCAAACCACAATTAAGCACTAAATTTAAAATTATAGTCAAAAAATAAAATAATACCTACAAATTATACATAAAATTCGAAATTGAATACCTACAAAATTAGAATTTATATATACAAACTATGCTTTTATATTACAAATTAAACCTAAAAATTATAACTACTCATTCAAAATTATACATACTATGTAAACCTAAACATTTGAAATTTCAATTGCAACTTATATGAAAATTTAAACCTTAACAATAAATTCAAAATTATATCTCTGAAATTATACACAAAATTAATATCTTCACACAACACACGACATAAGAAAACCCTAAACCCGCCTCCAAAATAATATCTTCACAAAATCAGTATCTATTACAAGCTTTGATATTTTATCATTCTCTACTTGTTATACACAAAATTTGAATTAAAAGGTAATTGAAGCAGAGAAAATCATGATTTAGCCTTCAACCCGACCGGCAAAAGACATTCCATGTACGACTTTATGTCATCAATTTCAGGTGTTAACTTTTTACCAAATGTCTTTCAATCAAATGATAGTAAAAATTGGATTGCAGAGAAAGCTCAAGTAATGAATCATAATATTCTCCACTAAGCATGGTAGCAACAGGAATTCCAAAGATGTAAAGTTTCCATGTGCAACTATATAACTTCCTTTTCTTTTGCAAACAAAAGATGATATATATAAATCAACTCAATTGTATAAAAAAAATAAAATCTCAAAAGGTCTTAAAGTGAAGCATTCGCTGCTAACGGAGGAAGACCAAGAACACCCTCTTGGTTTCCCAAAGCTAAACGAGCTAGAAAATGAGCAACTTGATAGCCTAAGTGCTTAATAAAAACAAAGGAACAAGAGTTGAAAGGTAAACTAAAAAGCTTGATATCGTCCAACATAGGACCCAACATTGCCAAAGAAGTCTCTGAGGAATTCAAGCTGTGAATTAGACCCGCACAATAACCTTCGAAAATCACACATCTCCAGTCCATCCGAATTGCAAAGTGGATTGCTTCCAAAGCAGCTAAACCCTCTGCATGTTCAGGGGCAACAAGAAAAGCCCAAATTATGGAGGTCCACCCCAAGTATTGTCCATTCAAATCTCTTGCAATGATCCATGCTCCAGTGGGACTCCAAGTAGCAGTAAAAATGGCACCATCGAAATTAATTTTCATCGTGTTAGGAGGGGGTGGCTGACATGATTCCACACCGTGGGAGAATGTTGAGAAGTTCCAGCAACTCACTTATGTAATCCATAAAATTACGGGCGAATCGAAAAAGTATATCGGTTTCCATCGTCACCTTATCCATAAGTGCTTTGTTTTGATTATACCAACCATCTACCCCAACATGCAACTCCCTTATTCTAGCCCCTGCCTCCAGATTTTTAGGAAGCGAAGAAATTTGAAAGCTGTTAAGTCTCGGGACCCCATGCATTAATCCAAATTCCAACCTGATTCCCATTTCCAATCTGCCACCTACATCATTCAAACAGAATATCTGGAACCCAAATAATACTTCTCCAAGTATACGATGGTTTCAACTGAAGGCGCGCCTCCAAGAATGTGGACTCCGGGAAGTAACGAGCCTGGTAAATGCGACTGATGAGACATTCGGATCTCTGCAAAATCCTACAACCCTGTTTGGCGAGCATTGCTTCATTGAAAGATTTGAGTTCCCGAAAGCCCAAACTGCCATGCTCCTTACTTTTACACATTTTCTGCTAAGCCAACCAATGAATTTTATGCATATTTAGCATCTCTATTGTCCTCATATCAGAATCTGACTCTTCAAGGTTGGGTTTCATTAAACATGATAATTAATTATAAAAAAAATGATAAAATTTTTGGGAGAGAATATACAATTCCAGATTTCAGAAATTACCATAAACACAAATGAAATAAGACTAGTGTCAGAAGTTTCAACTACAGATCTAAAAATTGAACAAAATATAGGGGAATTACATTACAAGGACACATTGGTATCCACTTTTGTAACAACAATTCACCAACCATATTTTCTCTGTTTTTATTCTTCACCGTGGATATCATTATTCGGAAGGCTAACAATAGCTAACTACTAACCATTGAAAACAGTTTATAGGAAAAATCAATAGGCGATACTTATTCATATTCAAAACACAACATCAAACCAAATTTTCGAAGAACAATACACAACAACCTCAATCATCTATTCCAGACAGATTTATCATTAGACATAAAGTAATCCCCATATAAGAATTTGACATCATTTGAAGATTATTTTACTAAAAAATTAATAAAATCATTGCAGTGGGCTTACTTAAAATGAAATTCAAGCAAAATATTAGAAAAGCCACAACCTGGAATGTATTAACTTTATCCATAAGCAAACTTCATGTCAAAATCTATGATAAACCCTATAGCCCAAAAAACTTGAATATAAAATGATATTGAACTCCAAATTTACCTCAAATGATTTTCTCCTGTGTTGTATGGCTTAACATTTACTCCAACCCTGTGAATAAGAAGAGGTAATTCTGAAAAAAAAATTGATTCAAAATTTGGACCAATAGCGTAAATTAAACAAAAAAAAAAGGGAGGGAGGAGGGGGGGAGGAAGATAAATTTGCTCAACGTATCGTGAGGTATGGAGAAATTTCTTGTTGGGTTAAAAACCTGTTAATGAATTGCTATTTGTAGAAGCAAAATTGATGTTGATTTAATGATTCTCCTTTGGCCGAGTAAATTTTCTGAGCAGGGTAGAAATTCTCAAATCCTATGGTTGTAAAGTATTTAATTCATATTAATAAATGAATGTTGTAGTTAATTGAACTAAGGAGGGTTAAATGATCAGAAAAATTATCAAACAAGGACAAATGGGTCATTCATATTTAAGCAATTAATGGGTGGAGTGGCTGATAAAATGATCGCCCCCCCTCCCCCCCCGGGGCGATTATTTATCTTCTATATTGCAGATAAAACATCGGACCAATATCTATAATAGGCTTTTGACATTAATACCAAACTAGAGAAAACAGAAGATAAATCTGCCTATCTCCTTTTTTTACCCATACCAAAGGCATCCTAAGAATACGTTGAACTTGTGTCAATAATGAATAAGAAAGAATAGTTCCAAGTGCGGTAAAAATGGCTGCAGATTCCTATATTTATAGACATTCAAAATTAGTCATTAGCCGATGGTGCTCTGATTCATGAACAATAATGTTTCATTAGTCAGTTATCTAATTCTTTCTGAATAGACAAAACCTCGGTGCATTGTAATAGAATAGTTCAAGACTGGTGGAGATGAAAAGCCCATGGAGATTAGATAGGTTTCGTTTTTTACCTTTTTATGATGACCCATTGGCTCGGACCCTCTAGTAAAAGTCTATGATCGAGTGTGATGGTTTTAATTATTTAATTTCATTTATATATATTGATAGGCATGTTTATTAGTAGTATAAATTAATGCATGTTCAATATATAATAATCGCGCTATATAAATTGACTAATGTGCAAAGTGAGAACAAACTTTTGACAATTTAAATTCTCTCAATTAAATAATACTGAGTTAGTAAAGGATGTGGGACATCCTCGCCCTCTACTAAGCTTATTAAAATTAAAATTGCTACAAATGTGTAATGTTTCCCATTTATGGGGGTTATGCATTTGAAAATAATTTGAAGTTTTATTAAGTGCATGAGATGTCTTAGTCGAAGCATATTTCACCTCAGAAACCGGTTAGGTTGTAAGGTGAAATTCAAATGTTAGATTAAAGGAGTTAGTGGGAATGAACTCAGATAGTTCACGAGCGTGGAAATCGGTTAGGTTGCGATTTGGTAAAATATGGGGAAATTTATTGAAACATTTATGGGATAAATTGATGTAAGAATTCACTTCAAATAATTAATGGGTCATAATCGATTAGGTTGCAACCCATGTAATTAATTGAAGACCTCAATGCCCACTGTGGAATCGATGCCAATGATGATTCCCAATTTCTACATGGGAGTCTAGGATTACAAAAATGTAGTGGGAGTCAAGATGAATTTTAAAGTCCTTAATTTTTCTTGGTTAAGTAAATTACAAGTAATCTAATTAAATCTGGTTTATTTCTGCAATCTAATTTCTCGCTCTCGAAAATGACAAACACACTTTTAAAATTACTTGAAAGAAATATTCTAACCGGACCCAACTACATGGAATGGCTCGCGAGCTTAAGGAATGTCCTAAGTGAGAAGTCAATTTATTATGTATTGGAAATTAATCGTCCTCCTATTTATAAGAGGGATGAGGATGAGAGAGTTCAATTAGCTCATTTTAGCTGGACTTGTGACAACTATAAAGCTAGAGGATACATCCTAAGCTCAATGTGTAGTGAACTGCAAAGTTCCCATTATGCAATGAGCAATGCAAGGGACCTAATTCTTCATCTAGAGAAAATGTTTGGAGAGCACTGTAGGACCATAAGATATTTCATATCGAGAGATCTCTTCAGAGCGAGGATGAGAGAGTAAGAGGATGTGGAAGACCATGTTCTCAGGATGATGATCTAAATGGAAAAGTTAAGGTCGTTAAACTTCTATATAGATCTTCATCTTCAAGTTGATCTCATCCTATAGTCGCTTCCTAACTCCTTCTACTACTTCATCATGAACTTTGATATAAATGATATCGATTGTTCATTAGTTGGGCTAGCAAAGAAGCTTGAAATTGAACAAGCTCGCATGAGGACGAAGAGCAAGAGGGATTCTTCTATCTATTTCTCAAATGAATCATTTAATGATCAAGAGAATGGAAAAAGAATAAAGCTAGAAGGAGTATCCAAAATAACTCAAAAGAAATTAGAACATGATCTCAAGAGTAAGGGGCCTAAGGAAATGGACATATGCCTACAATTCGGTGAGCTTGTCTACTGGAAGAGGAACTATCCTAAATTAGGCAAAGGCGCAAAAGGTATGAAAATTTTCGTTTATGAAACTAATTGTTCCATGACCGTTTTTTCTACTTCATGGATTTTGGACTCAGGGGCTAGTGCTAATTTGTGTTATATGGATCAGGATCTGGAGAGAAGTAGAATGCTAGGCCGAGAAGAAGTGCTAATCAAAGTGGATAGCGGGGAAAGCGTCATAGCTACTAGGATTGGATCTATTTCTTTAATTTTGAATTCTGGATATTTATTGTTTTTAAATGATGATTTGGTTTTGCCCAAGGGGATTAAAAACATTGTTTCCATTCCTATATTAGTTAAGACTGGTTATACATTACGTTTTTCTGATTTGAATTGCGATATTTATTATGGTAATAAAAGGGTTGGCAATGCATCTTTAGTTAATGGTTTGTATTATTTGAATGTCCATAATTCTTCTGTTGCGAATGTTGTAACACATAAATGTGGTAGGCAAGAAGCTAAATTAAGACTTAAGTGGCATCTTAGACTAGGCCATGCTGGAGAGCACAAGATCCACAAAATGGAGAAAGATGGACTTTTAAGCTCACTAGGATCAGATCCCTATCCAACATGTGAATCATGTCTTAGTGCATACGACGTTTGCAGACCATTTGGAGAAATGGCTCGTGGAGGTTTCTACTACTTCATCACTTTCACAGACGTCCATTTAAGATATGGTGTAGTGTATCTGACGAAGCAAAAGTCTGAATCCTTTGAAAGGTTTAAAGAATTCAAAGCTTCAGTAGAAAATCAAACTGGCCAAAATATAAAGACTCTACGTTCGGATCGTGGAGGAGAATATATGAGCGCCGAGTTTGATGAGTTTCTTAGGGAACAAGGAATAATGTTACAACTAACAACACCAGCAACTCCTCAATTAAATGGTGTAGCCAAGAGTAAAAATCGAACACTGTTAGATATTGTTCGTTCCTTGCTAAGCTACACTGATTTACCCATTTCATTATGGGGACATGCGCTCCTTGCTGCTGCTTATATATTGAACAGATGTCCCTCCAAATATGTTCCCAAAACTCCACATGAGATGTGGAATAATAGGAAATCAAGTCTTAACCACATCAAGATTTAGGGGTATCCTGCTTATGTCAAAAAGACTAAAGTAGAGAAACTGGAGACAAGATCCCTAATGGGACGTTTCATTGGTTATCCTAAAGATTCCATGGGAATCTTCTTTTACCTACATGATGATCAAAGGATCATTGTGGCCCTATAAGCCCACTTCCTTGAGGATGAGTTCATCTTGAAATGGGGTAAAGGTAGAAAAATTGTTCTAGAAGAACAAAATGAAACTACCACAGAGACATCTATCCAAGAACAAAGAGTTGACCCACTAGTAGCACAACCACCATGTAGATCTGATAGAATACCGCATGAACTTGAGAGGTATGGGTATCTACTGCAGAGGGAGCTAGAGCTCCACACTGTAGGAGAAGAAGGTCATGAAGATGATCCCTCAACCTATGATCAAGCGATGGTGGATGTCAACGCTTCAAGATGGCGAGAAGCAATGGAAACAGAGATGGATTCTATGCAATCGAACCAAATCTGGACCTTAGTAGATCGTCCTAAAGGTATCAAACCTATAGGATGCAAATGGATCTACAAAAGAAAGATTGGTAGCGATGGCAAGGTTGATGCCTATAAAGCCAGGCTCATAGCAAAAGGTTATAGTCAAAGAGAAGGAATTGACTATCAAGAGACCTTTTCGCCCGTGGCTATGATAAAGTCCATTCGAATACTATTATCCATAGTTGCATACTTAAACTATGAGATATGACAGATGGATGTCAAAACTGCTTTCCTGAATGGATTCCTGGAAGAGGATATCTATATGGAACAGCAAAAAAATTTTGTATCCGAGACCAATATCCATAAAGTATGTAAACTTGAGAGGTCCATATACGGTCTCAAGCAAGCATCTAGAAGTTGGAATCTTCATTTTGATGAAGTAGTAAAGGGATATGGCTTCATCAAGAACGAAGATGAACCCTGTGTCTACAAGCAGACTAGTGGAAGCAAGATCTCGTTCTTAGTACTATATGTAGATGACATTCTACTTATAGGAAATGATGTGGGAATACTAACCACTGTCATGAAATGGTTTTCAAGTACGTTTTCCATGAAAGACTTGGGAGAAGTGACGTACATTGTAGGAATTCCTATCTATAGATATAGAACAAATAGAATGATCAGTCTTTCCCAAGCCCTTTACTTATAAAAGGTCCTAAAGAGATTTAGGATGGATAACTCTAAGAAATGATTCCTTCCCATAAGACATGGAGTACACTTATCTAAGTCTATATGTCCTTAAAATGAGGAAGATAGGAATGAGATGAGCAATGTACCCTATGCTTCTGCAGTTGGTAGCCTGATGTATGCAATATTGTGTACAAGACCTGACATTGCTTATGCAGTAAGCATGGTGAATCAATTCCAGGCAAACACGGGAAAAGAACATTAGATAGCTGTGAAAAATATCCTAAAGTACCTTAAAAGAACTATGGATATGATTCTCATCTATGGAGGTAGAGATTTGAAGATGGAGGGTTACACTGATTCAAACTTTCAATCTGATGTGGATGACCGAAAATCCACTTCAGGGTTTGTTTTCACGCTTAATGGTGGGGTTGTTTCTTGAAAAAATTCCAAACAAAGCACAAGCGCTGATTCCACCACTGAAGCAGAATATGTGATTGCCTCAGAGGTAGCTAAAGAAGCTGTTTGAATGATGAAGTTTCTAGGGGAACTTCAAGTGGTTCCTAGTGTAGAGCTCCTATTATCACTTCATTGTGATAACAATAGAGTTATAGCGCAAGCCAAGAAACTAAGGTCTCATAACAAGTCTAAATACATTGAGAGAATATTTCACATCATCGGAGAGATCGTTGGCAAAGGAGAGATAGCAGTGCAGAAAATAGTCTCAGCTGACAATGTAGCTGACCCGTTCACCAAACCACTACCTCAGGCTGTTCTGGACCAACACCTGGAAAGGATGGGTATAAGATACCACAAAGAGTGGCATTGAGTGCAAGTGGGAGATTGTTAGGATTATAGCCTCAGATTCCATAGAGCATAGAATGATAGAGCATCTCACTTGTATTAAAGTTATTATCTTATATTAATAAAAGACGTTGTTTTGTTTTCACTTAAATCTTATCTGCATCTATAAGTAGTGTAAAATGTTTTGTCCATGTTTTCAGTGTAATCTCTCTACTTCCTATGGGATAGGAAGATAGGCACTAGAGAGATTGATCTTGATTACTTAAACAAGTTCGCAAGTGACATGAAGTCTTTAATGGACAAATAAAGACTACGAATACTTGTACAATCTGAGCTTTGACATGGGAGTGTCAGTCGAACACCATGTGATGGTTGGAGCTTAAGGTTGTAGGCATATCAGTGGAACTGATATGCTCAAATATGACTCGCATCGGTTCTGTCACATGGGTATTCACTGTGTGACTGTCAATGACAGAACTGATTATTCGTAATAAGTATAGGTGAACCTTTGACCTGAAGTATCACGCTAAAGTTACATTTGTGATGTCAAGTCTGTCACTAGAGTAGTTAGACCCAATTCATCCATTGACGGGGTCGACCTCGAAATGCGGCTTGATGGGCAAGTGGTAGTTTTAGCTGATAACTAACATGGAATTTGTTCTCTAATAAGTGAATGTGAAAGTGTCCTATGTGATTATAGATAATGGAGATCTAAGTCTTTGGCCAAAGCAATAGAGACGATTGTGCAAGGCACAAAATCGGGCTCAATGATCTCGTATTATTATAACTAATACATATTGTCAAGTTCAGTGAGTTTGACATCACCATGACTCTCACTTGACCGGGACACATGAACAAAGGGTTTATACGTATACGGAATTTACGATTGGAAGGTTGTGGAATGATCCATTCATTCGATTTCGTTTGGGCTACGAAGTGGGCCACGTGACTGGTTAGGTGTTACCCACTTCCTTTGGATTCTTCTTATTGCCAAACGAAACAAACCTAAATAGTCGCACTACAAGATTGATAAAGAAAAATAAAAAGATTTTTCTATTTTATTCTAGGATATTTAATTTATGTGTAAATTAAATATGATTAATTAATTGGTCATTAGATGAGATAATTAATTATAAAGATAAGATTAATTAATAATTAATTTCTTAAAAATAAATTAATGAATTGATTTATCTAATTAATTTGGTTATTTAATTAATTAATTTATTTATTGGATATAATAATTAATTAATTAAATTATAGATAATTAATTAAAACAAGAGACAAGCAGAGTCAAATAAGAGGGTCCATATGGATGCCTCATATGGGTGGGTTAGGCGTCTATTAGGATGCCCAACTTGGACTCTTGCCTATTGTCTTGGTCAACAGGTTAAGTGATATAAAATAAATCACTCAAATACTTTTGACCTAGATAAATTCATAATTCACACAACTCTCCTAGAAAAGAAAAAGAAAACTCATCCCTCTCTCCAAAGCAACTAGCCGTCGGTCATCAAGGAGAAAAAGGAAGAAATTTTTCTGTCAATCAATCCGCGTGATTATATAGAGACAACGTGTTTTTGTTGTTCGAATAAAAAATTCAAGAAAGCTTCAAGAAATTTGTGAAAAGTGGATAACACGAGGATTGACGACTTGGAGGCTTCAACCATTCGAATTTTTAAGGAGGATCGAGTTCTCCAACTACTTCGCTTCAACGGGTACGTTATAGTTCGTTTTAGCGAATTCATGATTTAATATGCAAATCGAGAAAACACTGTGGGTATTTTAAAACTTTCGCTGCGCAATTTTTCGAGTAACCCAACAAATTGGCCAAAAGTCTTTCCACGTTGTCGGTGCTTCAATCTTCGGAATTAGAGATATAGTGGTCGCAGTGAAACCAGTGGAAGTGGCGCGCCCTCAAAAAAAATAATTACCACTGCCATTAGATCATCCTTAATAACCTCCCAACATTGATAAAATAGTGAGGTAAAGCCATCCGGCCCCGCCACACTAAAAGTGTCGATGCTCCACATGACACTTTTTACATCCTCTACGGTCAAAATTCCAGTCAATTTTTCCCCATCCTCAGCTGATAATACACGAGGTATACATGAGAACTCCGCCACCTCCAGGACTGAATTAGGACCAGCAAAACTCTTTTCGAAGTAAGATGCTGCTGAAAGTCTCAAGTTTTTCGGGTTGATAATATCCAAGTCCCCATCCATGATTCGATGTATCCTGCCTTTACTCCGCTTCCTTTTAACCCATGAGTGATAAAATTGTGTATTCTCTCCCCCGCCTATAGCCAAATACATGTCGCCTTCTGTCGCCAATAATCATTCTCAATTGATAATTTTTGAGCAAGAATGGCACTCGACTTGTTCATATTACATCTATTTTCATCAAAAGGATTTATATCGTATTCATGTTCACACCTACTCAAAAATGTTACCAAAGATAGTTTTATTCCAATTCTTTAGCTCCCCTTTCAACCTGGTTAATTTTCGGTGGAATCTCGCCAAACTCGAGCCCTCCAAAGAAGCCTGTCAAGATTTCTCTACGCATGTCAAAAGCTCCCCATGCCGTACCCACGCATTTAAGAAGCGAAATGAAAAAGGTACGGAAGTTGTATTCTCCTTGATATTCACAAGTAGCGGGTTATGATTTGAAGTTTTGGATCGCTGAAGATGTTGTACGTTTATGATAGGAAAAGTCTCAATCCAAGTCCTAGAATAAAACACCCTATCTAGCCTCTGAAAAATTCCCCTCTCCACTTGCCAAGTAAACGGACTCCCCTCATAGCCTGCATCAACAAGACCGCAATTAATAGCTATGTTGCCAAAATCCTCCATAGATAATCTCTTTGCCGCTGCCCCACCACGCTTTTCCAAGCATGCATGATGAAATTAAAATCATCCTCGACAATCCACGGTTCATCTCTTGGCGTCACCATACGGAGATCATCCCAAAGCACCTTTCTCTTGTCCCGAGTACATTTCGCATGGACCCAAGAACAATATATTTTTCGACGAAGGAGCGGAGATTGAATACCCAAATGAAGAAATTGATCATAGTTAGTTTCAATCTCAACATTATAATCCGAATTAAAAAAGAGCCAAATGTGATTATTTCTATTAACAACTACATCATCAAAATATAGCTCATGCAACATTTTGACTTTAGCAAGAGCAATTTTAGGTTCAATAATAACCAAGAACTTTAGATCGTACCTTCTGCAAAAGCGTCTCACCCTAGTTAGTGATTTAGGGTTTCCTACGCCTCTCATATTCCAAATCAAGACAGTTATCATTTAATTACAAGCGATGACCCAGCTTTCGTCGCCTTTCTTGTGATCATTCTCATAACTTCTAGCGGTTTCTTCATCGTATTTTCAATCGGTGGTGTTTCCCTGGACGAAGCAGCACGTCTATGTTTTTTGTGAGACACTTCCTGCCATGGATCGCTATCTTTTTCCATCTCTGTGAAATTCTCTCTCTTGTCTCTTTCTCTTAGAATTGACACTTCATGTCCAAGTGTCAACTATCATCCGTGGTGACAAGAGCAAGTTCTCTACACCTCCTTGCCTCGTCCGTGTAGGTACCCTTCTCCTTGCTCGAAGGTAAAGTTTCTGGCACAAATATTTCTAAATCATTATCATCATCATTCAAGCTTTCATGCCCGCTATCTTTATCCTCCTGTCTTGTATCTGAGCATTCATCCGCCGCCTCATTAGAATCGATTTTCTTCTGTTGTGATAACTGATACGCTTCAAATATAAAATCTTCAACAGCCTGTTTACGAGCATCTAACTTGGCAGGAGGCCTTTTCAAGGTCTCATGGTCATTAGCGGTGTTGTTATTCACTGGCGAACGATTTGGTGACAATTATGTAACTTGCTCAGTCTCAACCACATGTTTCTTACATCGCTTTTTGTCCAGAAGTTCACATAAATCTTTGGGTTAAGCTAGTACTTCTGTATTATCCGTTTCTTGAGTTGGCATTACTTTCTCTTGCGGCTCATTATTCAGGTAACAGGTAACCATCACAAGACCACAATGTTTGCATATTCAACAATATTGAGGTATCCCCTCATATTGCACCTTCAATAACATTGTTTTTCCGGCCCTTGTATCGATATATCAGGCAGCAGTCATTCTAAAACATTGATCTCAACACACATCTATGACACCACTGGGTTATCAATTTCAGTAGTGGCCTTGTCCAATTTGATAGGTTTTCCAATCAGACTAGCGACATGATAAAGGAATTTTCTATGAAACCAATGTGTCGAAAACTTTGATCCATATCGGCATGATACGCGACTCCTCTTTTGGATCAAAATCAGGGGTTCATTTGAGAACACGCATTGGGTTGTTATCGAAATACCAGGTCTATTTCATCCAAAACCTAGCGTAGTCATTTGCATCAAACAGACGAATCCACACACGCTTATGGTCGAGAACGCCGATCTTGAACCCGTTTATCCAGCCTAGGGCAGCGAATTTGGCTCTCAATCTTGTCATGGTCGGGGATCTATGAGAAAATTTTCCAACAAGCACATATTGGAAAGGCGCAACCATATAATTGTCCTCCTCTTTTGATAGAAAAATGATTTTTCTACCGTTGAACATTGCCGATTTTCCAATAACTTGTGAGTCAACATCATGAATGAATGCTTTTTTGACCATTCGAGCAACCAATTCTTCCGAGGCTATGTTTGCTTTGAGTGCAGCAGTGTAGGACGTTTTGGTATTATCCGGTGGAGTGGTCAGAATGGCCACCGCGGGCCTCTGCTCCATTGTGGAACCCTAGACGGCTAAGTTTAGGTTTTAGAAGAGAGGTGGGGACGATTTTTTTCACCATAGGATTAACGTTGATAAAGATTGTTAGTATGCTATAAGGGGTAAAAGGCATATTACCCCCTTGTGTTATGGAAAAGGGGCTTATTGCCCCCTGTTTTATAAAAAAAGGCTGACTACCCCTTTGTAATTTCGAAAATGAGGCAAAATAAACCCAACCGCTTCAAAATGTCAAGTATGCCCTTATGCATACAACAATGAATTTTAGATGAATTATTTTACAAAATTACCCAACTGTGTTTTATCGTTTGTAATGATTTAAAGCAATAATTATAAAATAAGTATGCATAGCATTTATATTTACTAATATATCAAGTTATTCTAACATATATAAGATTAAAAAATATTTATTTTTGTAAGTATTCTTTAATGTAACATACAAACATTATGATGTTCAATATGTTTATGGTGTAAAATGGCTATTTGAAATATTTTTAGCATTTTTTAGTATATTCATGTCATATAAGATAAAAAATTTAAAATCTAAAGTTTACATATTATTTATTTCAATGTTTTACACTATTTTGAGTAAAATAATGAAAATATTAACAAAAAAAATTATTTAACCTTTTTAAAAAAAATTACATATCAAAATTGTTTATAATCTACTATGTGTGTAGAACTACATTATACATTATAATTTTAAAACTAAAAAAGAAAATAAATGAAGAGATATCTCATAATAATTATATTATGGTATATTTGTCTTTTTTGAATGAATAAATGAGTTTGAGTGTTATTTGCTACTTTTTTAATAACAGAAGGGGGTGATCAGCCAATTTTAATAATACAGGGAGTAATGTGCCTCTTTTCAAGAACACAAGGGGATAATATGCCTTTTACCCATGTTATAAGTATACATTGATGTTCTAATTTTATCACTTTCATTCAGTAAGTTGTCATGTGCGAGATATACTCAAACATGCGAATTGCTCTATATGGGGATAATTGCATATTATACCCTTGTGAAACATGAAACCTGGACACATCTCTCCTGTGTTAAAAAAATAGCCTGAAATGCCCCCATGTTTTTCAAAACCCTGCACGAAACCCCCAACCCTGCTTCAAATACACTGCGCGTGAATGCTACCTTCCGCGAATTTAACACGGATTGAGGATTTCGTGTAGGGTTTTGAAAATTATAGGGTTATTTCAGGCTATTTTTTTAACACAGGGGAGATGTGTGCAGGTTTTATATTTCACAGGGGTATGATATGCAATTATCCCCTCTATATGTTTGTTTGAAGTAGATTCTTAAATGTTGATTAGTAAAACAAGAGTTGATATAAATTTGAACCATTATCTTATATAGTACTGTAGACAAGTCAAATTACGTTCAATTAAATTGTGACAAATGGAAAATATTATATTAATTATAAATTTAAGTTTATAATTTATATTTTGGGATTTATCAAATTTAATTTTGAAATTAAATAATTGATTTAATTGATAGTTTAATATTTATTTTATTGGCAAATCAAATCGCGCCACGTGTCAAATTGAGGTGGTCCAGCCAATCAAATTATGTCTTGCAGTAAAAAAGTCAATGACCAATCACACTGCGCCAAAGTGGATATATTGGCCAATTAAAAGGCTACAAAGTAATTAGTATTTATCTCTTTATATTAATATAGATATTAAAGAGATAATGTTAATTAAATTTATCCTCATCAAATATTAGCCAATCAAATAGCTCAAAAGTAAAAGATATTTATTTTTTAATGAATAAATATTAAAGAGATAATTATCAAAAGTGTTTAAAAAATTTGTGATTTTTCCATCCTATATCTATAAATAGGGTTCATGGGAGCTCACAATAAACACACAAATTAAATTGGAGCTTGAGAGGATAAGAGAAGTTTCCAAATTCTCTCTATAAGTTCTTCAAATTCAAGAAGGCGTTCAAAGCAAATTTCAAAGTGTTCTTGACGAAATTTATCAAATTATATCGTTTAATCCGAGATTAAGGTGTTAAAACCCTCGAATAAACGTTATAAAAGTCTAAATCAAGTTGAAGTCAGATCAAAGCGATGAGCTGGCATTGAAGCTTTCAACTTTCCCAAATCATTTACATCATTTGATTCAAGAATAAGCTTTCAAGCCCCTTGAATCGTGTTTAGAGTGAAGAATCAGAGGATTAGTCTTCGATAGGAGAATTATTTCACTAAAATTGTAACTTTCTTTAAATTGATTTATTTATTTGTCCATATTTTTATTTTTATTTTGTCTTTCATAAAATTGTAGATTTGAAAATTTGTGTGAATAAGTACATAAAACACTTAGGCTATGTTTGGTTATGTTTTCAAGTCATATTTGGTCCAAAATTTCCGCCAAACAATGTTTGTTTCACATAATATTTCATCAAAAATATACAACTTTTTTCATCCAAAAAATATAATTATTATTTTTCCTCTTTTTCTCACTTTGTCCCCTATCTCATTCTCTCTCCTCTATTTTTTATACAAAAATTTTCTCTCTCTTCTTAATATCCACTATCTATCTCTCCTCTCTCTATCCCCCTCTCCTCTTTCTCTCTCTCTCCTCACTCTCTCTTTTCTATCTCCTCACTCTTTCTCTTCTCTTTGATCGTGTCTTTTTTTTTTGGTAATATTTTGTCATATCTTTGACCATGTATCATTAAACTTTAAAATAAAAAAAAGTTTGTTTGTTTGTAATTCTATCATGAGAAATAGTATTATTGATAAAATATAGATTAAAATTTGTGGAGTTTTCTAAAGTAAAACTTTCAAATTTTGTTTTTCAAATTAGTTATAGTGAAAGTATTTGGATTTATATATATCTATATTTATATACATATATATGTTATTTGTACATATTATTTTAAAGTTTTACTTATTTTTTATGTATGTGGCTGTGTATAATTTATCTCATTATTAAATTTGTGATTTAATTGTGTGTGTGGATCGAGAAATGCATGTGTGTTACCCATATTTATGTGTGTATGTTTTCTTAATGTATATTATGTGGGGGAAAAAAGGTCTTGGGACAGTCAAAGGCAATTTGACTACGGTCAACTCGGATTTGACCGAGTCAACTGTGTGGTCAACGCGGATGTGACCGCGTGAATAGTGACTTGAAGCAAGGGTTTCTTAGTTCGTGGTTTTGGTTTGGATTTGGTAATTGACTTGTAATAGAAGTGACCTAATTATCTAAAAATAGGATTGTATTTTAATAATTTTTAAAATAAATTACTTATTAATATTTTTTTTATAAATTAAATAAAAAATAAAAAAAAAAGAAGAGGGGGGGACTGTTCATCGTCTTCCCCAATCTCCCCCAACCCCCCTCACACCCCTTTCCCAGGCGCGTACACACACACACACAGTTTGAGCGCACACAAACACACACAATTACACACACACTATTACACGCACACACAATTACACACACAGTCACACACGTACACTGTTACACGCACTCTCACACACGCTGATACATATATATATATGAATATATATACTTTTCTTTTAATTATATATCAACTATTATTAACACTATTACTTATATATATATGTGTGTGTATATATATATACTTTTCTTTTAATTTTATATAAACTACTATTACACATATATATATGTACACTAATATATATATATATATATATATATACACACACACACTACTATTACTTACATATATACATATATATTTATCTATATATATAATAATTATTTCAATCTCAATATTATATTATAATTTTTAATTATTGACAAGACAAAAACTTACATGATTTGACAGCTACAGTAATTTATGTTCCACTATCTCACCAGAAATCACTCAAAAATCAACTCCCAAAACATAACCAAACATTATCCCATCAAAATTGCACGTGTCCCCATAAAATTTTCACCAATAATTCTCACCAAAATACCATCCCAAAACATAACCAAACATAGCCTTAATATTTTTTCATCTTTTCACCGACAGTAAGAAAAAGATGAAAAGGAAAGGAAAAGGCAATGTATACTGCAAGTGCACCTTTTGTCCAAGTTCTCCATATCTGAAACAAGTATAGTATTTGAACATTTATTTCCATGTTATTATATTAATCAAGAAAAATTACCATATTAAACCGTAACATATGTGTTTTTATCGAGAACAATAGTTTATAATTTTCGTTCGTGCATAGTGCGGAGTTCATGCTAGTTATTAATTAATTTAGTCTCGCTATCATATTTATTTCTTATTTTATAACTAACTCAATTATTTACTAAATCAAATCTAAATAAAATATCATCTTTATATCATATCAGCACCATTTTCAATCATTTTTTGAAAATACAATCAAACATAACACAAAATTCAACATTCTCACGCGATAATTCACATCACCAATGCAAAATTTAATAAAAGACAAATTTGAAAATACAACCAAAGGGTCCAAGCATAACCTAAATGTTCATTTACTAACTTCCCAATATAACTAATTACAAGATAATAATATAGGATCCTTGAAGGAAGAAAAAGAATGAGAAGTTAACAATGTGCATAGGGGACATTATTTTAATCATGCTATAATTTCATTGATTTCCTTATCTTTTTTTGGTTTTAAATTCCATTTTTTTTTTTGGGGTAATTGAAACATTTAAATATAACTAAGGGTTCTGATATTTTAAATTAGCTATAACAAAGAATTAAATGTAGGAATTAACTAAAATAGAAAAATAACTTTTTTTTATAATCTAAATACAAAAATAGCTAAAACAAATAACTAAATTATATATAGACTTAAGAGGCTCAGATCGAATTATAATTTGAAGGCAAGAGAATCCGACCACGCCATGGCTGCAAAAAAATCACCGGTTGCATGTAGAATATCAGATGCCATCCGGGTTGCCCCGCCAAGATACGGGCCGGGTATTCTCGTTGCCCCAGCTCAGAGGAATCAACAAGAAATATCATCACAGCCTCATATTATTACATTAATTATTATAGGGAAATTGCATTGCACCCCTTCGTATTATTGTTATTATCAGTAGTACTAATGTTGTTGCCAGAAGTAGTAAAAGCATGTACTAAGAAAGAAAGACAGATAATGAAGAGCAAAAAGGGATCTACAGATAGATCCATTCCAAAGCAGTAGTATATATATAGCTGCACTATATTCATCACTCTCTCTGCTCTCTTTGTGTGTATATGTGTATGTGTGTGTATATGTGTATGTATACATACACACAAACACAAAAAAAAGGGTTGTTGATTCATATGGTTTAAAATTAGAAGGGGAAAATCATAGGGTGAGAGGGAGAGGCAAACACCCTTTAGGAACTCCCAATTCTCCCTCTCTCTACCCTCATATTTCTTTTCCTCTGAGCCTTCTAACCCTTCTAATTTTGGGTTCAGAATTTACACTAGGGGGGCCTTTATGTATAGTGCCTTTTTAGTGGAATTTTATTTTATTTTTGCCACGTTTGAGGATTTTGCTTCCCTAGATAAGTAGACAACTCATATTTTGACCCATAAGGACCTTTGAATGGGTGGAAGTAAATTGATTGAACTGAATAATATTCGTACCTAATAATATTGTTTTGTACAAATATTTACCTAATTATTTATTAGTTTACTATAGGAAAAATTGCATCAACCACCCTCAAACTATGAACACTTGACATCCACACCCCTTATGTTTGATATAATGACATATACCTCCCCCTTTTCAACTTTTTCACTAGATTCACTAATAAAAAACTAAAAAGGATAAATTAAATAATTGGTTGGGGAATAAAAAATTATCACTAAATGACATAATAATAAAGCATCTTACATCAAACAATTCTACAAATTTAACTCTAAACTTTAAATTATTTAAGAAAACAAATTAATTGTAAATTCTTTTTTGATCCAAAAAATATAACTTCGAAATATTATTTGAACTCTCTTCTAATTCAACTAATGCTACATTTCATGTAAAGATATATTATTGTGTTTATTATGCTAATTTAAGTTGTTACACCATCTTCTTATTTTTGTGCCAATATTCAATCGAACTAATCAATACTTCTTTTCATTTTTTCATATTGTATGTACTATAATTTTACATGCAGGATCAATGACTTTTGGTGATAATTTGGGATTTTCATAATTTTCAAATAACAAGCCAGCTTCAAGAAAGAATGAAAAAAAAATTATTATGTTGTGATTTTCCCTTAGCTTTAAACTTTTATTAAGTTATGACATTTTTTTTCGTGAAATAATCATATGTTGTTATTTTGTTTTATTTATTTTTTCTACACTTATTACTATATCTATTTAATTAAGATAATATAAGCATAGTGGTATTTAAGAGGGGTGTTTGCTTTCTCTTGTAATATTATTTTTTTATATAGAATATGCTACTTTTAAGTCAGCATCTTTTCGAAAGAGTTTGTTGGATTTTATTAAGAAAAAAATTTATTTGAACAAACGTGCTAAACTTGGGAAACTTTTACTTTGAGGCATCCATTTTTGGGATTATCCTCCTTCTCGTAGGGATGGATCCAAGAATGATTGGTTGGGTGGGCGAATTACCATTAAAAGAAATTTTTTTGCAATATTTTTAAGTAATATTCAAACATATTTTAGTTTTAATAGATAAGTAATATAACAAGTAACATTTAAAAAAAATACTAACTTTTAAATAAATTTTTAGTAATTCGAAATATATAAGTAATTTTTAGAAAGTTTATCGATACTAACATTTTTTCATGACATAAAATTTATCTATAATTCATTTATTAACGATATAAATTTTACTTATATTTTCATTATACTTGATTCTATCTCCTTTTATTTGAAGTTAGTGACCTTATTTATTTTATTTTTAGATACAAGCAATTAGTTTAAAAAAGTATTTATTCGTGACATAAACAGAATAACATGAAATGAAAATATAAAAGATAAATCAATGGCATTGAAGATATTATAATGACAATTGAATATAAAATAACAATTATTATTCTGTTAGCACCTATGCAATCAGTTAAAGCGGTCGCAAATTTTTAGCACTATTATAATTAATCACAATTTTTAAAAAGAATATAAAATAACATTTATATTACTATTGACAAATTTGAAAATTAAATATGTTAACAACTTAACTTCCTTTTTATGTTTTTGGTAGTTGCCCTTCTAAGTAAAAATAATAACTTTGGATAAAAAGGAATAATCCTTTTAAAAAATAATATCACAAAATAATAACCTTATATAAATATTTAGCAATATTATAATTAATCACAATTTTTTAAAAAATTATGCCTTACAACTTAGAAATAAGTCCCTCACCAATTGCACTACAGCTGCTCTTGGTCAAACGTAGAACCATAAATTATAGGGAAACACTTCTATAGATCGGGTTTTGGACCCCACTTATGCACCCTGTGGCTGAGAAGAACACACATCACATATCACTTTTTTTCAATTAAAAAAAATGTGATGTGTTTTTTTTCCAGCCACAGGGTGCGTGAGTGGGGCCAAAGACTCGGTCTATACAAGTATTTTCCTAAAGTATATGATATCTTTTGGAGGGCCAGATTGTAATTACATACATAACCTTTAAACTAAATTTGAAATCTCGGGGGCATCAGGTCCCTGCCTTCTAGTATCTTCGATTAACTTTCGTTTGAAGGATGAGTTTCATCCCCATTGTAACAAAAAACAAACATGTTACAGACATACACTTACTAACATTGCATGTGGCACTTTGCCCTTCACCTAGCCTCTTGCATCACTATGCCAATTTAGTCTCCTCAAAAAGAACACTCGTATTCGCATGTGAAATGAGAATTTGGTAACTGGAAGCTAAAAATTTGAAGGGGAGAATTTAAAAGTGTAGTTGTGAGCGAATACTAGCTCTTATAATCTCAATTGATTTATAAATGACACTTTCACTCCTATTTATACAAATTCACCACCCTAATGAATGGTGAAAATCCATTTGATCTTACGGATCCAAAACACTCTCGAGAGCTCTCCACGAAATTTATTAAGATGTTTATTATCCTAAATACTTCTCTATATCCCCCATTGTTCTATACATACTTCTACTATTATCTAAATAATTTAGGATCTCCTGCACGATTCTATAGCTTCATCTAGTATTCCAGAACTTTTCAAATGTTTATAGAATTTTTTAGAATCTTCTGGAGCTTTCAGAATACTCCATTAGCTTCTAAACTCTCGTTTATGAGCAAAATGACCTGTTTAGGTCGTCTCAAAGTACTTCAAATTATTGGAGCGTGATAATTAGTTGTACTGTGTACGGATTTAATGGAAAGAAATAACTATCTCTTAGTCCATAAGGAATATTAATGGAGAATCAATTCTCTCAATCACTAACAAACCTTAGAATTTTGCATATTGTTCATTACCAGTTACAAATTGAGAAACCATACTCGGTAGGAGGAATGTTGTTGTAAAAAGTTTTAAAAGAAAAAAAAATTGTGCAACGAGAAGAATTCCATTTGAATAACTCCTAACTTCACAGAATTATTCAGTTACCCCTCCCTCTCCCACCCCCCTAAGAGAAAGAAAATGGAAGAAGCAGCAGCTGATGGAAGTCTCAACCTCTTCAGCACTCTGCACAAAGGAAATGTGGGCTGAGTTAAGTAATTGTGGTCGAAATTTCTCACTTAAAGTCATTGGCCATTTAGATAATATGCATAAGAAGGCTTATGCAGCATTACCGGGGGGTGGGGGGAGCATGTGGTTGCTTAGACAAAAGTCACACAGGCGAGAGCTAGCCAACAAGAGAAGAAAACACTCAAGAGGATTGCAAAATTGACCTGATATTCGTAATAATCGAAACCGGTTTCTTAATTTTGCTCTTATGTTTATAAGGACTCATGGGTCAGTCCTCGTCAATATTCATCGTCAATGCTACATCCAGTTCCTCACGAATTGCTAGTCGATTTTGATTTATCGTTAACATGTCAAATTGAAGTTTGGTTGAAGAGAAACTAATAGGATTGCTAATACTTTGTCTCATGCTACTTTTTGAGATCATTACAGCAGGATGTCCCGCTCTTTTCTTCATCTTTTCTTGGTATGAGGATCACATCTGATCTGATTATATATGGACCAACAAAAGCACATCCAACTCAGACTTCGGTTTGGTTTAATGGAAATTGTGCTTATGCTTTGCTATAAAAAATAAAGTTTTAAAAAATAATTATATAACAGATAATCAATTGGATGATTGCTATTTCCTTGAATTTTATTTGTACTATAATGTAAAGTTTCAACAAATAATTCTCCTCCCTAGACAACATTGACTAAGTGTTCAATTTCGCAACCAATAAGAATATTTAAACTTTGCACCAACAACGAAATAAACTTTTTTTTTTTGGAAAGAGCCAATTTAGAGTTTAGAATTATCTTATTTATAATAACCAAAAGACACTACGAAGTGATACTCTTATTCATGAATAATCATGTACAAGTGGAAAAAGATTGTGGTAGTTGATATACCAAAATACCTATCTCGAATATATCAATCCTCATTAACTCGTATTTATTACTATGCAAGATCGTGGGGCTCTCGAAGTGCTTCGTATCCGAGGAAGCGAGGTAAATTGTGTAACAGGTCACTAACAGAATAGTATTTGCATTACGCTCCAGGATCCGCGTGTTTTTATCAAGCCAGGTAGGGTCGACCCGTGACCCGACCTCACGTGGGCGCCGATCGGAGCCCTCCACCGAACACACGTGCTAGGGATCCACAGGCAAGACGTCCCATCTATCATTCATTCTACAGTACAGAATGTAACACTATAAATACCCTCATTTATTAGGATTTGGGGAACCGAGAATCTGGGCAATAAATCTTACGAGTCATACTTCGTAAAGTTTGGGTATATCGGAGACTTGAAAGTACGATCCTAAAATACAAACAAGAGAGACCCTCGTTATACGAATCATAGGTAATTCGACTTCCTTACTTGAACTACGTTTAAACTTGATCCTGAAAAGGTACGTAGGCAGCTCGATTACATCCGAGTGCAGTCTATAATCTAGAGAGAGCGTTATTAGATCCGTATTCGAGGTCCTCTTAACTGAGAAGGTGTTGGTTAAATTCCAAGCTAGATCAGCAGTTAAATTGATATGACCAATCATAATTATTTAACATGGTGTATTGTTATTTCCAAATGTGTACTTGTGACTAAATAGACTCATTTGACTACACGTCTACACCAAACAAAAATGTTCAATTGAACATAACTATATATATAATGAATCAATTTGTACTAATATCGTGACTTTTCGTTACGAAAAAGTGACTCGAAGACAAACTATTGACCACGACTGTCCACGTCTGCATGCCAGCATTAGGTCCCGACGTGGCCGTCCACGTCTGCGAGCTAGCATTAGGTTCCGGCGTGCCCGTACATGCAATGCACCGCTCTACGTACAAAAGATCTTAGCTTGCTTTGCAATTTGCATTAAATTTTTAAATAATGAAAATACTTATAAGATTATTTTCACTTCCTGTAATTCTTACGTGAGATGGATGCTATTCTTATATACGAGGCAAAAAAAAATTCTCTTTTATGAGTCAAATGAGAACCATTCCTCTCAACTTTACGGTGTGGCATACAAAAAAATGTTAGAGAATACCAATTCACATATGTTGAAAATTCTAACATGAAATATGAAATTACTTGAAATCAACTTGTCTTCTTAATAAAACTTCAATCCTGAAATATAAAATAGTATTCAAGTATGAATATCTCCTCATCAATTTTTGTACACTCATTTAAAAGCTATAATGCACAGGCATTCCTAAGTCCTAACAATGTCCCAGTACAGTATATATTTGTATCATACTTATATCGGATATGATACTCTGCAGATATCGTAATGAACGCATTTTTGAAATGTTTGAAAATAAAAAAAAAACTGTTACTAATATCCTCTGTATATAAAGAGATAGTGTTTTTGGTCTTTTGTTAAAAAGTAAAAAATTAAAAATTAAACAAACAAAAAGAAATTTAAAGAAGCATATATAAACCATGCTTGGTTTCACATTTTTAATATGTTATTTTTCCTTGCTTCATATGAAACATATATTTTAAACTCTACCAAAATATCACAAAAGATTTTGGAGAAAGTAATTGTTGGTATCAATAAAATGACGCTTATAGACTGTTAATGATGAATTTTTTTGGTTATTTTTTATTTTTTTTTAGATTTATAGACAATGAATTCTGGTGTGCTTAATATATGTACTATTAATAATTGAAGAGAGGGGTGTGCTTAATATATGTACTATTCTACCAAAACAAATAAAAATTGAAGAGAGGGGTGTGTTAAAAAAAATAAATGAAGAGGGGTAAATGTGGAAATTTGGAATAAATGGTAGTCTTATGACACCAATTATCTCTAAAATTTTAACAAGTGTCAAAACGAGAATTTGTGGGGAAGCAAATTTCCGACACGTGGCAAAAATAAAATAAAATTCCACTAAAAAGGCACTATACATAAAGACCCCCCAAGTGTAAATTCTGAACCCAAATTAGAAGGTTAGAAGGCTCGGAGGAAACAGTATGAGGGTAGGGAGGGAGAATTGGGAGTTCTTGAAGGGGTGGTTGCCTCTCCCTCTCACCCTATGATTTTACCTTCTAATTCTCAACCATATTCTTCAACAACCCTTTTGTGTGTTGTGTATGTATACATACACCTATACACACACTAAGAGAGCAGAGACAGATGATGAATATAGTGCAGCTACATACTATATATTACTGCTTTTGAATGGGATCCATCTGTAGATCCCTTTCTCTAAAAGCGTGCTTTTGCTCTTCATGGTCTTTCTTTCTTTCTGGTACATATGTTTGTTAATGGGATCCATTGTAGATCCCTTTCTCTAAAAGCGTACTATGCTGCTTCTGTTCTCTGGCAACAACATTAGTACTACTGATAATTAACAATAATACGAGGGGGTCAAAAGTAAATTTCCCAACAATAATTATATGTAATAATTTGAGGCTGTGATGATATTTCTTTTTGATTCCTCTGAGCTGGGGCAACGAGAATACCCGGCCCGTATCTTGGCGGGGCAACCGGGATGGCATCTGGTGTTAGCTTGCAACCGGTGGTTTTTTTGCAGCCATGGCGTGGTCGGATTCTCTTGCCTTCAAATTATACTTCGATCTGAGCCTCATAACTCTTTGATTTATCTCAAATTTCTATATTTTAGTAGATCTTTTACTTGATTACTAAAAAAAGCTAAATTTTCTACGGGTTTTATCAAAAAATAATATAGTTTTTAATATTATTAATAAAAATAAGAGCAAAATACAAAATGCCCCGTGAACTATATTCAATGCCTCATATACCCCCTAAATTAATAAACGTCTCAAATTGGTCCCTCGGTCAAAGTTTCATTTCCACGTCCGTTAGCTGTTATTACTACATGGCATAATTTCAAAACTTTACCCTTTTTTTTTTTTTTATAGCCGCTGGAATTTATTTTCTAAATTACCCCTCCACCTTTTTCTATATATTAAATTTGATTTGCAGCCTAATTTCATGAACTTCTCACTATCTAACCAACATGGGAAATTTAAATAAATAATACAAAAATAAATTCAAATTAAGAAAATAATACACAAAAAATTGGACATCAGGAAATAATACATTCCGCGCTGACGTGGCGCGGAAGCGGGCTGATTCCACGCCACGTCAGCGCGGAATCAATAAAAATATATATTTTTTTAATTTTTGGCCATTCCGCGCTGACGTGGCGCGGAATGGCCGAAATTGTTTTTTTTTTTTTTTAGTCATTCCGCGCCACGTGGGCGTGGAATGGCAGAAAAAGCTGCAAGCCCGCGTGGGGCGTGGCTTGCAGGCGATTTTTTTTTTTCTTTCCCTTTTTTCCTTCTTTCTTTCCTTCTTTTCTTCCTCTCTCCATTTTCACTCTCGGTTTTTCCCCCATCTTCACTTCACCATTTTCTTCATCTTCTTCAATATTTTTCAATCATTCTCAACAATTCAAGGTAAATTTTATATATTGTTACTATATAAAATATATAGAGCCATTATATTTTTAAATTTTTGTATGATTAATGAATTTAGGGTTTAAAAAATTCTCTTGTATTTTTGTAGTGTAATTTCGAATTTGCTTATGAATTTGGGCTATTTTATTGTGTAATTTTTCGAATTTATTGTGTAATTTCGGATTTGAGGTTTAGGTGTAATTTCGATTTTTTGTTGAATTTTATTAATTTAGTGTTTTAATTTGTGGAATTTTGTTGTGTAATTTTTCAAATTTGAATTTGTTGTGTATATTCGAATTTGGGCTTTAGGTGTAATTTCGAATTTTTGTTGAATTTTATCAATTTAGTGTTTTAATTTGTGAAATTTTGTTGTGTAATTTTTCGAATTTGTTGTGTAATTTCGGATTTAGGTTTTAGGTGTAATTTCGATTTTTTGTTGAATTTTATCAATTTAGTGTTTTAGTTTCTGGAATTTTGTTTTGTAATTGCGAATTTTTGTGAAATTGATGAATTTAGGAATTAAATTTGTGGAATTTTGCAATGTAATTTAGAATTTATGTTTTAGGTGTAATTTTGAATTTTTGTGGATTTTATCAATTTAGGTTTAAATTTGTGGAATTTTGTAGTGTAATTTCGAATTTGCTTATGAATTTGTGGAATTTTATTGTGTAATTTTTTGAATTTATTGTGTAATTTCGGATTTGAGGTTTAGGTGTAATTTCGAATTTTTGTTGAATTTTATCAATTTAGTGTTTTAATTTGTGGAATTTTGTTGTGTAATTTTTCGAATTTGAATTTATTGTATAATTTCGGATTTGGGCTTTAGGTGTAATTTCGAATTTTTGTTGAATTTTATCAATTTAGTGTTTTAGTTTGTGGAATTTTGTTTTGTAATTGCGAATTTTTGTGAAATTGATGAATTTAGGAATTAAAGTTGTGGAATTTTGCAATGCAATTTTGAATTTATGTTTTAGGTGTAATTTCGAATTTTTGTGGAATTTATCAATTTAGGTTTAAATTTGTGAAATTTTGTAGTGTAATTTTGGATTTAGGGTGTAGGTTTAATTTCGAATTGTTGTGGAATTCATCAATTGAGGTTAAAATTTGTGGAATTTTGTAGTTGAATTTTGAATTGTTGGTATAATTTTGATACTTTAGCTCTAATTTCGAAGTGTTGGTATAATTTTGATTTAATTTGTTTATTTTTTATATTTTAGATCTAATTTTGAATTATCATGTTATTCTTAAATTGGTAGAAATATAAGGTTTAATTTTGAATTTTAAAATATAATGTCAAATTATTAGTTATAATATTAAATTTTTATGTATACTTTAGGGTTTAGGAGGTATAATATCAATTTTAGGTGTAATTTTTAATTAGTACGTTCAATATCAAATTTTAGGTATAATCTTGAATTTTTAGGTATAGTCTTGAACTTTTAGGTATAATTTCAAATTATAGATGTGTGGATTAATTTGAGAAAAATGCAAAATTAGTCATGTACCTATAAGGGTCTGGCAAATGTAGTCCCGTATTTTGTGCTAGTGACAATTGAGGTCCTATATCCCCTAAAAAATAGCAATTTGAGGACAAATTTCGCCGAAAATTTTCAATTTGGCCTGAATTGTTGACGTGTCACGCACGTGGGTAAATAAATTGGACTAATTTTGCCACACCCCTATAGTTGTAGGACTAATTTTGCCAGACCCCCCTACAGTTACAGGACTAATTCAGACGAAAAATAAAATAAAAATCTCCAAATTGAATGCCACATGGCAAACTCTGGCCAAAATTAGGGCTTCCGGCCAATTTGTCCTCAAATTGCGATTTTTTTGAAGATACAAGACCATAATTGCCACTAATACAAAATATGAGACTACATTTGCTAGACCCCTATAGTTACGGGACTAATTTTGCATTTTTCCCGATTAATTTTGTCACATAAGTTTATTTTTTTGTGATGTATGTGTTTGAGTTTATGAAATATTAATTTATATTATTCTAATTAGCTCAAGTATCGTTTTAATTGAATATAATTTGTTATTTTATTTCAATGTAGGATGGCGGAGGAGTTTATTGATCATATATATGGCCCGATAGATGTTAGTGTGTTGACCGGACAGTCAGTTCATATGTCCGAGCGGGTTGGTGAGTCCCCCGATTTCGTGTCCCGTGCTAGACGGGCGGACAGTTCATATTTTAAGAGTGCTTATGGAAGGACCCCACATAACCGAGTTTTGTTAAAATTGCAACACATAGGGTTATATCGGGTATATAAGTTAGGGCCATGGACAAATGATATGGGTCTTGTAACGGCGCTAGTCGAGAGATGGCGACCGGAGACCAATACATTTCATTTCAGAACTGGAGAGACTACGATTACTCTTCAGAATATTGCTATAATATTTGATCTTCCAGTCGATGGTCGACCTCTAATAACAAATCGTGTTTTACATAGTTATGATGAGTGTGCAGCCTATATTTTGGAATATTTAGGGTTTCCAATGACTAGGCAGGATTTTGAAAAAAAAGGGTTTCAACTAAAAATCGCAAAAATTGTCGCCCATGTGACCTCGGCTGCTGGCCAAATCACCCCCGAATCTCATGAAATGCAGGTCGATCAGATAGCCCGCTGTTGGGCGCTTATGTTGCTTGGCGTATTGTGTCCCAACAACACCGGAGATGTTGTCCCGGTGCTATGGTTGTCATTATTTGAAGATGTTAATGCAACAAACTCCTATAGCTGGGGGAGTGGTGTGTTGGCATGGTTATACCGAGGGCTAAGCAAAGCCTGCATCATAGATCAGAGAAATATAGATGCTTGTGTGTCATTGTTACAGGTGGGTATACTCTTGATTATTTAAATATTGTTATGTTATTTTTTATGATAATTCGTGATTTTTAATTATGCGTACATATTCATTAACAGATATGGGCGTGGTCTAGAATTTTGGTTGTCAGACCCAGTAATGTTCCCCATCCAGTGATAGGAATTGATGAGCATGGTATTGCCCGAGCGCCTTATGGTGCACGGTAATTTACTGATATGCTTATGAATTTTAATTAATTAACAAAAATTAATTAGGAAAAATCTTATTTTTGTACTAATTGTGTGATTGATGTTTAAAGGTGGTATCGCCCTGTTACAAATGACATTGTTGTCGCTCACAGTGTACGAGCAATTAGAGATGGATTTGATCAGATGGCCGAAGGACATGTGAGTAAAAAAAAAATTCATAACGTTTTTATATCTCTATTATATCCTTCTGTATTAAAAAAAATTTCATACATTTTTCATACTTCAGTTTATCTAGACTCCATACAATTTGAATGATGAAGACATCGACGAGTTGCCACCTGAATGCTTGGACGTTGTTGTGTGGAAAGCATCAGTTCCGATGATATTCTTCGACGTCGTGGAACATCATCGTCCTGAGCGTGTTTTGCGACAGTTTGGACTCCGACAAAATATTCCACACAATGTTGTCCCTGAGCGAAGAAGGGACCGTAGGGGGAGAAATATAAATTGGGCAAACGAAAATGATGCATATATTGCAATGTGGAATGATCGGGCCAATAGAACTGTGACTGGACAACCTATTCAAGGCAGAAATGACACAGAGCCGAGATACGACGAGTGGTATGATAGAATCACTCGGCGTTATATTTCACCCACCTTGACTAGGAGAACAGTGGGATATCAAACAGGGTCGGCCCCTCTATTGCAGAATGTGGTTAGTAAATATACTTATTGTTGTAATATAGCTGTTTTTTCTATGATTTTTTGTTTAACTCTTTTGTTTTATCTTTTCAGTATAATCGCATTCAAGGCATGCAAACGACTATTGAAAAAGCACCTCAAAGTAGCCACAGAGTTAGGAGGGTACTTGGACAGGTGCGATCGGGTCTCACCGGCCTCGCAAATCTGGTCACATGTGGACGTCATGGCGATGTAGCATTTGGTTCTCACAGTAATAGACGTGGAGGAGAAACCATGCTTCCACAAAGGAGAAGCCGGAGTACATTGGAAGACTCCGAAGGTATAGATGATGATGACGATGAAGCTGGACCATCCTCAGCCCCGACTCAGCACCTGAGGACCGAGCTGGACCATCCTCAGTCCCGACTTCAGCACCTGAGTACCGAGCCGGACCGTCCTCAGCCCCGGCTTCAGCACCTGAGTACCGAGCCGAACCGTCCTGGTTTCCACCTGAGTATCGACTCGGACCTTCCTGGTTTCCACCTGAGTACCGAGGCGGGCCTTCCTCCTATTTTGGGTTTGCACCTGAGTACCGAGGTGGACCTTCCTCCAATTTCGGGTTTCCACCTGAGTACCGAGGCGGGCCTTCCTCCTATTCCGGATTTCCACCTGAGTACCGAGACAGGCCTACCTCCTATTCCGGGTTTCCACCTGAGTTACGAGGCGGGCCTTCCTCCTATTCTGGGTTTGCACCTGAGTACCGAAGCGGGCCTTCCTCCTATTCCAGGTTTAATGACCAGTCGTATTTGCGTTCGTTCGTTGACTCAATTTTTAATGATCCCCGTCCCCAAACTTTGATTCAATCTTCACCAGTGGAACATCAACGAAATATATCGCCTGTTCCGTTCCCTTTGGATATGAGCAACAAAATGAGTGAAGAAGTTACAGTAAGGCCAAGACGGTTTACTAGGACGGGACACCCTCAACAGTGTGGCACAAGGCCACATGGGTAGTTTAGTTTTGTTTATGTTGAAGTCATTAGTTTTTACCAAAATAAACCTGTTTTGTATATGTATTTGCGATGGCGTATTTGTGTATATGTTTTAAGAAGTTTATTCGTTAAAAAAACAGCTATTATTTTTTTTCGTCTGGGCATATTTCTTTACTCGGGCATCGAAACGACCCAATTCTTGTTTCAAAAAGTCGTTTATGCTCAAGTCTACATTTTTCATGTTCAAGTCGAAACCCGAAAACGCACGAAAATGGAGAAAAATGAGTCGGAAAAAAAATAAAAAGTCATTATTCCTTAAAAACAAAATGCTATTATTTTTTTCGTCTCGCCATATTTCTTTACTTGGGCATCGAAACGACCCAATTCTTGTTTCAAAAAGTCGCTTATGCTCAAGTCTACATTTTTCATGTTCAAGTCGAAACCCGAAAACGCACGAAAAATGGAGAAAAATGAGTCGGAAAAAAAAATAAAAAGTCATTATTCCTTAAAAAAAAAACTGCTATTATTTTTTACGTCTCGCCATATTTCTTTACTCGGGCATCGAAACGACCCAATTCTTGTTTCAAAAAGTCTCTTATGCTCAAGTCTACATTTTTCATGTTCAAGTCGAAACCCGAAAACGCACGAAAAATTGAGAAAAATGAGTCGGAAAAAAAAAAATAAAAAGTCATTATTCCTTAAAAAAAATTGCTATTATTTTTTTCCGTCTCGCCATATTTCTTTACTCAGGCATCGAAACGACCCAATTCTTGTTTCAAAAAGTCTCTTATGCTCAAGTCTACATTTTTCATGTTCAAGTCGAAACCCGAAAACGCACGAAAAATGGAGAAAAATGAGTCGGAAAAAAAATAAAAAGTCATTATTCCTTAAAAAAAAACTGCTATTTTTTTTTTCATCTCGCCATATTTCTTTACCCGGGCATTGAAACGACCCAATTCTTGTTTCAAAAAGTTGCTTATGCTCAATTCTACATTTTTCATGTTCAAGTCGAAACCCGAAAACGCACGAAAAATGGAGAAAAATGAGTCGGAAAAAAAATAAAAAGTCATTATTCCTTAAAAAAAAACTGCTATTATTTTTTTCCGTCTCGCCATATTTCTTTACTCGGGCATCGAAATGACCCACTTCTTGTTGTATGACAAAGTTCACAACACCACCTGCAATTTCTATGTTCAAGTCATACCCAAAAAATGCACAGAAACATGCCAAAATACGAGCATTTCAAAATCAATAAAAGAACATAGTTTTTTAATCAAACTTGCGTCTAATTGTCAACACCACGCTACAAATAATCTGAGTCTAATCTGAGTCTAACTCGGGCCAGTCCATCTCATTGGGAATTCGAGTACTCCGCTGTCGACCCACAGTAGGTGGCTTCCTCAGATCGGGGTCATGGACCAACTCAAAATTGGGGGTGTCCCAATAATGTGATTCAGGAAACGGATAGAACCTCCCTTGATATGTTTCAAATATTCATGGACGAGGTAATATTTTTCAACATACGAGGACGACATAATCTGTAATTTCTCACATAATTTAATAGCATGTGAGCACGGATTTCGATGAAGAGTCCATTTTCCACAAGAGCAGTATTTACCTTTGATGTCGACCATGTAAGTATGATTTCCGGACCCCATCTGTCGGGGAGTTTTAACTTGACCCGTGTAATCCAACCAAGAAAAAACTGTTGCTGTGTGGTTCGAGGATTTTCTTGCGCACTCATTGTACATTTTATATGCATATGTCGTCAGGGGTTGTTCCCTCATTGCCAAAGCCATTCGCACTCTATCACCAAAATATTCCACAATGCGATGAAATGTGCACTCAACAATTGTTGTTGGTGGAAGATGTCGAGTACCTTTCAACACATTGTTCAAGCTTTCTCCCATGTTCGTCGTCATAATGCCTTCCCGCATCCCTCCATCATATGCCAATGTCCATTTTTCTTGTGGGATACCTTTCAAATAATTCAACGCAGCCGGATCCTTATTACCAATAAGTTCCATTGCTTTGTCAAATTTTCGGACATTATGTGTCATACCTGCTGCATAACAGAGTTCCTTCAAAGCTTTACTTTTGAAGTGAGAATTAAAGTTTGAACTCACATGTCGTAGGCAATATCTATGAGCTCCCAGGGGAGGGGTAAACGCGGACATATATCGAGTAGCATTTAATAAACCCTTATGACGATCAGAAATAAGGCAAACACCTTCATCAGGAATCAAAAAATGTTTGCACACCAATTGCAAAAACCATAACCAAGACTCGTTGGACTCGTTATCAACGATGGCGAATGCTAGAGGTAAAATGTTCTGATTTCCATCCAAAGGAATACAACCATTATGAAACTTATTAGTAGATTCATAATTACCTGCTTGCATATCAAAATTCCTCGAATGGGGATTTATCAAATGGGAATGTTGTGTAGACGGACCTGCAATTAAATATAAATATTATCACAAAATATAAAGAGAAGAATAACAAGTCACGAATCAAAGGAATTCAACCATTATGAAACTTATTAGAATATTCATAATTACCTGCTTGCATGTCAAAATTCCTCAAATTAGGATTTACGTAAGGAGAATTTTGTATAGTTTCAAAACGTCCAAACACATTACCCGTTGTAGAAGCACCTAAAAATGCAAATCACAAAAAGTTAAATTGTTTTACATTCTGCAAATGAAAGAAAAATAATCTATACAAATATGAAATTTGGTAATAAATATGATGACACAATGTAAATATAAGAATAAATTACCTTGATGCAAATTGTGAATTGTAGAACTCCCCACACCACTTGAAAAAAAATTCTGAAACTCACGATTTTCCCACACATGTGATTGTGTCTGCGTATTTAAATCTGGAACCGTGGGCTGTGTAAAATACGACATGACTTGAGGTGGTTGTAATGACGTCACTTGGGTTAACGACGATTTGTATTGACCTTCATGTTGAATTGGTTCTTTCTCAATATAAAGCTCGACGAATTCATCAACAATATTACGATCCAAGAAATATGCTAAAGTCTGATCGTCTTTGATCTCCATTGTCCTCTCCCTCATCAAATTTCTCTTTTCAAATTCAAATTTTAAAATTACTTTTAATGAAAAAAGATTCGGATCAGTTCCTGTTCTCGCGTATAACTTCTCCAGCAATTTAGCGTATGTGATCGTACGACGTACTTTCATGTTAATGCTTGGACGAGTGCTATATCTCACTGAATTTGAGTCTTCAATAATTTCACCATCCGTGTATATTAAAATATTAACTGTGTTCGCCCTCGACATTTTCTATATAATATCAAAATTCAAATTATAAATTAACACTAAATTCAAAATAATACGTACAAACTATAGTTCAAAAAATGAAATTATACTGTTATATTAAACATGATATAACAAACTAACAATTATATCAAAGTTCAAACCATAAATGCTAAATTCAATATTATACATACAAAATATCAGTAAAAATTCAAAATTATAAATACAAATTATACCTAAATACCCGAAATTACATACATATAAATTATATACTTAATCCAAAATTATACCTAAAATTTCTATCAAAGTTCAAACCAAAACATACCTAAAAACTAAATTCATCATACATACATACAAGGTATAACTAAAAATTCAAATTAGATGTACAAATTACACCTAAATATTTGAAATTATACATATAAATTCGAAATTTCACTACAAAATCTCACAATTTTAAACCTAAATTGATAAATTCCATAAAAATTCAAAAATTAAACCTAAACCATAAATTCAAAATTATATTACAAAATTCCACAAATTTAATTCCTAAATTGATCAATTTCAAACAAATTCGAAAAATTATACAACAAAATTTCACAAACTAAAATACTAAATTGATAAAATTCAACAAAAATTCAAAATTACACCTAAAGCCCAAATCCGAATATATACAACAAATTCAAATTTGAAAAATTACACAACAAAATTCCACAAATTAAAACACTAAATTAATAAAATTCAACAAAAATTCGAACCTAAACCTCAAATCCGAAATTACACAATAAATTCGAAAAATTACACAATAAAATAGCCCAAATTCATAAGCAAATTCGAAATTACACTATAAAAATACAAGAGAATTTTTTAAACCCTAAATTCATTAATCATACAAAAATTTAAAAATATAATGGCTCTATATATTTTATATAGTAACAATATATAAAATTTACCTTGAATTGTTGAGAATGATTGAAAAATATTGAAGAAGATGAAGAAAATGGTGAAGTGAAGATGGAGGAAAAACCGAGAGTGAAAATGGAGAGAGGAAGAAAAGAAGGAAAGAAAGAAGGAAAAAAGGGGGAAAAAAAAATCGCCTGCAAGCCACGCCCCACGCGGGCTTGCAGCTTTTTCTGCCATTCCGCGTCACGTAGGCGCGGAATGGCAGTCATTCCGCGCCCACGTGGTGCGGAATGACTAAAATAAAAAAAAACAATTTCGGCCATTCCGCGCCACGTCAGCGCGGAATGGCCGAAATTTTTTTAAAAAAAATATTTTTATTGATTCCGCGCTGACGTGGCGCGGAATTAGCCCGATTCCGCGCCACGTCAGCGCGAAATGTATTATTTCCTGATGTCCAATTTTTTGTGTATTATTTTCTTAATTTGAATTTATTTTTGTATTATTTATTTAAAATTCTCTTTTTTCAGTCGGCTTTTTTTCTTGGTTTTGAAAAACAATATTTTCATTAGATTTTTTTTTGTTATAATTTCGTGCCTATTTTTTCTTTCACTCTCAATTTCATACAACTTTGCACTCGTTTTTTTCACTTGATTTTAGTTACACGATTTTCAGTTTATTCACTTGAATTTTTCCCTCGATCTTTTTATTCAATTTATCGGTGAATTTTTTTTTTCGTAAACAGAAGATTCAAAGTTTAAGAATAACATAACAAATCTTGAATTTAACCCTAAATTTCGCAATAACTTTCTATTGAGCCCCGCAACTAAATCGTTTCAAACTCCAACTTTAAATCCCGGCTTCGAACTACAACTTCAAACACGTCCAATCTTTCTTAGCGATTTGGGGATTTCAGAAGACATTCAAAAGAATTTTTGAGGAGTTGGGGTTTTCATAAGAATATACGTGGGAGTTAAGGCAGAGAGTATTTAACGTGTTTTAGACCAAAAATTAAAATAGAACAAATTTTTACTCTTAAACTTTAAAAAAGCCACGATCCACATGCAAAGGGTAAAATTGGTAGTTAGAAAAAGTAATCTAACGGTGTTAATAAAAAACTAATGAAACTTTGATTGAGGGACCAATTTGGTACGTTTATTAGTTTAGGGGGGTATATGCGATATTGAATATAGTTCGGGGCATTTTGTATGTTGCCCTAGAAGTAATACACAAGAAAATAAAAATCATAAACTAGTATAACGACACGCCTTTCCCAAATGAGTTTTCTATTTTTTATTTTTTTAATTACGTGATTGGGTACGCCTTTGGCAAAGGCGTAGCCAGTCAACAAATTTTTTTTTAAACTGAATGGGTACGCATTTGGAAAAGGCGTATATACTCTCTGTGTAAAATTAATGTTGGCAGCACTCTCCCTCTCTATCTCTTTGCCAAAGCAGCCCCTCTCCCTTATCCATTTTCCCTATTTCCTTCCCCAATTTCCTCCCTTTTTTAAAACAAAAATTCAATTATTTCTTCTCCTTTCTTCCTAATTTTTCCTCTTTTTTTTTATTTTGAGGTAATTATCAACTTTAATTTAATTGCGAATTTTATGCTTATGAATTTAGTTATAATTTTGTGAATTTAATTTAGTGTTAATTCTTGAAATTTGATATCATTTTTATGATTTATTTAGAATTTGTGGTGGTTGTTTAATTTAGTAATTATGTACTTATTATTTTCGAATTTTAGGGACTATATTTTTTTTATGTACAATTTTGAGTAGAATTTTAAATTTTAGGGTAGAAGGTTGGATTTTTATGGTAAAATTTTAGTTACAATTTTGAGTAAATAATTTTAGGGTAGAATTTTGAATTTTTATATTTTGTTTTTAGGTATAATTTCGAATTTAGTGTTAATTATTGAATTTTAGACAATTTTTTATGTATTAGTTTGAATTTCTTGGTATAATTTTTAGGTACTAATTCGAATTTTTTTGGTATATATGTCGCTAGAATTTCAAATTTGTATGTATAATTTTTAGTTATAATTTCGTATTTAATGTTAATTCTTGAATTTTGACATAATGTTTAGGTATTAGTTCAAATTTTTTGGTAAAACTTTTAGTCATAATTTTGAATTTTTAGCTATAATTTCGAATTTACTGTTAAGTTTTGAATTTTGAAATAATTTTTAGGGTTTAGTTGTACTTATTATTTAGAATTTGAGGTTGTTTAATATAGTATAAACTCGAATTTATTGTTGTTTTGGTTTGAATTTGATATAATTTTAGGGTTTATTTTTTAATGGATTATTTCATTTTTTATGTACAATTTGAAACAATGTTTTAGGTATTATGTCGAATTGCTTGGTATAACTTTTAGCTAGAATTTTTAATTTTTATATATAATTTTGAATTTAGTGTTAATTATTGAATTTTGATATAATTTTAGACAAATTTGTAGGTATTCCTTTGAATTTTTTGGGTATAACATTTAGCTATAATTTTGAGTTTTTATGTATAATTTTTAGGCATAATTTCGCATTTAGTGTTAATTATTGAACTTTGATATAACTTGGGTATAAATTTGAATTTTTAGTGTTTAGAATAGTGGATAATAATCTAATTAATTCATTGTATTCTAATTATACTTGCTATATTTTATAAATGCAGGATGACAAATTTGTACGATCGTCAGATATATGGGCCTGTAGATCCTAGTGTGTTGATGGATCAGACAAGTCCTAAGTCTGAGTTAGTATTTGAAATGGAAAGTAAAGAATTGCGATCCAGACGAGCGGACTTTAATTATTTTAAAGTGGTCAAAGATACTGTTACACATGCTCGAATCCTACAAAAACTCCACCAAATGGGGTTTTACCGCATTTACAAGTTAGGCAAGTTTAAAAATTATTTAGGACTTGTGAATGCACTCATTGAGAGGTGGCACCCAGAGACGAGCACATTTCACCTCAAAAGTGGAAAGGCTACTATTACTCTCCAAAAACATAGCAATTCTATGGGTCTACCAATTGATGGTGGGCCTGTAATTATTTATGATGAGTTTCATAGATTTAGAGATATTGCAGCCTTGGTTCTAGAGCCTTTAGGTTTCTGAATTGAACGGAGTGATTTTTCACGAAAGGGTACGCGGCTAAAAGTCAAAAGGGTTGTTGAATTCGTGAAATCAAACGAAGCAAAAATTATAGATGGGTCCACTGAACATATGGTTGATCGAATAGCACGATGTTGGGCTTTTATGTTGCTTGGCGTCATGTTACCCGTCACCAACAGAGATGTTCCGATATTGTGGTTGAAGTTATTAAAAAATATTAACAAAGTCAACACATATAGTCGCGGTAGTGTTGTCTTGGTGTTCTTGTACCGTTAGCTATACCATACCTCCCTAAGGATGTCTGTAAGTGTGTGTGGTCCAATGCCATTGTTATAGGTATAATTTATCTTCTTTTTTTTGTTGTTATATCTTTCGCTAAAATATTCAATGTTTAATAAATTAATGTATTTATGTTTAACAGTTGTGGGCATGGTCACGGATAACGGTTGTGAGACCAACTGAGGTTCCACGTGAAATTGCAGAAATTGATGCAAATGACATTGCACGAGCTCCTTATGATGCACGGTAATTTATCTAACTAGGTTTTAAATTAAAAAATACCTATTATTTTTTATTTATTTGCGTTATTGATGTTGTAAGTGGTATCGACCCATTCATAATAAAATAACAGTGTCAGGTGTTATATTAGCAGCTAGAGAAGCATTAGATCAGATGATCTATCATCATGTGAGTAAAAGATTATGTTCACGTCATTATATTATGAAGTTATATATTGCTCTCGTATTAAAAATATTGTTCTTCAATTTTCTTATTTCAGTTTGTTTGAAACGTTTACAATTTTGATGAGCCTGACATTGTTGAATTGCCACGTGAGTGTTTGGTCGGTGCTGTGTTGAGAGCATCAGTTCCAATAGTATTATTTGCCATTGTAGAGTATCATCGTCCAGAGCGTGTTCTTCAACGGTTTGAATTCCGGCAAACTATTCCGCGCTTAGTTATACACCCACAGTTCACGAGGGTGGACCGCGCTGGGAGGGAAAACGAGGATTGATCCATTTATAATAGGATCTTTATCGACCAATGGAATGACTGACTACACCATGTTGTGGTAGGAAAAGTGGGTACGGGCACAGTACCGGGATACAACAAGTGGTTTGATAGAATCACATGTCGTTACATTTCGAAGGAGTTGGATAGGTTGAACATCGGCTACCAAACATGGTCGACACCTCTACCGCATAATGTGGTTAGTATATATATTTGTTCTTTCATTACATACCTATAAGTTTTACTTTTTCTTATGCTTTTGTTTATCTTTGACAACATCATCATATTCAACAATTACAAACCATTGTCCAAGATTCCCTCGAACGAGCAATGCTTCTAAGGGGTTATTAAGGTCAGTGAGATCGGGCCTTTCCCATATTTTCCGCATGGTCACAGGTAGCCGACGTTCTAATGTAGTATCCGGTGTTCATTTTGATAGACACAGAGAACACATGTTTCCACAGAGGAGAAGTCGCGTCGAAAGAGACTTTGATGATGTAGAGGATTTAAAAGATGATGTAGAGGATTTAGAGGATGACGAAGAACTACGACGGAGTCTCTCACGTCTGTGTACGGGCGAATCTTTGACTTCGACTCAAGTTCCTCCCTCTACTTTCGGACCATCGACTTCGACTTTTGGTGATCCCTCCGTTACCGACATTTACTATCCCGAGATGGTCCATCCACCACCCGAGCCAGACTTGCAATACACATTTCAAGATAAGGCGTCTTCAACATTGGCAACGCCGATGTGGAACCAATTTGTGGAGCCTCACACGGAACCAATTATCTATAAGTAAAACTTATAGATAATGCAATGAAAGAACAAGTATATATACTAACCACATTATGCAGTAGAGGTGCCGATCCTGTTTGGTAGCTAACATTCAACCTATCCAACTCCTTCGAAATGTAACGACGTGTGATTCTATCATACCAGTTATCAGATCTCGGTACAGTTCCCGTACTCACTTCGTCTACCAGAACATGGTGTAATCGGTCATTCCGTTGGTCAATGAAGATCTTATTATAAATGGACCAATCCTCATTTTTCCTCCCAGCATGGTCCAACCTCGTGAACTGTGGGTGTGTAACTAAGTACAGAATAGTTTACCAGAATCCAAACTATTGAAGAACAAGCTTTGGACGATGATACTCCACAATGGCAAAGAATACCATTGGAATTGATGCTCTCCACACAGCACCACCCAAACACTCAAGTGGCAATTCAGCAATGTCGGGATCATCGAAATTGTATACGTTCCAAACAAACTGAAATAAGAAAATTGAAGAACAATATTTTTAATACGAGAGCTATATATAACTTTATAATATAATGACGTGAACATAATCTTTTACTCAGATGATCATAGGTCATCTGATCTAATGCTTCTCTAGCTGCCAATAAAATGCCTGACACTGTTCTTTTATTATAAACGGGTTGATACCACCTACAACATCAATAATGCAAATAAATAAAAAATAATGGGTGTTTCTAAATAAAAAATTATAGTTAGATAAATTACCGTGCACCATAAGGAGCTCGTGCAATGTCATTTTCATCAATTTCTGCCATTTTACGTGGAACCCCGGTTGGCCTCACAACCGTTATCCATGACCATGCCCACAACTGTTAAATATAAATACATTAAGTTATTAAACATTGAATATTTTAGCGAAAGATATAACAACAAAAAAATGATAAATTATACCTGTAACAATTGCAATGGATTACACACACTTATAGACGTCCTTAGGGAGGTATGGTATAGCTGACAATACAAGAACGCCAAGACAGGACCCCTAACTTTATGTGTTGACTTCGTTAATATTTTCTAACAACTTCAACCACAATATTGGAATGACATCTCTGCTGGTGTCAGGTAATATGAAGCCAAGCAACATAAAAGCCCAACATCGTGCTATTTGATCAACCATATGTTCAGCGGACCCATCTATGATATTTGCTACGTCTGATTTCACCTATTCAACAGCCTTTTTGACTTTTAGCCGTATACCCTTTCGTGACAAATCACTCCATTCAATTTAGAAACCTAAAAGCTCGTGAACCAAGGCATAAGCTCTAAATGTATGAAACTCGTGATGAATAATTACAGGCCCACCATTTACTGGTATACCCCATAGTATTGCTGCCTCTTGGTGAGTAAATAGTAGTCTCTCCACTTCTGAGGTGAAATGTCTTCGTCTCCGGGCACCACCTCTCAATGAGTGCATTCACAAGTCCCAAATTATTTTTAAACTTGCCTAACTTGTAAATGCCGTAAAATCCCATTTGGTGGAGTTTTTGTAGCACTTGAGAATGTGGAACAATATCTTTGACCATTTTAAAATAAATAAAGTCCGCTCGTCTGAATCGTAATTCTCTACTTTCCCCTCCAAATACTAACTCAGACCTATGGCTTGCCTGATCTCTCAACACACTAGGATCTACAGGTCCATATATATCTGATGATCATACAAATTTGTCATCCTGCATTTGTAAAATATAGCAAGTATAATTAGAATACAATGAATTAATTAGATTATTATCCACTATTCTACATACTAAAAATTCAAATTTGTACTCAAATTATATCAAAGTTCAATAATTAACACTAAATTTGAAATTATGCCTAAAAATTATACATAAAAATTCAAAATTATAGCTAAATGTTATACCAAAAATTCAAAGGAATATCTACAAATTTGTCTAAAAATTATATCAAAGTTCAATAATTAACACTAAATTCGAAATTATACATTAAAATTAAAAATTCTAGCTAAAAGTTATACCAAACAATTTGACTTAATATCTAAAATATTGTCTCAAAATTGTACATAAAAAATGAAATAGTCCCTAAAATTCAAAAATAAGCCCTAAAATTATATCAAATTCAAACCAAACAACAATAAATTCGAATTTATGCTAAATAAAACAACAACCTCAAATTCTAAATAATAAGTACAACTAAACCCTAAAAATTATTTCAAAATTCAAGACTTAACACAAAATTCAAAGCTATAGCTAAAAATTCAAAATTATGGCTAAAAGTTTTACCAAAAAATTTGAACTAATACCTAAACATTATATCAAAATTAAAGAATTAACTCTAAATACGAAATTGTAACTAAAAATTATACATACAGATTTGAAATTCTAGCGACAAGCATGCCAAAAAAATTTAAACTAGTACCTAGAAATTATACCAAAAATTCAAACTAATACCTACAAAATTGACTAAAATTCAATAACTAGCACTAAATTCGAAATTATACCTAAAAACAAAACATAAAAATTCAAAATTCTACCCTAAAATTATATCATGATCAAAGTTTTTTACTCGAAATTGTAACTAAAATTCTATCATTAAAATTTGACCTTCTACCCTAAAATTCAAAATAAACCATAAAAATTATATCAAAATTCAAGAATTAACACTAAATTAAATTCACAAAATTATATCTAAATTCATAAGCATAAAATTTGAAATTAAATTAAAGTAGATAATTACCTCAAAATTGGAAAAAAGGGGAGAAACTAGGAAGAAATGAGAAGAAATAATTGGATTTTTGTTGAAAAAAATGGAGGAAATTGGGGGAGAGAGATAGGGGAAATGGGTAAGGAAGAGGGGCTGCTTTGGGAAAGAGATAGAGGAAGAGGTGAGGGAGAGTGTTGCCAACGGTAATTTTGCCATGGATGTGATTGTTATTTAATCACTTGTTGGTTAATTAAAAATCATAACTTAACTTACACTTTTATCTTTTAGAGAGAAAAAGAAGTAAAAACACAAAAAACTCTCTCCCTCCTAAGGCTGTCCACGAGTCGGGCTCGAACAGAGCCTAGCTAAATTTCTAGGCCCGAGAATTTCGAGCTCGAGCTCGACGAACTTGAGAAAAATGAGCTCGAGCTCGTTCGAACTCGAGCACTAGCCGAGCTCGCTAAAAAAAAAATTCTTAATTAATATATATTACTATTAATTTTGTATTAATATATAGAATATTTAGTATAATCATCATAAATATTTAATAATTAATACATATATAATATTATAATATATTATATTATATGTATGTATATAGCAAAAAATAAATAAAATATTATATTACACATATATATTTAAAAAAAATAAAAAAGTTATTTTTTATTCAGGCTCGCGAGCCTTCGAACAAGTGTAGTTGGCCTCAAACTCGGCTCAACAGAAAAGCTCGACTCGTTAGGCTCATCTCGAACTCGAAATTTTTGAAGCTCGAGTCAAGCTTTTTTCGAGCCGGCTCAGCTCGTTGCACACCCCTACTCCCTCCAATAAAACCCTAGTCGTATATCCCTGTCTAAGGTGAGGGGATTTGAGTTTCAAGAACGAAGATCATCTTTGCTTGATAATTTAGAGAAAGGAAAGATTCGTTGCTTTTAGGGAAAAGTATGGCTAGAATTAAAACGTCAATATGGTAATTAGATTATCCAACTTCTTATAATTCACATATTTGTGTTTGTAAACTATCAAAGCATGAATTGTATCTTGATTTGTGAATCGAACAAAAAAATTTATCCGCTAGAACGACTCACAACAGGGTCATACTTGGTGGTTCTTATGAGTTGAGCTCCCGAGTGATCTCCATCACACATATAATCGCAAATGCGTGAGGGTCATTCATCAGATATACATGTGATGATGTTGATCATCGCCGAACGTCCAAAAATGATATGGGAAAAAATTATGCTGATTATAATATATGAAATAACAGTTACAAAATTGAAATTAAATATATTTATATAATTAATTTCATTATCATGATACAACTATAGTTCATCTAAAATTGAAATTAAATGTTTGAATACCTCAAAATTTTCAATGGCAAAATACACTTTGTACTCCTCAACTACTCATTTTGTCGCATTTAGGTTCGTAAACTATAAAACGTATCAAAAAGGTCCTTAACTTTACTAGTCAAACCTTTGAAATGTTGAGAATGCGAAGATTTAATATGAATTTACTCTTTTGCCCTTAACATTTAAATGAAATTTGTTTATCTTTTTAAATATCACCTATAAGAAATGTAATTATAATTGTAGTAATAATTACATTAGTACATACATTGATATTCTTAAATGATATTATCTATTTAGTTGTAATGTGCTAGAGACATATCCAATAGGCAATAACTACTATTTTGATAATATTCTTAATTTTAATTATTGCTATTTAGTAACTATTAACCAGTTCAGAAATTTTGTAGCCTAAATATAAAAATTATTAAATATTTTTTCTGAAATGGTAGTTTATATAAATAAGTATAACTTAAACGAACTTTTATATCAGTAAATATACTAAAAATGTTCTTAAACTAATAAATTAACTAAAAGGGGTAATGATATTTTCTCATCCAAACTATTCGGGTTTTTACACTTTTGTAAACAAATTTTTTTCTTTTGCATTTTTTTATCCGAACTTTATAAGGCTAAAAATTTAAGTAAAATTTGACTGAAAATGCTAAAAATATAAATTTTTGTAAAAATTCGTGTAGTTCACATAAGAAAGTGTAAAAAATAAACAAGTTTAGATAAAGAAATGCAAAATCCGTTTAGTTCAGATAAAAAAGTGCAAAAAAAAAAATTATTTATAAAAGTGCAAAAACCAGAATAGTTTGGATGAGAAAATGTCATTACCCCTTTTAGTTAATTTATTAGTTTAAGAACATTTTTAGTATATTTACTGATATAAAAGTTCGTTTAAGTTACTGATATAAAAATCATATTAAATAAGGGTATTATAGTCTGTAAAAATTGGTCAATGGAGTTAGTAACAAAAAAAAGAGGACGATAACCTTCTTGATACGTTTTATAGTTCAGAAACTAAAATGCGATAGAGTGAATAGTTAAGGGTACAAAGTGTATTTTACTCAATTTTCAATTGACTTTTTTGCAAAATATATAGCTTGGAAATATGGGGTCATACTTGGTGGCTCTCATGAGTTGAGCTCCAGAGTAATCTTCATCACACATATACTCTTTTCTTTTTTTTTTGGTTTTCCACAGCTGTTCTATCCCTTTAAAACAGACTAATAATGCTCGAGTCGGGAATATACACAAAAAAAGTGGAGCTAACTTTGTCAATGAAATTTTTTTCCATACTCAAAACTCGAAATACTCATAAATATGTTGGGATATCCATCATATTTACATGTGGCGATGGATCATCCCAAATCTAAAAATGATCCGGGAATATGTATACCTCGTTCCCATCTCCACACAATTTGCGATAAAGCATTGATTTGACTGATGGACCAGACCAGGACTGCCCTCCTGCCTGCCACATTCAACACTTCCCGAGGCCCGTAAAATCGCGGTCAAACGAGGGGCAAATAAGGAAATACACCGAGAAACCAGAAATTAAAGGCAGGCCAGGAATCAAAATCCAAAATCAGAAACGAACATCATCAGCTCAAGAAAGGAAGATGAATGAGGGTTAACAGATGAGTAAATTATGGGAATTCTTCAAGGGTGGTTACCCCTCTCTGTAATACCCCATGATTTTTTCTTTTTTACTTTTTCAAAACAAACAGCCCTTAATGAAAGCAACAACGCAAACAAACAGAGCCTTATGTACTTATCAACTGTCTCTTTGTCCGATTCTTAAACAGCTCCTCACAGAGATACACATCTTTATGTGTGTATCTATCTGTGTGTGTGCGTGTGTGTGTGTTTCAAAGGGTTTTGATGCCCTTCGACTGTACTATTTACCTTCTGTCTTTCCTACGTATCTATCTATACTATTACTGTTATTATTATTATTACATGATGGGGGCTGTGATGATAGATTCTTGATTCTTTTCTCTTGAGCTGATGAATCGGGCATTGAGAAGATCCGACTACGTATCTTGGCGGGGCGACCCGGATGGCCTCTGGGCAACCGGTGGTTTTCGCAGCCATGGCGTGGCGGCGCTCTCTTTTGCCTGTTAAAAAACCACAGATCTGAGCCTCATTTTTTAAAATGTTTAATATTTTTTGTGATATTAGGATTTGGATTTTGGAAAATTTATTTCCGTATGTAGCTAGGGGTGAAAGACGAACCAAATTACTCGATATTCGACTCGAGTTCGATCGCTAAAAGTTCGTTTGAGCTCAATTCGTTAACTTATCAAACTAAACTTGAACAACTTTTTGTGTTTGATAAGTTTTGAAGCTCGACTTGAACTCGATTCGATTAGTAAAAAATAATAAAAATATGTACAAAAAAATCAAACCAGTCGTGCTTGACTCGTGTTCGGTTCGATTATTAATCAAACAAGCGTAAACACAAACTTTAAAGCTCGATTGTATTTTAAACAAACTTGAATAATATTTCGTTCGGTTCAAGTCGGCTCGTTTACACTCTTTTTTCCAGATTTATGAATTGATGGCTTAATTCTATGTGAAAATTGATTGTGCAAGATTTTTATGAATTGATTGCATAAGCTGCAATTTTGATTATGGGTATAAATTAAACAAAATAAGGTTCCATTGTTACAAATTAACACTTATATTAATGCAAAAATTATATTAAAGCTCAATATAGCATTACACGCTTAACCAATTCAATTGTTTTTTCATAATTTTGATTTATTATATTTGTTTTAAACAAGTTTGCATATTGATGGGTACAAATAATGATTAGGGGATATAATAGTAAATCGGACTAATTTGTGAATAATGTGGAATTAATAATTATTAGGGGCAATGCGTGGGCCAACCCAGAAAGGCCTAAATCCATAAGCCCATCAATTACACTATAAATACTATTTTGTTATGAATAATTATATGGATATCTATGTATTCTCCACTACATAATATGATGGATGATCATTTCTCCTCTTCTTTATATTATAGTGGATGATCATTGCTCTTTCACTACTTGTAAATTCATCTTTTTCATTATGAACTCAACTCTTGAAATAATTGTACCTACTATTTTGTGCCTATAAATAGGACATGAAGTTGTATTGTTAAGACACCAAAATCAAAGAAAGAATTATCTTCTTAATTCTCTAGTCTCTCTACTTTAGAATATTTGTATATATTTCATAATATTTGGGGTTATTTCATAACACGTTATCAGCACGATCCGTCTTAAGTTATTAGTCATTATCTTTTCGGATTGACATTGAGGTAGAAGCAAAAGCACCTGCAGAGGAAGAGAACTAGGTGGGAAAATTATCTCATCTATTTGTTTGCATCCATTAACATCATATATATATTTACTTTACAGAACCATTATGAATGATCATCATAAAATAATTTTTATATTAAGTTTTCATGTTTAATGGCACATAAGGAAATTTAGTCTTTACTTCTAGGTTTTCTTTGCCTTCCGTGAGTAGTCATTAAGGTGTGTGCATATAGAATAGATGGATGATGAAATATTTCAAACTTTATAGTATCACATGTTCTAACAAATCAAGCAAATTATACTGACATCCCCATGCATTATATGTCTTATTATTATAGTTAATTGATTCATTATCTAACTTTTCTTATACTTTGATGATAGTGTTATAATGACGAATCTTGCAAAACTTGATTTTGTGGCTCTTGACATTACGGGGGAAAATTATTTTTCTTGGGCGTTAGATGTTGAAATTCATCTTGATGCAAATAACTATACTCTATTCCCTGAAGTAAATGTGTTGAGCAATATATAAATTCATATATGCAAATAACTATACTCCATTCCCTGAAGTGAATGTGTTGAGCAATATATAATTATTTTAATCATGAGTCCCGTCTAACTAGTTCTGCTACATTCCCTGAAGTGAAAGTAGCAGCACATAACTATTTTAATCATTAAAGAAATCACGGACGTGGATATGGTTATGAAAATCGTGGTGGTTATTCAAAGAATACATCTTTCCATCAGAAGTGGAAAAATAATGAAGAGAAACATGAAAGTGGCCAAAATAGCAAATTTGTGAAAAATTTATGCTATCATTGTGGTAGTAAAGGTCATTGGTCATGTACCTGTCGTACACCAAAACATCTTGTTGATCTTTACCAAGAATCGCTAAAAAGTAAAAGAAAGAAAATAGAAACAAATTTTGCTTTTGAAGAAGGCGATTCTGATCATGGCCGATTTTGATGACACTCATTTAGATGTTGCTGATTTCTTTGATGATCCTAATGAAAAAATTGATCACTTGATTGGAGATGGAAGTGTTAAAAAATAAATTTGTTAAGTTTTAATTCTAGTAATTTATAAATAAATATTTAAGCATGTTGTTTTCCTTTTAAGATCAATAAATGAATTTATTCATATGATTGTCGTTTCTCATATTAAACAATATTGTTTGGTATTGATTTATTTCTTTTTATGTTTCAATAAAGAATGAGTATTTACTCGATCAGCAACAACATCAATAATGAAAATATATGTCTCGCTGATAGTACAACAACTCACACCATCCTCAAAAATAAAAAATACTTCTCTTATTTAGTAATGCAAGAAGCCAATGTTAGTACTATATCGGGTAGTACAAAGTTAATTGAAGGCTCCGGCAGAGCTAATATATTGTTACCCTGAGGAATGCAATTTTATATTGATGAAGCATTATATTCTACCAAATCTCAAAGAAATTTACTAAGTAAGATATCCGCCGAAATGGATATCATATTGAGACAACAAGTGACGGCAATATTGAGTATCTTTGCATCACTAATACAATATCTGGTAACAAATGTATATTGGAAAAATTACCTGCATTTTCCTCCGGTTTGTACTACACGCATATATCTACTATTGAAACACATGTTATCGTAAACCAGAAGTTTGCGAATCAAAATAAGTTTGTTATTTGGCATGACCGGTTGGGCCATCCCGGATCAATTATGATGTGAAAGATATTTGAGAATTCATGTGGTCATCCATTGAAGAGCCATCATATTCTTCAATCGAATGATTTCTCATGTGCCGCTTGTTCACAAAGAAAGTTGATTATTCGACCATCAACAACAAAAGTAGGAAGTGAATCTCTTACGTTTTTGGAACGTATTCAAGGCGATATTTGTGGACCAATACACCCGTCGTGTGGACCATTTAGATATTTTATGGTTTTAATTGATGCATCAACAAGATGGTCACATGTATCTTTGTTATCAACTCGCACCCTGGCGTTTGCGAGATTGCTTGCTCAAATGATAAGACTGAGAGCACATTTTCCTGATTATCCAATTAAGAAGATACGCCTTGATAATGCGGGTGAATTTACTTCAAAAACGTTCAATGACTATTGTATGTCTATTGGAATTGATGTTGAACATCCTGTAGCACATGTTCATACACAAAACGGTCTAGCAGAATCGTTTATTAAGCGTCTGCAGTTAATTGCAAGACCTTTACTTATGAGATCAAAACTTCCTATTTCTTGTTGGGGACATGCTATTTTGCATGTAGCAGCACTTATTCGCATAAGGCCAACAAGTCATCATAAGTTCTCCTCATTGCACTTGGTTTTTGGTCAAGAACCAAATATTTCCCATCTAAGAATTTTTGGATGTGCGGTATATGTTCCAATTGCTCCACCACAACGCACTAAGATGGGTCCTCAAAGGAAATTGGGAACATATGTTGGATTCGATTCTCCATCGATAATAAAGTATCTAGAGCCATTGACTGGAGATTTATTTACTGCTCGATTTGCTGATTGTCATTTTGATGAATCAGATTTCCCAACATTAGAGGGAGAAAATAAGCAGCTGGAAAAGAAAATTAGTTGGAATGAATTATCTTTATCTCATCTTGATCCTCGAACAAAACAAAGTGAACTGGAAGTTCAAAAGATAATTCACATGCAAGGTTTAGCTAACCAACTGCCAGACGCATTTACTGACCTAAAGAAAGTGACTAAGTCACATGTACCAGTTGTTAATGCTCCAGTAAGAATTGTTGTCCCTGAAGGTCAAAGTAATGAGTTTACTGCACGCCTGAAGCGTGGTAGACCTATCGGTTCCAAAGATAGTCATCCTCGAAAAAGAAAAGGAGCTAAGAATCAAGATAGTCTAATCGAGGATAAAATAACTCCAGAAGAGTCCTCAGTCATAACTAATATTTCGGTTCCAGAAGAACCTCAGGTACCTGAAAATTGTGAAAATAATGAGATCTCAATCGATTATGTTATGAACGGGATACGATGGAATCGAAATGAAGTCAACGTTGACGATAAATTTGCATATAATGTAGCGCTAAATATGATGAATGATAATGAGGATCAAGAACCAAAGTCTGTTAATGAATGTCGACAAAGAAATGATTGGCCAAAATGGAAAGATGCAATGAGGGCAGAGTTAAACTCGCTTGAACCAACGAAAAGTTTTTGGACCTGTAGTCCGTACACCTGAAGATGTAAATTTTTTTGGACCTGTAGTCCGTACACCTGAAGATGTAAAAGTTTTTGGACCTGTAGTCCATACACCTGAAGATGTAAAAGTTTTTGGACCTGTAGTCCGTACACCTGAAGATGTAAAAGTTTTTGGATCTGTAGTCCGTACACCTGAAGATGTAAAAGTTTTGGACCTGTAGTCCGTACACCTGAAGATGTAAAGCCAGTAGGATACAAATGGGTATTTGTGCGAAAACGAAATGAGAAAAATGAAATTGTAAGATATAAGGCACGTCTTGTTGCCCAAGGGTTTTCGCAACGACCTGGCATAGATTATGAGGAGACTGATTCTCCTGTGGTGGATGCAACTACTTTTCGTTATATAATAAGTCTGGCAGTGCATGAAAAACTTGATTTGCGTCTAATGGATGTTATTACAGCCTATTTGTATGGCTCGCTTGATAATGATATATATATATATATATATATATATATATATGAAAATCCCTGAAGGATTTAATATGCCTGAAGCATATAAATCAAGTTCTCGAGAACATTATTCAATTAAATTAAGTAAGTCATTGTATGGACTGAAACAATCTGGACGAATGTGGTATAATTGTCTCAGTGAATATTTGTTGAAGGAAGGATATAAGAATGATCAAATTTGTCCTTGTATTTTCATGAAAAGATCTGGAAATGAGTTTATTATAATTACAGTTTATGTTGACGATTTAAATATCGTTGGAACTCCTGAAGAGATTTCAAAAACTGTTAATTGCTTAAAGAAAGAATTTGAGATGAAAGATCTTGGAAGAACAAAATTTTGCCTTGGGTTGCGAATTGAATATTTAAAGAATGAAATTTTTGTATATCAAGACGCTTATATATCAAAGGTGCTAAAACGATTCTATATGGATAAATCACATCCATTGAGCACCCCGATGGTCGTAAGGTCACTAGATGTGAACAAAGATCTTTTTCGACCTCGAGAAAGTGATGAAGAACTACTTGATCCTGAAGTACCATATCTAAGTGCAATCGGTGCACTAATGTATCTTGCTTGTCACACTCGACCTGATATAGCATTCGCTGTTAATCTATTAGCAAGATATAGTTCTTCTCCTAAACGAAGGCATTGGAATGGGGTTAAACAGGTACTCCGCTACCTTAGAGGAACAATCGATATGGGCTTGTTTTATTCAAATGTACCCAAGTCCGAATTGGTTGGATATGCAGATGCTGGATATATGTCTGATTCTCATAATGGTCGTTCACAAACGGGCTATTTATTTACATGTGGTGGCACAGCCATTTCATGGCGATCTATGAAACAAACTATATCGGCCACATCATCTAATCATGCAGAAATCTTGGCTATTCACGAGGCAAGTCGAGAATGTGTTTGGTTAAGATCCATGATTCAACACATTCGAGGGACTTGTGGATCTTCTGGAAAAATGATCCCGACGATCTTATATGAAGATAATTCCGCATGTATCGTACAATTGAAAGAAGGGTACATTAAAGGAGATAGAACAAAACATATTTCACCAAAGTTCTTTTTCACTCATGATCTTCAGAAGAATGGTGATATCAATGTTCAACAAATCCGTTCCAGAGATAATCTTGCTGATTTGTTCACCAAGACACTTCCTACAGCAACATTTGAAAAACTAGTCTACAATATTGGCGTGCGTAAACTTAAAGATCTTGACTGATATTGTCATGAGGGGGAGGTAATACGCGCTGCACTCTTTCTCCCTTAACCAAGGTTTTTCCCACTGGGTTTTCCTGGTAAGGTTTTTAATGAGGCAGCATCTGATTGCGTATTGAAAGAATTATGTACTCTTTTTCCTTCACTAGGTTTTTATCCCACAGGGTTTTTCCTAGTAAGGTTTTAACGAGGCATATTCTTAAGTGATGGACATCCAAGGGGGAGTGTTATGAATAATTATATGGATGTCCATGTATCCTCCACTACATGATATGATGGATGATCATTTCTCCTCCTCTTTATGTTATAGTGGATGATCATTGCTCTTCCACTACTTGTAAATCCATCTTTTCCATTATGTACTCAACTCTTAAAATAATTGTACCTACTATTTTGTGTCTATAAATAGGACATGAAGTTGTACTGTTAAGACACCAAAATCAAAGAAAGAATTCTCTTCTTAATTCTCTAGTCTCTCTACTTTAGAATATTTGTATATATTTCATAATATTTGGGGTTATTTCATAACACATTTATTAATGTTAATGAGCATCATCAAATCACTTTAAAAAAAGGGTAATTAGCAGATTGCACCCTCGAACTGTCACTTTTTGACACACTGCACCATTAAATTTGATCTTTGACACTTTGCTCCCTCGAATTGCATATATCTTGCCATTTTGCACCCACAACCCCATCTATACCATCTAACTAACTAGGAAAACTAGTTAATTCCATTTTGGAGGGTAAAATTGTAAATACAAATAAAGCAAAATTGAACCGAGAAAAATGTGAAAATTTATAAAGTCCTTAAGCAAAATTGTAGCATAAAAACGTGAAAATCTGTAGAAAGCCTCTCGATTTCAGAGTTAAGCAATAAATTAGAATCTCTAAAAATCATCTCTTTCATTCTTAGAGGAACCCTCATGTATAGAGACAAAAATGGTGGGTATATTGAGGTCGATGATTGAGATTCTCAAAGAATTTCTTCAAGTTGTGAAAAAAGGATTTTGGAGATCTTAATTTATTGGTTGATCTTAAATTTGAGATGACTTGTATTAATTTTTACGTTTTTCTATTATAATTTTGACTTCAAACTTTTACATATTTCACCTTTTTTAATACAATTTTGCCTTTGTAGTTACAATTTCACCCTCCAAAAACTGAATGAACTCATTTTTTTTGTGAGTTAGATAGTATAAATTCACTTTAAGGTGCAAAAACGCTAAGCTATATGCAATATGAGAGCGCAAAGTGCCAAAAAATGAATTTAAAGGTGTATTGTACCAAGGTGTGGCAATTAGGGGTGACTATACCACTTACCCTAGAAAAAAAAAATCATAATTACTGTTTAGAGAGAGAAACATTGGTAGTCGTGAGTTAGGTCGGACCTAGCATGTCGTAAATTTTTCCCGACATTATTATTCCCAATGTTCCCAACTTTGCCTCGATACTATATCGATCTCGCATAAATTTGATGTCGTCTATGGAAACTCTGATATGATCGTTGAGTATGTAAACAAATCTCAAGTTCGTGTCAATGGTAACAAGATGGAGCAAAATAATGTTTTTGGAGTTGGCAACGGAGTCTTGGATCCGCCACCTCCTTCTTGCTCCCGAGATCCCCAACTCGGGACAGCTGAACCGTAAGAACAACCCACTGAAGCAGCGCCCCCTGCGGGGTTGGTGTTTGAGATTACTCAAGAGGCTTTCTCAGCTCTCATAGAGGACGTGGGCAGCGGCACGTGCTGTTCCCCAATACGCGAGAGAAAATCTGCTTGGAGCTAAGCCCCTTTAATCCCAATGTTGAGGTTAGGAGTCCCTGGCCCTCAATGGGATTTGGTCGAGGCAATCAGGCTCACCAATTATCAAATTGAGTCATGAAGTAGCGGAGAGCAGTGAGCTATCTAATCACAAAAGACCAACTCAAAGAAGAAATAGGATAATAGAGCCACAAGGTCCCAACGAAGAGGTCAGAACTCCCTGACCCCAGAGGCACCGAATCGAGGTGAGAGAATGATCAACTCGACGTTGGCAGTTCAAAGAGCTTATGAGGACATGCAACTCCTCGCCTTAGTTGTAGTACTTACAAAAGAAGTCCTTTTTGCATGTGCATCTTAGAGCATCCTCATTGGATGTACCCCAAATGGGGTTCTTGGAGTGCCACCTCAGCATTCCAAGAACCTCCCCTTCCAAGCACCCCTGCTTCCCATTTGAAGAACCTCTCTGCACTTGCTACTTCAGCATAGAACCTCTTCCAAAAACCTCTCTTCCCATTGGAAGAACCTCTTTCAAAATACCCAATTAATAATAATTTATAAATAATTAATTATATAACTAAATAAAAAATTTTACTTTTCAAAAATAATTTAAATTAAATAATTGATTAATTTAAATATATATTTTAAATTAATAGATTTAAAAAATAATTAACTAAATATATTTAAAGATATTGTGAAAATTTAATAAGTTGGAGGAAATAAGATGGTGTCCAACCCTTGTGGTGAGGGTATCGGTGGTGGAGGTGAGTATGACACTGAAGTTGGAGGAAATAAGTTTCGAGGTTGAAATTGTGGATATTTGTGAAAAATGTGGATACTGTGAAATGTGAAAATTGTGGATATTGAGAAAAGTGTAGATTTTGGGGATACTGTGGGTTTTGTTGAAATGGTGGGTATTGTGGAAATTGTGAAATGGTGAGTTTTGTAGATTTGATGGATTTTGTGAATTTGGTAGATTTTGTGAATTTTGTGGGGATTGTGTGGTATTATCTTGAAATTTTTGATTTGGATAATTGGGAGAGTTTAGTAAATTTGTATAAGAATTTTCGAAATTTCCTTCCATTGGAAATATTTGAAAAAAAATTAAAGAGAAATTTGAGAGGATTTAATAAATTGGAAAGAAGTTGAGAGATTGTTGTGATTAATTATTGGGAAAATGGGTAATATTTATAGATAAATTGAAAAAAAAATTAAAATAAAATTAAAATTATTACAACAGCTAGAATTTTGTAGCCGTTGGAAGAAAAGTGGAAAGACATAACAACAAAAGAAAACAAAAAGACAAAATAAAAGAAAAATAAAAGAAAAAACAAAAACAAAAACAAAAACAAAAAAAAAAAAAAGAAAAAAGAAAAAGGGGGTGAAGTACCCGGTTCTTGCAAAGGAACCGGGTAACTCAATTTTACCTCCACCTAAGCTCCCCCATTGGAAGAGAGGGGATCATGGGGTGACACATCACCCCACCCCATGATCCCCTCAAGCACCCCCCAATGGGGATGCTCTTAGCGAGACTATATGCCCGACACTAAGGGCTTCTATGGTATTGTTTTCATTTTCAATTCTCAATTCCCAATTGGAAATTGTAGAAAAGTGAATTTCCAAACTTTCATTGGTTTTTGTGTTAAAAATGAAAATATGTTTGGATGAATTATTTTGAGTTGTTATTTTATAAGTTGAAAATGAAAATATGTTTGGATGAATGTAATTTTGTGTGGATTTTTTTACGAAAAGACGTGATGAGAATAAAAATATATTTGGATGAATAGTTTTTTAGATATAAATATAATAAAAAATTATAAAATTGATTTGACATAAAGTAAATTTGATTTGTAGTTAGTGATATAGTTATATATATATATATATATATGCATAGGTATATGTATGTATAAAAGTTGTATGAATATATATAGCCATCCAAATTAAGTAGATATATAGATAGGAGAATATGAGTGGTTGGAAAATTGAATTGATGGGATGGGAGTAGGAATACATTGGAAACATGAATTGAGAAATAAATTCCCCAAATTTCATGGAAAAAGGAAGCCGATTTCAAATTTGTGCATGTGGATTTTTGATTTGTTTCCCATGTTTTGGGCTTAGGTTCTCAAAATATTGAGAATTAAAAATCAAAACTAGGGGACAATAAGTTGGGTCAAACATATTTTAGGTTTTAAAATAATTGAGAACTGGGATTTGGGTTTTGAAAACAAAACCATACAAGCTCTAAACATCCTTCACCTAGGTGACTACGAAGGAATTAGGGAACCCCAACCGCAGGAACACTTGGACAAATTTAATTCTAAGGCTTTTTTTATTTTCGCTAAAGGATTTAATGCTAAGGCTAACATTACCAATGTTTTTCCGTTTTAGCTTAACTCAATTTAGTACCAAATGTAAGGACTCTTTAGCTTAAAGATAAACATTTATGCTAATTATAATATTTGAAATAAAAAAATTATATATACTTTTATAATTACATTCTTTATTATTATTATTATAAAACTATAGTTCGTCCAAATTGAAAGTAAAGTTTTGAATAGGGAAATATCTCAAAATTTTCAATCAATTTTTTTGTAAATTTACAGCTCGGGAATATGTATACGTCGTGCATGAGAAAATATCACTTTTGGTCCCATAGGAGTTCGGTCAAATCACTTTTAGTCTCATATGAATTTTTTTTAACACATTTGGTCCTATTGAACTCACAATGGGACAATTTTGATTCCAACCGTATGTTTTTGGACTGAAAATACTCACGTGAGACACACACACACACTCTATTAGAACGAAGTGGAATATCAAATAAAAATTCTAAACTAAATTCATTTTTGGTCCACAACCATCCAAAACACTTGTCATTTTCCGTCAAATTTTTAATTTTCAAGATCAAAAGTGTCATATTTTGAGTTAGTGGATCAAAAGTGTCAAAGTGACTAAAATTGTTTTGACCGAAATCGAGGACCAAAAATAAATTTTTCCGGGTCGTGCACATATCCGCACAATCTGTGACCAACCATTGATCTGACTGATTGACCAAGGCTGTCCTCTTGCCTGCCACACTTAAGCCTTCCCGAGGTCCGTAAAACCGTGGTCAAACAAGGGGCAAATAAGGTAAAATACCAACGCACCAGAATTAAAGCACGGCCAAGAATCAGAAATGGACACAATCATCGGCTCAGAGAAAGGAAGAAGAAATGAATGAGGGTTACAGATGAGCAAATTATTGGGAATTCTTAAAGGGCGGTTACCCCTCTCTGTAAACCCTATGATTTCTTCTAAAAATTCAAAACAAACAGCCCTTAATGAAGCAAAACAAACAAACAAAGCCTGTGTAGTGATAATCGGGGAAATTCTATGTTAGCTACACCGTGATACATATCTTTATATGTGTGTGTGTATTCCTTCAAAGGGTTTTGAGATGCCCTTCGCATATGCTATCCATCTTCCAATCTTTCTTTCTTACGAATCTATATCTATATCTATAGCTATACTATTATTACAATATCATGATCATGGGGCTGTGATGATAGATTCTTGATTCTTTTCTCTTGAGCTGATGAATCGGGCATAGAGAAGATCCGACTACGTATCTTGGCGGGGCGACCCGGATGGCCTCTGGGCAACCGGTGATTTTCGCAGCCATGGCGTGGCGGCGCTCTCTTTTGCCTGTTATAAAACTGATGGATCTGAGCCTCATTTTCTGTAATTTTCAATATTTTTTGTGATACATGGATCTTAGGTCTATGAAGGATTTGGATTTTTGGAAATTTTATTCTCATTTTTTGCTTTTTTTTTTTTTTTTTTCCAGATTTATCAAATTGATGTTAGATTCAGGATGAAATGGCTTAATTCTGGGAAATTTGACTGTGCAAGAACTGTCTTTGCGCATAATTCATAAGCTCCAATTTTGATTTTAGGTATGACATTGACGGAGTAATTATTATACAATAGATAATTATTTTCTGTGTAATAAATATTCAATTAATTATCAGTTAATATGTTTTTACTTATCTTGTTAAAATACTTATCTTATAATTAGAAATTAAAATAAGTTAATTTTAATTATTTTGTAATTAAAAAAATTGTTATGTATATTAATTAAAACTAATTTTATTTAGACATTGATTGTTAGTATATATTAGTTCAATAATAACAATTAAAATAAGATAGCTGTTTTTATTTTTCAATTTAGAAATAAATTATTAATATATATTAATTTATCCTTCTCTTAATTATTACCGTTAAGTATATACTAATTTATATTTATTAAATAATAATAATAAGTAAATATGGTAGATTGTCATATTGCCAAATAAAGATAATTTTTTTCCTTTTAGTTTAGGGACCAAAGTTGATACTTGGGGTACGAAAGTGAAACTATAAATTGACACTTTTGGTAAAAAATCACTTGAAATGACTAAATTGAGACGCAATTGTAACTTTAAGGACGGTAGCGTGACAAATTTGAGTTTAGGGACGTAAGTGAGATAAACATGAAATTGTGGGGACTATAAGTGAAATTAACCCTTTATTTTATTACTTTTGTGCTCGACTAGTTTGGATATGAAAAATGGGGAAAATTGCATCAACTGCCCTTCAAATATAGACATTTGGCATCAATATCCCTTCATGTTTGGTATCTTGGCATGAACCTCACATTCTTCAACTTTTTTTCATTAGGTTTACTAATAAAAGACAGAAAAATCCTTCACATTTGGGCTAAATTTTTATTGAGTATTTTGATAATTAATTGGAGAATGAAACGAGTACCATTAAATGACATAGTAATCAGAAGATGCATCTTAAATTAAAATGTCTAGAAATATAATTCTAAAAAGCAAAATTTTTATATTCAGAGAAAAAACTTTCCCTAATCTAGTATTGTATTTTTTTATGATCGAAACAAATATTAATTAGTTATTTTACTTTTAACTCATTTTTGGTTTGACTAATGCTTAATGTCATGAAAAATATTATTAGTGGTAGAGTAGATGCTTGGCGCGTCACGTCAATTTATTTGAACGCCATCATTGTAATAATGAGACTTATGTACAATCTTTTTTTGATAAATTAAGTCAGTTCTTTTTAGCATTCTTTATTCTTATATTTGTGTATTTAGACATGTTAGAATAAAGTCCCTTAGGATCACACATGGCTATTGGACGTCATCGTACATGGGGTATGACGATGATGCAATACGTCTCCAAAACTATGATCCTTAAATAGGCTCCAATTCATAAAGAAGACGAGGAATATTGATGAACCCAAAAGACTTGCTTGTACGATACATATTCTAGGAGAGTGTACCTTGTTCCATAGGTATTGGTACAGTGAAAGCCGGTGTATGTATAACTAGGGCGGTTCACGGTTTAGTTAACCGATCGAACCGAAAACCGACATTTCGGTTCGAACCTAAATTGAACCAAGATTTTCGGTTCGGTTTCCAGTTTTTATTTATTGAAAATTCGGACTTCTTTTCAGTTTCGTTTTTCATGGTCGGTTAACCAAAGCAAACTGCAAATCGAATATGCTTATAAATTATATAAAATTTTATATTTATAGGGGGACTATTGTGAGATTTCTATAAACTTTAGGGGCTAGAATAAGAAATTAAAACCCAATTCTTATTCTTTCTATCACGCTTCACGCAGAACCTCAAATCAATTTTTCCCTCAACTCAACTCTCTCCCACAAGTCCTCAACACGCACAGACACACGGTAATGGGAAGGAAAGTATGTTGATAGGTGCAAAATTCCCAAAGCCATTTTTAGTGACTGTTTAAATGCTATAAACTTGGTCTCATGGGAAGGAGAGGATGTTAATTGGAAATGTTGATTGGAAATACAAGGCTTTGGTGGTGGATCTGAGACAGTTTCTTGTCAAACCTGGGTTGGAAGCCGTGTTTGGTCAAAATTCGGTTAACCAAATGGTTAACCCACAAAAAACCAAAATTGGGTCGGTTAAAACCGAATCGAGTCTGGTCTTTACGGTTCGGTTTCGGTACCGAATTTTGCCAAACCGATCGATTTTAACAGTTTGAACAACCCTATGTATGAGGGTTCCTATTTGGGAAATAGGTTAACCGAACTACCCCAGGGAAGTTCCTTAAAAGGAATTCTAGTCGAGTCTAGAACTTCCTACAATCACGTAATATGAGAGTAATCCTCATGGACCTGAGGTTCCATAGGTTATTTTGTATGTGATCCATCACACTTTCATTTACTTCATGATCACATAGCTAATCATCATATGAGGTATTTTGAGTGTGATCTAATCATGTAAGGAAATTTATGAGAATCAAGATGGAATCCATGTCTGACTTGTACAGTCAGTGCATCTCCTATGTTTACATAGTGAGTTAACTTAAGGAATTTTCGGCCGAAGTAAGATAGCTAAAGAGACGTAGGATTTCCTCGTTTAGATGATCAAAGTCAACTCTACTATAAATGGGAAACATAGATATTAAGTTATTAGTTTTCGACTTAACCTATATCCTAAACTCAATCGGGAGATCAGATGGAAGGATCTTACTTATATGAGAATCGTGATTCTGAAAGGTGTATTTTTACATTACTTTTATTTCTAGGTTTTCGTGGCCCGTTGCTAGACAATAACCACGATTTGTAGGTGCTAATTCAAGGATTGATCAAATCAAGTTAGAGTTAATCTAGTATTTTCTATTTTAGAAAAATACACTAGCACTTTGGGAAAGTGTAACTACTACTAGCACATAAACAAGCCTAAGAAGTCACACACATAACTTTGTAGAGTTTTCGCTTTTATAGGGTGATTAATCAATTTGAGGATATTAGGAAAGTCTAGTATTTTCCTAATTGGGAATATATATATATATATATATATATATATTTTTTTTTTTGAAAACCAAACTACCCATAACATTAACTATCAGACGAAATGTCAGATACAAGGAAAGAAAGAACAGACATAGGGGGATCAACAGACTCCTCAAGGCTACCAACAGCCGACCTAGTTAAAGTATGAGCAACACGATTGCCCGACCTCTTAACTTGACAAAAGGAAACACAAGCAAAGCGAGAACAAAGAAACTTAACATTAGAAATTAAAGAAGCAATGAACGAGGAGTCTGTATCAGGACTCCGTAGTTTAGAAATTACTTGAGCACAATCTCCCTCAAGAATTATATTCCGCCAACCGAACCGATAAGCTAACTCCATGGCTTCACGAGCTGCGAGGGCCTCCGCATGTTCAGGATCTTCAATATCTGGAAAGAATTTTGATAACCACCCAAGATAACTCTCATTTGAATTACGAGCAACAACACCCGATCCCACCCCTTTATTTTCAACAAGCACAGCACCATCAACGTTGATCTTAATCACATTTGTGGGAGGAGCAACCCATGTATCAGGAATAGTAATGGAGAGAGGACTTTGGCTACCAACAACCTCGACATTTCGAAAAGCTGCCAATAATGCCTTTGCACATACAACCACTCGCAAGGGGTTTATCACCTCTTTATCCCACACAATCCGATTCCGTGCAGACCAGATTGACCATGCTAGAATGAGGAATAGCTAAAAATCAGAAGCTTCCAAACCATGAGCAACTGATCAAATCCACTCCTCTGCTGATCCATGCCATTTAGCCACCACCCCCCACGGTAGATCTGATAGAGACCAGATTTGTCGAGCCAAGTCACACTCAAGAAGCACATGAATATCAGATTCTTTGTGCATTAAACAACAAGGACATATATTGATAACCTCACATTTTCAACGTCTGAGATTGAATAGAGTTGGAAATATCCCACGACAAACTCGCCAAGCAAAAATCCTTACCTTATGGGGTAAATTAGCTCCCCAAATAAATCTCCAATTGCTATGGCGTGTAGAGGTGTTTGAAACTACTTCTCTCTTGAAATCACGAGCAATATGGTACGCACTTTTGACATAAAAGAAACCATTTTTTGTGAAGTGCCAGACCAACTCATCATCCTAGACGCCTAGCTAAAGGAATAGAGAGAATAGTATCCACATCGGGGGCCCAAAAAACCTATCGAATAAGTGCTCTGTTCCAACTTCGACTAACCGGGTCAATGAGGGTAGCGACGCGAGTATCAAACAAGATAGAATTCAGGGTGGTAATAACACGGAACGATCCCGGACGTGGTAGCCACCTATCACACCAAACAGACACTGAATCACTTCTACCAATATGCCACCGAGATCCTGCTGAAATAATATCTCGAGACCACAAAATGCTAGACCAAGAAAGAGATGGTCTATGACCTTTCCGTGCATAAAAAAAGGAGCGATTTGGAAAATATCTAGCCTTAAGAATTCTAGACAATAAAGAATTAGGGAATTTAATAAGGCACCAAGCTTGCTTGGCCAGAAGCGCCCTATTAAAAGCCCTAACATCTTGAAAACCCATACCCCCATCCTCCTTCTTATCACACAACGCCTGCCATGCAATCCAATGTATTTTCCGGACGTCAGATGCACTCCACCAAAAAGAAGCCGTCAAAGATTCAATGTCACGAACTAATTTTTTTGGGAGTCTGAAACAAGACATAGCATACGTTGGGATAGCCTGTAAAACTGATTTAATCAAAACCTCACGTCCTCCTTGAGATAAATTCTTTTCTTTCCACCCCTGAGCACGCTTCCACACCCTTTCACCAATGTAGTTGAAGAGTTCCATCTTATTTCGACCAGTGACCTTCGGAAGCCCAAGGTAAACATCATGTCCTGAACACCAAGAATGCCTGCTAATTGCCACTGAACCGCCTCCTCAATGTTACGGCTGAAAACGGCAGTTGATTTTTGTAAGTTTATGACTTGGCCTGATGCAGCATCATATTTATTCAAAATTGATCGAATGCATTCAAAAGCCCCATTCGTGGCGTGACTGAAAATCATAGTATCATCTGCAAATAACAAATGAGAAACCGATGGTGCCCCTCGACAAAGTTTCACCCCGTTTAACATTCCTTGCATCTTTTCAACTTGTATCAATCTGCTAAGTGCCTCTGCGCAGAAAAGAAACAAATGAGGCGATAAGGGCTCTCCTTGTCGGATACCCCTGGTAGGATGCAAGAAACCAAATATTTCCCCATTAAATAAGTAAGAATAAGAAACAGAGGACACAACAAGCATAATAAGAGAAACAAAACGCTCATTAAATCCAACTTTCAGAAGAAAGCGCTTAAGGAAAGACCACTCAACCCTGTCATATGCCTTACTCATATCCAACTTCAAGGCTGTGAAACCTTTTTTGCCAGTGGTCTTAGTGTTCAGAAAATGGTTCAGCTCAAAAGCAACTAAAACATTGTCAGTAATTAATCGTCTAGGGATGAAAGCAGACTGACTAGGAGAAATGATACTATTCAGCAAAGGTTTAATACGATTAGAAATGGTCTTAGAGGCCGGTTTATAAAGCACATTACAAAGACTAATAGGTCAAAATTGAGTGATATGTTCGGGAGTGCTACACTTAGGGATAATGATAATATGCATAAAGTTAAAATCAGGGAGACAAGATTGATTATTTAATAATTCTAGGACCGCACGAGTAACATCGGTACCAATGATATGCCAGAATTTATGAAAAAAGATAGGTGACATACCATCGGGTCCCGGGGAAGTAAGCAAAGACATAGAAGCTAAGGATTTGGTCACCTCTTCCGAGAAAAAAGGCACCCCAATTCGTCATTCATCTCATCTGTGACTTTACGCTCAATTACTTCCAATACTGACTCGATTGCATTTCCAGATGGGTGATCAGATGAGATAATGTGTGAAAAATACCAGTCAATGATACTTTGGATATCCGATTTTGATGTCTGCCATGTCCTGATTTCATCCTTTAAAGATGAGATCATGTTTTTCTTATGTCGACTTGATGCTCATGCATGAAAAAATGTCGTACTCTTGTCACCGTGAGCTAACCAGTCAGATTTACAACGTTGTTTCCATTTAATTTCTTCCCCAGCCAATAAATCCTCAAGTTCGGTACGAATACGGTCCTCTTTGCCCCTAGACTCAACTAGCAACTCACTACTCCTAAGCGCCCCTAATTCCTCTTCTAAAACTTTTATGCGTTTGGGCACGTCATCAAATTTTCGACGACTCCAATTCATCAAACCGATACGACATTTATCAATATTTTCCAAAACTTTCTGTTGTGCCTCTGTCAAACTAGTACCCCTCCAAGTATCATCAATCACCTTTTCACATTCATCAGATCAAACCCACCATGCTTCAAATCTAAACGGTTTTAAACCTTTTTGATATCTGTCATGAGAGACCGGTGAAGGTAAAACAGATTTAATGATAACAAGGCAATGATCCGAATAAATTAGCGGCAGGTGGATCGCACGATGATGTGGAAAAAGACGGATCCAACTTGAAGAAGCACATGCTCGATCAAGGAGACATTTCACTTTGTGAGGAGGATCACGACCATTACCCCAAGTAAACTTATTCCCTTCAAAACCGATGTCAAATAGTCCAGATGCATCTAAAGCTAGGCGAAAATCTAGCATCTGCCAATTAGGACGAGAGTTAGCACTTAATTGTTCATGCCCAAACAGAATTTCGTTGTAGTCTCCCGCAACCAACCACGGTTTGTTTGACCTGCCACTTAAACGAACAAGTAGTTCCCAAGTTTCCTTTCTTCGAGCAGATTCCAATGCCCCGTAAAATCCTATAAACCTCCAAGAATGATCTAGATCAGATAGGTCAACCATAACATCAATATGATTATCGGAATAACTCAACAGAAGAATATCCATAGATTTAGGCCAAAGTAAAGCAAGACCACCACTAAGGCCCTTGCAATCCACGCTAACGCCAAAGAAATCCAAATGTCGCTTTAAAACTTCAATCTTTCCACTAGTACACTTGGTCTCCGATAAGAAAACCAGGGAGGGGCTATTGTCACGGACTAAGTCTCCGAGATGACAAAACTTCCAAGGTTTCCCCAAACCTTGGCAGTTCCAAATTAAGGGAATCATAGTAAAGGGCGGGACTGCTCCGCAGCCTCCGCCGGACAATCGATATCTTCATCATGTAAAACCAAAGTACTAGCATGGCGTTTATTATCCTGAAATGAATCATTATTCTGCCCTGACCAGCCCTCTGGGAAAGGACGCTTTGAACCCATTGATATAGATAGCATCTTTCCAGATGTAGGATCTTGTTTGCGGGCATTCTTAGGTGGGAGAACACGACCTTGTTTGATAGTGTTTATTCGGCAAAATCGGAAGAGGGACATCTGTCAACTTACCATGCTCCATTAAACTAACATACGGGTCTCCAACACCCCCTGCCAAAAAAGTAAAATTAATTATTAGATGAAGTAATTAATTAATAGTTAGGATTAATTATTAATCAATTTCTTAAAGAAAAAAATTAATGAATTAATTTGGTTAAAAATAAGTAATTAATTAAATTGAACAAGACCAAACCGAGCCTTAGTATGCGTCCACTTGGATGCCTACATGGGCCAAGTTGGGCATCCTATGGACACCTGACTTAGACCGTCTTGGTGTCTTCATCAACAAGTTAAGTGATATAAATACATATCACTTGTAATTTTTTGACCTAAGGTTATCAGAACTCTCCTAACAAGCTAAGAAGAAATATTTCTTCCTCTGTCTATAGCTAGCTGTCGCCTCTCATAGAGAAAAGAAGGGGTCTTTCTCTACCGTCAATCTGCATGATTATTTAGAAAAGGGTATATTCGTCGTTCGGATCAGACTTCAAGAAATTAATAAAGATTCAAGAAGACTGGAAAATTCAAGGAGTCGTGCAGAAAGCTCTCCGACAGATTCAAGAAATTTGGAACAGCCGGGTTCTCCACCCACTTCGCTACAACGAGTAAGTTCTAGCGTAATTTATATTTAAATAAGTAAATCGAGATGACCCATATATAGTGAGATTTTATCTTTGCTGCGTATTTTTTGAGCTTCCCAACATGGACGTCGATCAGGTGTGGACAGTTGCACTGTGCACCCGCTCAACAACCAATCAATTCGCTCTTTGGATAAGCATTGATTCAGTGTTGGCGGTTGCACCCGTCGCTGTGCAATTCAGTCACTGACTTTCCAAAACTTGCAAATGGCCCCCAAAACTTTAAATCTTGATCAATTAGGTCTTTTCAAATTGGTCCCTCTATTTTTCTATTTGAACTTTTTAGTCCCCGGACTAAATGAACCATTATGCATACTATCGCGGCCTTCGATCGTATGATTGTGATAATTTAATCGTGTATGTACATATTGACTCATTGATTCCAATAACAACCCACGTTTTAAGTGACACACTTAAACAAATTTCCCATTCACCCAAAATAGGATTTGAGTAATTAAATACTCTTAATTTATATACTAAAACTTTAGATTAATTTAAGCCAAAGACATTCTTTTTTTGATAAACGAAATTCACTTAAATCTCTAATAAATCATGCTAAAACACAATTTACTCAATTAAAATTTCCAACAGAAGTATCTTTAATTAGGGTTAAATGCATAAAACCCCATATGTTCACGAAATAGCCTAATCATCCCTCTGTGTTCTTAAAAAGTCAGCAAAAATGCCAAATTCCATTAGATAATGAGGTTTTTCATGTTTTTCACTTTTATTAACATACTCATTTGTCATTTATACATGTTCCATACAATATAAAAGGTGGATAATGTTATTTTAACCAAAAAACACATTTCCTTCTAACTTTTTAACAAAATTTGGCTTTTTCGCAGACTTTTTAAGAACACAGGGGGTGATTAGGTTATTTTGTTAACGCAGGGGAGTTTCTTGCATTTTCAATATAATACAGGGAGTTTTTATGCATTAAACCCCCTTTAATTATTATTTGATCAACAGTATTAGGAAGCAATTCTTTTTCAGAGTGTTCAGGGTTCATCTTAATTGTTTATGTTATTGCTGGAAGCCAATTGACAACAATATTCGTTATTTGAAAGAAGAATGGCAGGAAATCCTTTCTAAGATTTTAAATACTCCCTTATTTGATAATTATTATCAAATAAGGATTTAATTACATTAACTTGGGTTCAGACTATGGTTAAGGACATAGAATTTATATCGTTGGATGAAGTCAAATACCACTTGTCAACTATTTATTTAGGTGTATATTGGATACAATTGTATTGGAGAAGAGCTGAATCGGTATATTGATAGACATCGGATCGAAGTACATCTAATTAATTCACTTAAACTAAGTAGACACACTAGATTATATCTTTCTTTAATGCAGAGTTTTTGTCAAGTTGCACAGGGAATGATAACTTTCCAAGATGACAAGGGAGGAGTTTCCTCGTGTAGCCATGTATCTATGAGAGATGCATCTCTATCACCCTTCACCAATGAACCAATTGAATCAAGTTCAGCCATGTCTTCTGCTGTCAATTTCACTACAAAAGCTCCAATATTTTGGTTGAGATTCTCAATTTTGGTGGTGCCCGGTATGGGACACACATCATTTCCTTGATGATAGAGCCACGCTAATGCAAGCTGCGAGGACGTGCATCCCTTTCGTGTTGCCATATCATTCACCCGCTCAAACAATATATTGTTATGCTCCAAATTCTCACCTTGAAACCTTGGTAGAATCTGCAAGAAATATTACCACAAATCTAAAAAACTCTAATCTCCGCACATGGAAGGAATGCGAATATGGTTCCACATATAGTAATATGTGGATAGGGATGATGACCTTAATGGTCCCTAATATATATGTTTTGTGTCAGGGTAGCCCCTCATGTTTAAATCTCGACTTTAGCTACCCTAATATTCAAATATTTCCACTCAAGTCTTTTTCTGACATTTTTACCCAAGGAATTAACTGAAACAAACTTTGAACATTGGGGATGTTAAAATCAAGATATGAATATGAGGGACTACTCTGACACAAAATTTATCCATTAACAACTATAAATGTCATTGCCCCAATGTTGATACTTATCAAATCAATCAACACAAAGGAAGGAAAAGGATTTGATTCTCAACCGTGGATGTATGCATAAAAATTATCGAACACCATATTCTCAAGGAAATTGGGCTCATACAAGATCAATTTGAACCATATTTTAGTTTGAATAGTTATGAATCACATAGCACCAGAATTACGTAGTGGTATTTATCTCTCTCATCTACTAATGCCTCTCACGTGTATAAGGTTATCTTACACTATATGAACAAGATGAATATATAGATACGTTACCCTTTTCTGAGACAAAAGTGTCATGTACATACAACAAATAAGGAAAAAGAAATGAATGGCCACATAAAATAGACTTCAACAGATCAAGAGAGAAATGTAATTTTCAACTTAAGTAATTTTATTAATAAATAGATTCATCTTCTTTAATATAATAGTATCAAGTTTAAAGCACGAGACACTAATTTCTCTAGCCATCTGACCCATGGTTTAGTTCAAGACGTCCAATCCAAATCCAGTAACACAACTCAACAGAAATCTTATATAGAGGGTGTCGGGCTAAACTTATTTCAAAGAGCTTATAAGCTTTTAGTGCTTATAAAATGTTTTTGAAGCTTATAAACTCTTTATCTTATAATCTCTTAAAAGGATAGTTGAGGTTCCAAACTTATATTGTAGGAGCTTATAAGCTCCTCACAAGTTATTTTAAGAGCTGATAAACTATTCTACCAAATGTTTTGTAAAATATTATAAGCTCTCAACTAAGCTGTTTGAGAGCTCATAAGCTCAACCAAACACCCTCTTAGCAATAAACCATTGCACGTTATTCGTTTATGGATCCAATTTGCACTCACTTTAGGTAACTCTTTCTTTGAACTCAGAATCGAGAACTCAAAATAGTGCTCAATGAGCTTCCTAAAGGACACAAGGTTCGATTTATACAATATTCAAAAAATTTCTGCGATATGTTCACGATTCTGATAAAGGAAATTCCATCAAGTTACACAGTACTATTAATAACATAACTAATCTTGATAGTGTGGACAGAAATGCCTACCTTTCGGAAATCATCTCCAGTTATATTTTCGACTACCTTCGCCCCTGATGAAAGGAATCCCTTTCCAAGTGGACTATACGCTACAATTCCAATGCCAAGTTCTCTGAAAGGATGATGATAAAATTGTCCATATAGTTTTCTTCTCATGTTACAAATTCAGAGAGTACTAAAATAATTAATCAAACCTGCAAGTAGGAATTATTTCATCCTCCACATCTCTTGCCCACAAAGACCACTCCAATTGTACAGCTGTTATGGGATGAACAGCATGTGCTCTTCTAATGGTCGATGCAGATGCTTCAGATAGACCTATATACTTTATCTTTCCTTCTTCCACTACTTTCTTTAGCTCTCCCACCTTATGCAAACCCGATCACGAAAAATAATTCGAAAAATGGTTAAACAAGAAGATCTACAAGTAAACACATAAACACAAAAGAAATGCCATACAGTGACGTTGCTTGGTGGATCATCTTTTATATTCTTTTGATTTGTTCCATAAATAAATGATAGAACACCAAATAGCTATAGATGTTTGAAATGACTTGGGATTTCAGAATGAAGTAAATTAACTCATATACGTTGGTTTATTCTTGTCACATAACTGATCGGAATTTCATCATCAAACATTTATTCAAGAACGAAATATGATCGTATGGCATCATATAATAAACATGTTATAGACTAGCTTAAATGTCTACACTCCTCTAAGAACTTCTGGGGAGGCTAATGTGTTGAATCCTAGTCAGGTACCTAGTTCTTGTTAAACAGAAATTATAAAAAGTGAGCTTGAGAGAGGTTCTTCAACCTCAAAACGAAATGCTCCAGAGAATAAATAGAAGGAAAGTATTTACGGCAAGAACTGCATATGCAAATATCCTATGTTGATTTGTTCTCAAGATTGAGACTCGTAAGAGGAGGAAACCTCATTAACATTAGCAATGGTCATCTCTAAAGACATTAAGGGTAGGGAACATGGGGTGTTCTCAAATTCAGAGTATTAGTGAACAACTAAATTGTCTTTTTTATGATAACACGGATATTCTTTAATATGATTCTCACATTATAAACTCGAAACAGAGGATTTTATAAAGTAAGAGGAATTCAGTTGGATAAGGTCAAAATAATGGGCTGTTTTGTTTACGGCCTAGATGTGATTTGGTCGAGTTTAATGGATGTCTCCTTGTCCACACAAAACTTTGCCTTCCTTTAGCTAACTTCCTAAAATCAAACTCGTGTTTCCGAATTGGGCCAAAAAAGAAGAAGAACCTAAAGTGCACAAGTGTTCAATTTCTTGGTAGGCATAAAATTAGCATTAGAGGAAGCATAAAGTAGAAATGAAGTGGTTCTTTCGATTATACAAATCGGTAGGCGCTTTACAAGAGCAACAATTGTATAGTTGTACTAAACTTATGACAGATGCTCAAATTGTATAGCATGGTTACGATTTTTTTACAGCTTGCTTGCAATGTCACAAATCCCTTTCCCTTAGGAGCTCCTACACAACATGAAATGCTAGCAAGACAACTTATTTCACCACGGCATCTGTGATAAACCACAATTACGGCTAGAATTCATGATTATACGATTCCATAATGTTTGAGATTTAACTAGACCCTATTTCCATCAAAATATTAGAGATCAAGTTATCTGTAATGTTAAATGAAATTACAAGTTTACACTCCAAAAGTACAAGAGTAAAATGGAACTAACCGCGACTTCAATAGGCACCCTTATATCAATTCGGTGAAGGTAATAGAGATCAATGCAGTCAACGTCTAGCCGCTTCAAACTGGCCTCGCAGGCAGCCCGTATATAAGCAGGATCTCCAACTATAGTAAACTGTCCGTTCTCGTATATGAGTCCGCATTTTGTTGCCAACTCAACTTTTTCCCTCATCCCTTCCTTGAGAGCCTATATAAAAGTTCAAATTCTTTCACAAATTTAAATGCAAAAAAATAACATCATATATGATAATGATACATGCACAAATGTCTAACCAAAAGAAATTTTGAAGTTAGTAACGGGAAATCACTTGGACATTCCATAACATGACAACGGCACGGGTATAATACAGTTGACATGTATGTTGCATATGCTACAACATTAATAGTATTATCTATCATTCAGTAATCTGAAAAAGAAATGCTTTATCAACATATTTGCTTAATAAGTATTATGATTGATCGACCACAATGTAATTCTGTAGATAAATGCCTCCACTAATTCATTGTACTGATTGATTTATAATTTCTTCTCTAAAAAATTGATTTTCTCTCTCCTCTTTATAAGATTTTTCTTTTCATGTCCTAACTATGTTTGCACGTGTATACACTTGTCACAAGTGCATCTGTACGATAAACATGAAGTGTAACACGAATGTGTAACAAAAAATTCGAATTCTAGAATGCTTGCCTTGGCAATAAGTAGTTCGTTGGTGTAGGGCCCGTAAACATCGGCGGTGTCAAGAAAGGTGACTCCAGAGTTGATGGCATAGTGTATTAGATCGATCATTTCGGGCTCGCACTTAGGCGGACCGTAGAAGGCGGACATGCCCGCGCACCCCAGTCCCATGGCCGACACTTGTAGGCCCTCTGACCCCAGCTTCATTTTTGGCACCCTTATTTTCCCTTCTATTGCCATTGTTTCCTGATTTGGTTTTTCTCTGTAGAGTATTTGTGGATGACTCACTGTTTATGTTTCGTTCTGTCGGGTGAACTTGGAATACGTGGACTGGAAACAATAAGGTGAGAAAGAGAAAAGGTTGGTTGTGGAAATGGGTGGCGAGTATTTGTCTGCGTGTTACTCACATCGTACGTGATCTCCTGTGTTATTTGAAAGTGGCAAAAAAGCTCGTGTGCAAAAACAATAAGTCCCATATGATTGTATTTTCGAAAATAAATTTTTAAAATATATATTATAAAAATTTATATAAAAATATTGATTTTATTTATTTATTTGGATATATTTTTAGAAGGTGCTTAAAGCTTATCCAAAACATCTTATAAGTTGTTTCAGCTTATAAGATATTTAAAAAAAGGTGAGGTTGAGTTAGAGGGTGTTTGGCTAAGCTTATCCAAAACATTTTATAAGCTCCTACGTACATCTTATAAGATATTTTAAAAGCTTATAAGATATAACATCTTATAAGATGTTTAATAAAAGATGGAGGTGGGTTACTTTTTTAAAAACAGCTTATAAGATCCAAACATCTTATTTTTTGGTCTTATAAACTGTTTTTTTAAAAAAAATTACCAAACAAATTTATAGAACTTATAAGCTCTAAAACATCTTATAAGATGTTTAGAGGATCTTATAAATTTAGTCAAACACCCTCTTAGAATATAATTTAAAGTAGTGTAGATGTGATGTAAAATTAATTTTTATTAGGATTTAATATATGAAATGATTGAGTTAATTATGAATGTAATGATGATGGGACAAAGATATTAGAATAATATTTTTGACAAATAGTGTTATGGATTATGTATAAAGTAATATGCAAATATATATACGCATGTATAATATATATTTTATACATAAAAAAGTAAAGAAAAAATTTTAAAAAAATAATTGAGTTAGTTATGAATGTAATGATGATGAGACAAAGATATTAGAATAATATTTTCTGACAAATAGTGTTATGGATTTTGTATAAAGTAATATGTAAATATATATACACATGTATAATATATATTTTATACATAAAAAGTAAAGAAAAAATTTAAGAAAAGAGAGAGACAATGGGGGATCCCCTCTTCGGGCTCACCACCCACTGCCGACGCATACACATATAGAAATGTGTGATTGCTCCATAAATACGGGTCATTCTTGGTGGCACATGGAGTATAGCTCCAGGCCACTTTCTTTTAATTGCCTAATGGTCCAGCCTTTTTTAAAGATATTACAAATTGGTCCTCATAATTTTTAATATTTTTATAAAAGTGGCTAATACATATAAAATGAACAGTGTTACCAAATTTTTATTATTTAACGAGTTAAGCATTCTATTTTGAAATTCTCATGTAAGAGGGTTGCTTCATAAATCCGGTTGCTTCATTAACGAAGACTTATAATAGATCTGGAGTAAAGTACCTATCTTACCTTGTTGAATTTTAAAATATAGTCTTAACTTATTTAATAATTTAAACTTAGAAACACCATTATGATAAATAGCTCAAGAAAATCTTTCTGATGTGGAAGATCAGATTAAACTGCGACCACAGAGCATACTCAGAATACTCAGGCTCTGATACCATTTTGCTTGCACACTGGGGGGAATTATACCGCACAATTTGTCTCCCGACCAGTAACACCGAGACGGTAAACAAATTCTTCCCAAAGCAGTATCAGATATTATTGGAAACAATAATTTGTACAGCGGAAACATATTTTTGAGACGATGAAAAGGTAGAATGTTACTACTGTTCATCATCATCATTTTTTTTTATTTGTTTTTCGAGCATTTTTACTGTTTTTGGATTTTCGATTTTTAATGTTTTTTGTATTTTTTGACCATGAGAGAGTTATAACATTTTTAAATAGTAGGGGAATCCCGTCCCTAGGGGTAAACTACTCACTATGCATTTTGGTAAAGCATAAAAACTTACAAGAGATTTTTGCACAAAGTAGATATTTTATTACAAGAAAAGAGGAGAGATTCTCTAGCAACCAAGAAGTGTGGGTTGGAGAATGTCAAGGTGCAATTTTTACAACTGAGGGATGATGTCCTTTTATAGGCCTCGGACATGAACTAAATTTACAACAAAATGAAGAACAAACTTGGCATCCGAGCTGCCATTATTACAAACAGTGTCTAAATAGTAAAAAGTACATAGGTGGCAATAGTGAACAGTTAATATGGTACAAAAGTTGCTGAGATTGTTGCTTTGAATTCAATGCCTTGTTTGATAGCTGAATTATTGCTGCAAATTATTGTCCTGGCTGCTGCTACTTTTATGGCTTTTGTCTGGGAGATGCATTATTTTGCTGAAACTTTGAATGCTGTCTTCATGAGCTGTCTCTTTAAATTTGTCTTGTAGCTGAATTATTGGTGCTGCTAACCATTATTGCTGAACTGTTGAAGCTTTTGTCTTCTAGTATGTATCTCGACTGGTTCCTTCTAGATCTGGATTATATTTTGAATCCGGATTATACATATCAGGATTATATCTTGGTGGGTATTCTACACTTGTCATTGCTCTTTTTCCTAATGTAGTAAGGCGAATCTTGCATCTGGTCTTGGCCGGAATAAATATGCTATGATGAAGTGCCTGAAAAATAAGCTTGAGGTCTGAATCTGAATTGGGCATCATATACTGTCGCTGCGTTTTTCCCCGTATTTCCAAAGCTAATTTGAGCTCTTCTATATTGGCTAAAGGATTTATGGCTTCAGGACAATTCCACAATGTTGACATTGGTTCCCATTTTTCATAATTCTCTGATATCGAAAAGAATGAATGTCCTATTTCTATTCCTGTATTGTTCCAAATTGGAGGTAGAGATACTATGTTAATCTTGAGACTTTCTGCTGCTTGTTGCTCGAATATAAAATTGACAGCGTCTGAAATATGTCGACCTATATGAGTCACTTGTACTGGATCTGATACAAATATTTTTGCTATAAAACCATAGTCTAATAACCTTTGAACGCTGATGAATTCTTCATCTATCCATCCTTCTCTAAAAACTGATGCGTCTATATGAACATTAGGCCATGAAAAATATTTTAGGGTGTAGAATTTTAATGATCCTTCGTGGCGAATAGGTTCTCCCTTCCATTGTAGTAGGCGAGTCTTTGAAATTATTCCTTCTATCTGCTGATTGATAATAATTTGGGCTACTTTTAACATTTTTTTTGTAAAAGCTATCTTCTGCTTTTTGCCAAATGATATTCTGAATTTCTTCAGGTAAAGCTAGAACTGTTTGGCAAGGGTTAAAAAAAGTTCGAACAGACAAGAACTGGTAGGATTTATTTTTGATTTCCTTAGGAACATCATTTTGTTTGGGGTTTATTAAATGGGCTGATAACTTTTGATGCTGGACTAAAAGGTCTTGATAAAATTTGTTAAGGTTGGTAAACTGTTTAGTTATAGTCTCTAAGTCATCTTCGAGTGCTTCTACATCTGAGTTTATGGGTCTCTTTCCCTTTGAAAGTATTTTGGGCTTTGCATTTTCGGCATTAGGTTGTATGTAAAAATTTGGGCCTAAAATTCTTCTTGCTGCTGTTACTGCTTCATGAAAATGTTTAAAGGGCTCCAAGTATCCCTTTGCTACCTTCTGAATGCTTTGTATTGCTCGTTGATAATCTTCAAAGATTCCCACTGGTTCTCCTTTAATAACAAGATAAACTGCTGCTTCGTCTAATGAAAATTTTTTGTTTTCCTTTTCAAAGTAATAACAAAGTGCATTTAGTGCTGTTAATTTGCTGGCTGAATGATGAGCTTCCCATAGAGCATTGAGTAAGATACTTTGATCTTCTGTTATATGGGAGGTATCTTTTGGAAGCTTGAAATTATGTCTAACTGGAAGTGCTATTTTGCCAAAGGTTTTAAAAACGTTTTGAGTGGCTGGATTAAATAACTGTGTTTCAACTGCAAAGGCTGGTCTATTTTGAATATTTTGCTGAAAATTAGGCCTGAAAGCTGGTCTTCTAGCTATTTGGTTATAAGCTGCAGAGGGAGGTCTTGTTTGTTGGTTTCCTTGGTTGTTGGATGTCATGATCTGTGACCCAAAATTAAAGTTAATTGTCTGCTTAATAAATCTGCTATGCTATTGTTTGATTCTTTAATATGTTCAAAATCTACTTTATATCCATTACCTTCTATTGCATTTCTAAAATTTAACCATCTTTTATTATTTTGTTTTCTAGAATTTTCATTTTTTATAAATCTAACTACAGCTTCACAATCTGTTCTGATGGTAAAAGGTTTATTTAAATATAGTCTAAAATGGTCTATTGCTTTAACTATTCCTGCTATTTCATAATCTAGGCTAGTCCAATTACTTCCTGTTTTATTAAAATTACCACTAGAATAAGCTGATATTTCTTCTTCACTTTTTGGAGAAAATTTATGAGGTTTACATTTTAATATTGCTCCCCATCCTTCTATAGAGCTATCTACTTCTATTATGACATAATCAGTACTTAAGGGTAATTCTAAAGGTTTTAAATCTTTAACAATTTCTTTAATTTTTCTGACTAAGTTAATATCTTCCTGATTAAAATGTCTCTGACCTGATTTTCCTGTTTTCTTATATAATGGTCCGACTAATTTACTAAGTTTAGGAATAAATTTTCTAGAGTAGTTTAATATTCCTAAAAACACTTGTATTTGTTTTAAGTTTTCTAGCTTATCTGGGAAATCTAGAATTTTTTGAGCTATATGAGGTTGTAATTTAATTTGTCCGTTTCCTATTTCTAAACCTAAAAAGCTTATTTTTCTCTAAAAAAGTTCCATTTTCTTTTTAGATACTACTATTCCATTTTCTTCTATTAAATTAAACACTTGTTTTAAATGATCCTGATGTTGCTTAAAAGTTTCAGAAGCTACTAAGATGTCATCTATATACACTAAACAAAAATCTAAATGTTTAAATATACTATCCATAAATCTTTGAAATATTGCTGGAGCATTTTTTAAACCAAAAGATAGAACATTCCACTCAAAATGTCCTTCACTACAGCTGAAAGCTGTCCATTTTTTGTCTTCCTCTACCATTTTAATTTGATTATATTCGCTTTTTAAATCAAATTTTGAAAATATCTTTTTATTTTGTATAAGATTAATTAACCCATCTTTATTAGGTATTCTATAAGCATCATCTTCTGTATTATCATTAAGCCTTTTATAATTATATACTATTCTAGGTTTTCCTCTTTTTATTTCTGTATTATTTCTTACTATAAAGGCTGCTGATCTATGCGGACTATCACTTCTTCTTATAACACAGATTTCCAACATTTCTTTTATTTGTGTTTGGAATTCTTTTATATCTTCCGGAGTGTATTCTATAGCTGTTGTTCTTATCACTATATCTGGATTTAATATGTTTAGTTTAAAAGTATAGTTTACTTTGTTTTTAGCTAAATCATCTCCTATAAATCCTAACATTTCTAATTTATGCAAAATTCTTTCATTTTCTAGGTTTAAAACTTCTAATCCCTTTCCTATATCTCTAATTTCTTCATCTAATAGTATATCTATAGTTTCAGATTCTATATTATTTTGTTCTAATTCTTTGAAAAAATCGAGTTCATTATTACCATTATGACCATGTCCACCACGCTTCGCAGTCAACTCTGATTGTTTAATGTATCTATTAGTCGGAAAAGTATAATTATGTTTGCTAATACTAATATAATTTTTTCCTATTAAGATACTACCATTTAATGCACAAATGAAGTTTAACCCTAAAAGGAATTCTTGGCTATTTATGTTATCTGGTGCTATAAGGACTTGTCCTAATGTATATTTGCTACTATAATTTCCTGAAAAATCTTTAAATTGTATGCCTATGTTAATTAACTCTTTTGTTATTCTCATTAATCTATTTTCTGCAGTTCTACTAGTAACAGTATAAGTTAATTGTGTTTCAAATTCTTTAGGTACAAGACTAGAACTAATCATACTTTTTGTGCTTCCTGTATCTAAAATGACTTTAGTTTCAATATATTTTTCTTGATTACACCATATTCGACAATCTAAAAGGATTAAACTACTAGTATAAGGTACCTGTATTTGGGGTTCATGCGCTGTATTTTGTAAATGAGTTTCTTCTAATTGTTGGTTAATTTCATCAAGTTCTTCTATTACTACACCCTTTCCTTTATTTTGATTACTATTTGTGTTTTCATTATTTTTTAATTTTAATTCTATTAATTGTAATCTTAAATCTAAATTCTCTATTTTAAGGCTTAGAACTTCTATAGATTCTAGTTTTTTACTAGGTTTAGGCGATACATCTGTTTCTATATTATATACGTCTTTAGCACAAATAAAACAAATTTCGTCAAAACATATATTGCACTGATATCTTAAATGCATATCAGGATATAATCTACAAATACTACAAGCTACACTCATAGTTCCTTTTCCATTTATATATTTATGTTCACATGAATTATTCATATAAGTATATTCTATTATATTAGGAATTTCTGGTCCTTCTTCACTTACTATACTAAATATGCTTTCATTATCACTTTCATTACCGTCTATACTTACTACGTCTTCATCTAATTGTTCTGCTATGGCTGCTCTTTCCATATTAAATTGTCTTTTCGGACATCTGTTAGCTAAATGTTTAGGATCTCCACAAATATAACATGTACATTTTCTTGTTGATGGTTTTTTAACATAATTATGGGGCTTTCTTCCTTGCCTATATTGTCTAAAACTAGATTTTGGTTTATTTGATTTCCTTAATATTTTGCGTTTTGGTTTAAAGTAATTTTTCTGTCCATATTGTTGTGGGGTGTATATAGCTTTTCTACAAAATTCATAAGATTGCTTTCTAATTTGTTCTCTAATAAATTCTTCTTTACACCATTCCTGAAGTTTAAAGAAAGTATATTGTACTCTAGGTCCTATACCTAATCCTGTAAGATTACCATTAGTTTTTATCCATTCTTCATGTATTCTTTTTCCTAAATCTTGGGGTAATTTCGTAAAATATCTATTACATAATTCTTCATCAAATGCTTTATTAGCTTCTCCTATTAACCTTGTAAAATCCTGACTAAAAGGTATAATATATTTCATATCAGTTATAGTCAGTTGTTCTAGGTTTCTAAGGGCCGTATCTTGTATGAATGTATTTTCTCTTCCTGGATTTATTCCTATTATTAACGTTCTAATAAAACTAGTAAAATTATAAGGATTATTTCCTAAGGCCTTTATTTCATTAATTCTATTAGGATCCTTTTTCTTCTTACTTTTCCAGATAGATAATGCTGTAGGTCCTAAGCATGTTTCTAAAAAGTTAAACATATCCATATCTACTTTTTTATTTATTTCCCAATGTCTTACTACACATTGTTCCCATATATTTATTTCTTCTGGCCACATTTGTGGACTTCCTAATTCAATTACTAACATGGTTCCACTCATGATTTTTCCTATGGGTTGTCTTGATCCTATATATTTATTTGGCTGGGTTGATCCATATTCATATGTGGGACTTTTCCATTCTGGTCTACCACGCATTTCTACATTTCTAGCTGGAACTTCACTATAATCTGGTTCTACTCTAGTTCTTTTTCCTATATTACTACTAGTACTTGCTTGACTATTGACACGCTAAAAGCTAACGTGCTTGGTAGCAAGTGCACTAGACGTGTGTAGTAATAAGTGGACAAAAAGTCCGGGTTGTCGAACCACAAGGACTTGAATTCTAGTTAATGATTTTCGATAAAAGAAAAGACAATTAAAGTAAAAAGCAAAAAAAAGATTAAACAAACGAAGAACCAAAGAGAAACGGACTATAGATTAATCTCACGTAAGATAAAATGACTAAGGCACATGCTACAACCGAATCTACTCATCAATATATATGAGCTACTCTTCGAATTATTAGACTCCTATTGCTTTGGTGGAAACTCCTAAATTAACTATTACCCGATGTCTCGGCACAATCCTAAATTAACTATTAATTGACGGTTCTCTAAATATGTCTATCCGAGAATCTAATCAAAAATCACGCATTAACGTTCTAGAGCTTCCCCGAACGAATCCGGCTAACAACACCCGGGAATCTTTACCTATTTCTAGGGCAATCCCTCATTTGTTTCGGATGATGTGTTAATTCTCTTGCACCCTAATCTATTTTCTCTCGAACAACTAGATTAGGCAAGATAGCAAGCATATGGTGATCAAACACATGATTGGAATAAAAGCATAGAATTAACACACAAAGCAATAGGAGAATTAATACAAAGAGCAACTTCACATATATTGATTCATAAATTTGGCCTTCACATGGCCTTAGTTCTACAATATTAGCCTCTCATCAAAGCCTTAAGAAAATCTAATACAAACATATACATACTCATGGAAATAAACATGTAAATGCAAATAATTAAAACTCCCTCAATTGATTGATGATGGATCTTTGCTCTTGATCTTCAATCCTTAGCTCCTCTCCCTTTGTTCCCCTCCAAAAGTGATGAAGAAAATGGTGATGAATGATGATGAGTGAAAAGTGATGGATCAAATGCCTCTCTCTCCCTCCTCTCTCAGATGATCGGTCAATTGCCCCCTAGGATCCCTTAAGAAGACCACCACAAATCAGCCCCTCATGTGTATGTCCCCCCTAGTGTCCCCTCCACTACTCTTAAAGTGAGTAGTATAAAATTCCCAAAAGTAGATCTAGTAAGAAACATACTTATGACATCCCCCCATACATGTGATGACCTCTTGGCTTTAAATGTTCCATTCCCCCATCAAATGATGATCTTTTGGCTGAAAGGAATCAAATCTCGGATGTGTCCACGCCTAGGCGCGGGTTTTATGGCGCTCGGGCGCCCAAATCAGAATGTTCGGAGTATTTGCCTCTGTCTGGCGCAGTATTTGTATTTCCTTCATAACTCTCTCCACAAAACTCCGATTTGGATGATTCAAGTCCTCATTTGAAGCTAACACATATTTCTACAACTTTGTAGAAGGAAACTTCATCCAATTCGGTCTCTAAACATACGGAAAAAGCGCTCGAACGTGGAAAGTGGTGCTGAAACGGCGCCCGGGCGTGGGCAAGATGGCGCCTAGGCGTAGGAGTGCATAGACATTTGGCCTAAACTTGTTTTATACTTCATTTTTCATCCCGTTCTTTGATTGTATCCATTTAAGACCTGAAATCACTTAATGCACGAATTAAACGCACATGTGGCAAGAATCAAGCGATAAATGAACCTAAGACATAAACGCAAAGGGGCTTAAAAACACGTAAAAATGCCTCTTATCAACACCCCCACACTTATCAATTGCTCGTCCTCGAGCAATAAGAGTTCTAAGATAAGGAAACATCATCAATCAAAGAGAGAAACAAAAAGAAAACTACCTAACTCACTTTCGTGGAGTAAACGGTTGCATTTAGCGAATGCAACAAGCCTTTGAACCTTTGAGTTACCTCAAAGGACGAGTTATAGTCTCGTGAGGGTTTGCAGACGATATACCCACAAAATCGAAAGATTTTCAACCCCGATCACTCAACGTAAATTACAATGATTAATAGCACACAATGGTATGAATTCATCTGTTTAAGCTCATATTACAAATATATACACATCACACATTTGCTCATGTTACGCCTTAACATTGAAAAGATCATCCTAAGGGTGTAGTGTAATAAATCTCAAGTATTATAGTCAAGTGGCATTCTTACCACTTTTCAAACATTAACCCCATATTTATCAACTTTTGATTATTCACATGGTACGAGAATTGAATACAACTTCATAGCCACTTAAAAATTTATCACTTCATTCCACTTTCGGATTTATCTTATGCACTTTCAACTCGAAACATTAGAGGCTAGACCATGTGCAATGTTTGATCCTCTTAGGCTTTCTATGACACCCGTGTAACGAGTTTTAGGCCAATAACTCCTAAACCAGATGGCTTTAGGGTATCAAATGTGGAGACATTCCTAAGGGCTTAATCACTCGAGTGTCAAAGGCCACAAAATCAAACTAGGTCCTTATTCACTTAACACTTACATTGGCTTGAGCTTAGCTCAAATTAGCAAAATAGTACAGTATTCTAGGCATGGTGCTCTTCGCCCCCAGTATCTATTAAGCCTGACTTTTTTCAGTCATACCAATGTTCAACCTCTTTTTATTATTATTAAGCACACGAAGTTAACGTTCTCAACTCATAACACATGTGAAAATTCTAAGTTGATATTTCCGGGATCAAGCCTTTAAGTGTTTCAAAATGATTGCCCACTCAACTCCTCTACCTTCGATTTAGGTGCATATGTGAATCATCTTAAGGTTAATCTAGTCTAGTTAGGATCCCATAAGCAAGGAACGATGTGTATAGCCATTAAAAACCAAATTGATAGAGAAAACATACCATGTATTCAAATTAACCATGCTCAATGTCTCAAGTGAAGGGTTGAAATTCTATCAAAAAAAAATAAATTAAAATTGCACACATTTCACATGTAGAGGTACAGCACCCCCCAAACTTGACCAAACTTGGACCGAAATATGTAAAACATGAATCAACATGACTATAATGGATCTAGTATACCCCCCACACTTATCATGAACATTGTCCCCAATGTTTGAAAAAGAAAAGGGCAAAGTACACGTCACCATAGGGAAGCTGAAAAGCAAACCCGAGTCCACTTAAGGCAATCAAGTCCACGGATGGCAATCACTGTGTCGATCACTACATAGGTAAACAAATGCTAGCCATACAGAGCATCAAACATTGGATAGAATAGAATAAAACAAAACGAGATAAACAAAAAAATGAGAAACATGCATAGAAGGAAAACATCAAGCATCCAAACATCAAACATAAAATATCAAACATCCCACCAAAAGATATCCAAAAAAAAATAAAAAGAAACATGCATGGAAATAAAACAAGATAAGCCTAATCGGTGGTGCCAAAACGGTCAATGTAATCCTCATCCTCGCCGCCGAGATCATCCAAATCAATCAACGGGCTACCCTCATCATTATGAGCCTCATCATCACCTCCGTCAGGAACGAGAGCACCTGACTCGTGCATATCTGCGGGCTGCTGAGGCGGGGGGTGCGGGTAAGGTGGAGGAGCAGAATAATCAAACGGCCCCCAACCGACAAACGCATCATGCTCTACAAAAAGCTGACGGAAATAAGCACAAGTGTCGGACATGACCACCCTCATCTCATCTCGCAACTCCTCCCTCAATTCATCCTTTAATTGTCTAATGGCGGCGGCATCCATAGGTGGAAACTGTGGGGAGCTAGTAGACTGGGATGAAGATGGGCGAGGCCTCTTTGAAGTAGCTGGTGGTGGAGGAGCCTGGGAGTCGTCATCTACCACGGTGAGATAAGAACCAGGAAGCTCAGTACGCTCCAAAGGAAATGTGGGAACCTTAGCCGCCTTGCATAAAGCTGTGATCAGTGACGGGAGAATGATGGGAATCTTCCGAGTGGGACCTTCTCCCTTTTGCTTAACCAATTCTTTGTTAATCAATGGCCCTAACTCATTCTTCAACTTTCTAAAGTGGTCCGTCAAAGACTTGTGGATTACCCGGGCAAAGTCCACAGCTTTCTTGGACATAATAGCGTAGATGAGGGTGGCCCGTTCCTTGTTTGCCTCTGATCAATTGGTACTCGGCATTAAATTGAATCTGATGAAGTCGAGCCAGAAAGCAGCCTCGGGTAATAGAGCCCTACGGGGGACATGAGCTTCTCCGGGTACCCATTCCCACCCCTCTCGGCCAATAACCTGCAAAATATCCGACAGGCTAACTCGGAGACGCCCTGAATTGTAAAGAGTGGTGAACTCGCATGTCTGAGGGGTCGGGGTGCCTATGCTCTCCCTAATCTGTCTCAACTCATAATTGACATGTTTGCCCCGGACCAAAAGGGTAGTCCCCAGCCATCCTCGTGTCTCAATCTCATCATAAACCCCGGAGCTGAAGAATTCCAGAACCCAAGGAAGATGAATGGCCTCGGGCTTTTGACAAAAAAACTGTAAGCGATGAAATTGTATCAATTCGTGCACAGAGGGCTGTCCCCGGGTGGTTAAATAGTGCTCCTTAATAAGGGTGCGGGGGGTGCTCAAACTCTGACACATAATTTGGACTTGGGGGTTTTCAAAACGGGTACTATCGGGAGTCTCGGGCTCATTAGAGGAACCCTCACCCACTTTTTTCTTACCCTTGGACGGCCTGTTGGTAGTTCTCGTCATTTGCAACAACAATTATCAACTTCTTAACTACTCAAATCGACCCAAATGCAACCAACCAAATACAACAATCTTCAACGCCCAACACACACCAAAATCAGAGCAACCCACACTTGGCAACAATCCACAAATTCAATTTCAACCCACAAATTGATAATAACCCACGGATTTAGCAACAATAGACCATCCAATTCAACAACATCAACCCCCAATTTTTGATTACAACCCACAAATTCAATTTCAAGCTCTCAAATGCAATAACAACTAAAAATTCAATCAACAATCGGCCAATGCCCCAATTAATCCTCAATATATAACGCAAGGCACCTACGCGTCTATGAATCGGAAATGGAAGAAGGGTAAAGCCAAAACTCACCTTTTATCCCCAAAATTTTCGCACCGAGTCGATGTGAAAGACGAGCCTCTTGTGCAACGAATGATGTTGATGGAAGTGGCGGTGAAATCCGGTGGAAATGGCCGGAAATGTTGAGGAAATCGCCGGAATTCGAGTGGGAGAGGAGTTGTGAAGATTTTGGGGAATTTTGACCGTTTTTGACCCATATATTTGTTAAATTCAGAATCGGGCGCCTAGGCGCGCGTGTTTGGGCGCCTAGGCGCGCGATACAACTTACCTGGATTCCTTTGGGGGTAATGCCCGCGCCTAGGCGGGCGTTTCTCGGCGCCTGGGCGCCTCTTTCAGAATCGGGCGCCTAGGCGCCTGATTTCTCGGCGCTTGGGCGCCCCTTTCAGAGTCGGGCGCCTAGGCGCCTGATTTCTCGGCGCTTGGGCGCGGGATTCTGAATAGTTTTGTAACGAATTTCATTTCCTGTTTCAAAAGGGAAGAGACAAAACATTTAAAACACAAACTAACAAAGATGTAAGGTTAGAAAATAAAGCAACAAACGGAATAATAAGGGAAAAAGAAAAGGAAACGGAAAGAAAACATGGGTTGCCTCCCAAGAAGCGCTAGTTTAGAGTCATTAGCTCGACTGAAAGCGAAGAATCACGAAGGGTCCGCGAGGATGAAGGACTCTTTGTCTCTTGGCCCATCCATCCCTAAGTAAGGTTTTAGACGTTGAGCGTTGACCAAGAAAGTATGTCCTTTATCTGTTGTAAGTTCGACGGCGCCGGGTGGATAGACCTGGGAAATCAAAAATGGTCCCGACCATCGAGACTTAAGCTTCCCGTGGAAGAGTCGGAGTCGAGAGTTGTATAGCAACACCCGCTCTCCCTTGTGGAATTCCCGGGGGAGAATATGTTTGTCATGCCACATTTTGGTCCGCTCCTTATAGAGTTTTGCGTTCTCATAGGCAAGATGACGCCATTCTTCGAGTTCGTTGAGTTGTAGCAAACGTTGTGTACCTACACTTTGAGAGTCAAAATTTAGAAACTTAATGGCCCAATAAGCACGATGCTCGAGTTCAACGGGCAAGTGACATGTTTACCAAAAACAAGACGATACGGGGACATGCCAATTGGGGTTTTATAGGCGGTCCGATAAGCCCAAAGAGCATCATCCAATTTAAGAGACCAATCCTTTCTTGATGCATTGACCGTTTTTTCTAAAATACGCTTAATCTCCCTATTCGAGACCTCCACTTGGCCACTAGTTTGTGGGTGGTATGGGGTCGAAATTTTATGCTTCACCCCGTACTTGGTCAATAAAAGTTCAAACTGCCTGTTGCAGAAGTGGGTGCCCCCGTCACTAATGATGGCTCGGGGAGTTCCAAATCGAGTAAAAATATGTTTCTTCAGAAAACGAGTGACAACCCGAGCATCATTAGTAGGCAAGGCCACGGCTTCCACCCATTTGGAGACATAGTCTACCGCAACAAGGATATATTTATTTGAACAAGAACTGGGGAAAGGGCCCATGAAATCCACACCCCATACATCAAACAACTCACACTCTAACATGCTATTTAAGGGCGTTTCATGATGTTTAGAGATGTTCCCCATTCGTTGACAGCGATCACAAGATTTGACATAATGATGTGCATCTTAACAAGTAGGCCAGAAGAAACCTGATTGGAGGATCTTAGCTACCGTTTTGGAAGGCCCAAAATGGCCACCTACCGCCATATCATGACAATGAGATAGGATAGCATGCACGTCCGTTTCGGGTATGCAACGTCGAATTAAACCATCTGCACAAACTTTGAATAAAAAGGTTCGTCCCAAAGATATTGCTTTACATCAGATAGAATTTCTTCTTTTGATGAAAAGTGATATCCGGGGGAAGACGGCCCGTGACAATGTAATTGGCAAAGTTAGCATACCAAGGTGAAATTTTTTCAGAAATAGCAAGGAGGTGTTCATCTGGGAATTCCTCACGAATTGGTGTCTCATCTAACGGATCATTCACTAGCTCTAATCGTGAGAGGTGGTCGGCTACTACATTTTCGGTGCCTTTCTTGTCTTTTATCTCTAAATCAAATTCTTGGAGTAACAAAATCCACCTAAGGAGTCTTGTTAGCATCTTTCTTGGCAAGCAATATTTTAAAGCCGAATGATCGGTGTAAACTATCACTTTGTTTAGCACGAGGTAAGAGTGGAATTTATCGAATGCAAAGACTGTGGCGAGTAATTCTTTTTCCGTGGTGGCATAATTCAATGTGCGTCGTTAAGAGTTTTACTAGCATAGTAAAATTTCGAAATACCTTTTCCTTCCTTTGGCCAAGGACCGCTCCAACCGCGGTGTCACTCGCATCACACATCAATTCGAATGGTAAGCTCCAATCGGGGATGACATGATAGGGGCGGAAACTAAGCGTTCCTTCAAATCAAGAAAGGCCTGCATACAAGAAGAATTGAAATCAAAAGGTGCATCTTTAACAAGCAAATTAGACAACGGTTTCGCAATTTTAGAGAAATTCAAGATGAATCGCCTATAGAAACCAGCATGCCCGAGAAAACTCCTACAGCTTTTACCGATGTGGGTGGGGGAAGTTTTTCAATGACCTCAATCTTGGCTTGGTCCACTTCGATCCCTTTTTGAGAGATCTTGTGGCCAAGTACAATCCCCTCTCGGACCATTAAATGGCATTTTTTCCCAATTCAAAACAAGGTTGGTTTCTTCACAACGTTTAAGCACAACATTTAGATGAGCAAGACAAATATCAAAAGTTGTTCCGAAAACAGAAAAGTCATCCATAAAAATTCAAGGAATCTTCAACCATATCATGAAAATAGCCATCATGCATCTTTGAAAAGTGGCCGGGGCATTACACAAGCCAATGGCATCCTTCTATAAGCAAATGTGCCACAAGGACAAGTAAAAGTGGTTTTCTCTTGTCCTCAGGATCTATGGCAAATTTGATTATAGCCGGAGTAACCATCTAGAAAACAATAGAATCATGCCCGGCTAATCGTTCAAGCATTTGGTCAATAAAGGGGAGAGGGAAATGATCCTTACGTTGTGGCCATTCAACTTACGGTAATCTATACCTTACACGCCACCCACTATGTATACGAGTT